>OU744319.1:69913075-70321747 GCA_916610145.1 Eristalis arbustorum
TTTCGCTAATTATTTAGTTTAAACAATGAAGTGACCCAAGCCAATGACCGTGCGGCCGGGGCAGGAGGCGACTGGATGCATGTTTGCCTTCTAAAATTGATTTATTGCTGATCAAAGCTTAACTAAGAATACAATAATGGTTCTACTTTCGAAAACGAAACCCATAATGCATTTGTTTGTACAAAATATATCATTATCAAAAAAACCTCCAATACACGTCTCTTGTGAAACAAAAAACAAAACAAGGGGGAGAAGATCAATCTAACTATCGTTCACGCGAAATGAAAGAGGATCCTTTGCAGAATTTCGAAAACAAAATGTGGTTTCCTTACACTTTGGCTAACTTAGCAAGCAAAGCTACAACGAGAATATGCATTTCTCTTTTCTACGTGATTTTTGTAACTTTTTGAATATAGTTTCATTTTAACTCTTTTTTTAACAGCTTGTTGGTTATACAATAGAATACGCTTACTAGATCAAAATGTGACTCGCTCGCCAAGCGAAAAGCTGAACAAAGTTTTCGATTACAATTCTTAGCTTAGTTTAGGTTGGTTTTTTTTTTTGTTTTGTTTTTGGATCATAAATAGTACGAACGTTTATTTTTTGGTTTTCGTTTCAAGTTAATTTGATGGTGTTTAGTTTTGGTTACTTATCTCTGGGAATGACGTATCAAATGTATATAAATATGTAAGTCTGCGCGATGTTGCTTATGGATTGTCCTAGAATTAAAAAAAACACATTCCATAGGAAGCATAGTTATGCGATGTTTCAATAGTTTCTTTTCTTATTTTATGAGAATGGTTGATATACAAAAATTTGGCAAAAGACCTGTGTTGTTGTTGTTGTGTGTGTGTGATGATGTGGAGGCTTTGGATCTTGGTAGGTGTGACTAAGGAGGAGGAGTTGATTGTTTCGATAGGAAGTAAATTGTCGTGGAAGACTGGAGTTAAATGGAAAAAAAAAAGGAAAAATGTCGTCCTATTAGAGAGTTTCAACTAAAGGAGAACTTGAATTACGACAGAGCACTGCAGTGTGTGAAAACTGGAGAGGTGTCCGCGTGCTGCCTGCTGTGGCCAAGGAAATCCACCCTACCACGAAAATGGGCTACGAACTCCTAAAAATCGATCACAGAATTCATTCGTAGGAGAATCAGAATGAAAAGTCGTGAAGTTTGCTATCACTGAATACGAATAAAGTGGAAATTTGCATGGTTTTCTACGACAAGTTGCTTACGTCGGAGCAGCATTTTTTCGTACTTCGTATCGTTACGTGGAATTTTTCGAATGGATTCTGTGATGGGGCTGAATAGCTCAAATCGAACTGGAGCGAATGAAAGAACACCTCGACGCCGAAGAAGCAGGTTTTCGTTCTGCGTCCTCCTGAGTCGACCACAGCAACACCTTGAGGATCATCATCAAGCAGTGTGTTGAGTATCGATCACCACTTCGATGGTGTTCATCGATTTTGAAAAGGCATTCGATAGAGAAAGGCATCGGGAATTTATCTGACTTCCTTATGCATGATACGAACGAGGGGTCCACATGCCACAGAGGAAGGTTGTCTGATGAATTGTCAGAGTCCAAATGGGGCTCGGCAAGGTTTCATACATATCTATTTCATATCCTATTCACCCATATCGCTTCTATTAGTGATTAGCGATGTGCCGAGTGTGGTCTTGTCAATAGGAAATGGAGAACTTTGAGACCTTGACTACGCTGACCATGCCTGCCTTCCGTAAAGGACCTTCATCAAATGAGAGCGAATCTGGAGAGGAAATCAGACGTCGTTGGACTGAACATTAATTCTAAACTCTAAGCCCACTAGGCCCTACTCGTCACCTTATGTAAATATTGCTGGACAGACGGTTGGAAGAGTAGAGATTTTCCAATACCTTGGATGTACTGTCTCAATAGATTTTTGAACCAAACTGGATGCAGCCAAACGCATGGACAAAGCAAATTTGAGTTTTGGATGCTATCTGCTATATTTTTGGCGAAGTGAATCAAAGCTTAAACACCAAGCTCCGACTGTTCCGTTCCAACGTTGGATCCGTGCTACTATATGGGTGACCAAGACTATTACGAAGAAGTTGCAGGCGGCCAAGGTGGGTTACAATTTAAGGATATCCTGGCTAAGCTGTATCTCTAACGAACCACTTTATCACAGAACGGACCGTGAACCTATAGGCACAACGATACGACGAAAGTACAGTGGACTGGTCACATCCTCCGAAAGGTTGACAGATCTATAGCTAACCCAGTGATGTAATGCAACCCGCTTACTCAGGACTGCAGGATGCGAGGCTAATGATGGCAGATAAACTACGAAATCCGCCAGAAATGCCTTACTAACCACAGTTGTCAGTGAAAATTTCAATGTCGGCAAATCCGTTCCCAAGTCTCAGAATTGATGAGGAGGTCGTCTTAGAATTATGTGACGCAGAACAGTTGAGAAGGAAACACGGCAATTGAAAAAAAAATGTTGGAGAGAGCTGATAAGTCAAACTTACTTGTCAGGCCGACGATCCATGAAGAGTCCGAGTCACTGAGTCACTGACAAGTCATAGGCGACATCGAATGTGGACCACAAGTGGAATACATCACGACGGATCAAGATTCAACTCTGATGTGTTTCCCTGATGAGTTGCATGGGGTTGTATGCATTTCGAACGCAACGAATGTATTCATTAAACACCTCTAATACGATTTTTGTGGACTATAAGGCACGCAATGACTTGGGTCTTTAAGTTCCGGATCTGCCTTCTTAACGGCAAGGGAAATTTGTAATCTATCGAGAAGACACCGAAAGCACTTAGGATAGGTTAGGCTATAGTGGCTGACGGATGGATGACTTATAGCTCAATTCTGGCATACCTCTGTGATGTGTCGCAAATCGTGACTGTCTGACAAGAGCAAGATGAGTCACAAATTGTGGGCCCACGCGGATTAATTCCTCATAATCCTCGAGCCGTTTAGTGCTTGTGATAAAGCGGTTTAGCTGTTGGTTGTTGTTTAAATCGTAGGCTCCTTAATGTGAGTACCTACGAATCGAACTGCTACGAACTGTGACCTTTTATCATTCGCAGAGAACTACGGGTGCAAACTGGCAGTACACTGTGTAACGCAAAACGAAACTATTGGCAACAAGGAAGTAGAAAAGGGAAAAACTAAAGGCTCAAGCCCATAGAATCCGGTGCGTGCGTTGCAGTTGACATCCACAAAAATCGTATTTGCCGGACTGCAAAGAGGTGCCAAATGAAATACGTACGTTGCGTCCGAAATATGTATACATACATACAATCCAAAGAGTAAATTGATACACATACATGCATAAATGATACACACATGTGAGAGTAAACTGTCAAACGGAAGAAAAGTTAAAAGTTCGCCAACTTCATGCATTCAGATGTATTCCACATATAGCCCACACTTGTTGTCTCGCTCCCTCTTATTTGCTCTTATAAGTTGTCAATTTTTTGACAAGACGCAACGCACGCACCGGATTCTATGGGCTTGGGCCTTAAGGAGACCGGGCATTCTGACGGTGACTTTTAATCATATTTTCAATAAGGATAGACGTTTATTTTAATGTGGAATACATATTTATCGAATTTTAAAACTGCGAGTTATTGGGCGTGGTCATTGTGGATTGCGTTTTGCTTGTTTGTGTATTGCGAACAAAGTTTGACAGTTCGCAAAGAGAACCATTGATTCGTAGAGAAAAACTTTTAAATCATTAATTGGGATACTTAAACTAACATTTAGAGGGATGTGTGTCGATGAAAAAACTCGATAATTCCGTTACAATCTTTTTGCACACCAAGAAATGCAACTTTTTGCTTGCATTTGCTGGAGAAGGGTTGTTTCCAAAAGTTCGGGTTCGCAGTTCGCCGCTCATATATGTAAAAGGGCCTTCAGTGTGTTGGCAACTTCGCTAGCAGCCCAATAACCTACCTACCAAGTGTGAATACCCTCAGTTTTTCCAGAGAAGTAAAGGAACAGAAGAGGTGATTTGTAGTTTCTATCTCCTCTTCATTTATACAGCTTCTGCAGAAGTCATCGTATGGGACACCCTGGCTAGGGGTGTGTATGACGATTGGGCAGTGCCTGGTTATGACGCCGATTAGTATCCAACGATTGAGCAAAGTCCGCTTATGACGCCATTTAGTGTCCTGAGCGAGGGTCTACTTGGTTTGAGCAGACAGCGTGATCAGTTTAAGATCTATCGCTCGCCATAACTCTTGTATTTTGTGGCAGGCGGCACGTTATTTCACTAGAGTAAATCTTAAAAAGATGGTAGGCCCACAGCTCTGCGCCGAGGAAGACTCCATTACCTCGCCGACATAAACAAAAAACCGAAAAACAAATAAAACACAAACAAACTCATGTACAATATCGATAGAAATCATATATATTACATATCTAAACTATTCATCAATCAAATTAACAAAACGAATCAGAAATCATATCAGAATATGGGCTTACGACTAAAACAAAATACGTGAATTTATTGCAAGACATTATCAAGTAATCCGTAAAACTAATGAAAAAACAAAAACAGCAAAAAAAAGTGAATAAAAACGAAGGAAACTCCACCGACGACTTCCTTCTCTAGGTCTAATGTGATAGCATTTCGAAATAATAATTTAACAATAATAATTCATCAGCATTCCTTAAAAACAATTTTACAAACTAAAAGAAGACACATCTGCGGGTGGGCGTGTTTGTGTGTCAAATCAAATCATATGGGGGGAGGGGGACGACGACACGGCTCACACATAAAGTAAAATATATTCTCACATCGTAGTCATGTACAAAGTCAAAACAGCAAGCTCACTAGATTTGATTGGTTTTTCTTTAAATTTATATTTAGATTGTAGTAGATTTACTTTTCTGCTATGGTCTAGAGGTTTGTCCATTCGAGACACCATGCACGAGGAGCGAGGGCGTTTCCTTCTGAAGGAGTGTCCCCACATCCGGCTGTGGTGTGCGCCTCGTTTGTGGCTCTAGATTAAAGCTTATCCTTATGGGGGTTCGAGAGGGTCTCTCGGGGAAGTTGAAATAAATAATTAAGAGAGAGAGAGAGAGAGTTGTATTTTTAAAATACATTTTTTTCGAGAAAGATAGAAGAGATTGACAGAGTCAGAGAGTTAGAAAGATTATATATGTATGCACGTATGAATATATATATATATGCAAAAGAGGGGGGATAGGGAAGAGGGTGTCTAGTCAGTTTTCTTGGTTAGTACGATTCCTTCCTTAGAACCGTTCATCGATGAGTATTTGTTTTGTTGATTCCTTAAGTTACTTGCTTTTTTTGTTAGAAAGGGACTTCCGGTTCCGGTTGGGGCTTGGATTTAGGTTTATGCATATAAATGTGTACAATTCTTTGGATTAAGTTTAAGTAATATGTATATATATGTATAGATGTATATGTACGATACGTAAAAGAAATACTACTGCTCCTCGTGGCTGGGGTTTTTTTGTGGCGCGGGGGGGTTCACGTTCATGTATATAAATCTTACACCGCATTTAATTTTATTTATTTTGTCTTGTAAAAATTTATTGTATCTGCATCTGTCCTGTGTGTGAATGGCTGGGGGCTGGGGCTTGTTGATTTATTGCTGATTCTGAGAACGCGACTCAAACATTGCCGTCACGTCACGTATCGAGAACTTTGGTGAGATCTTGTCTCTTCTGAAAAACAAAACAAAACACATTCAATTTCCTTCCACATCTTCCCTCTCTCCATCTCTCTCCCCCACTTACGTCGAAGTAATAGTGTTCCTTGTAGCCGCATTCGCGCTGGCACTCCTCTCAGCGGGCACAGGCACCGCCGCTGCTGTCAGACTGTTCGCATCCCTTTCCCTCACGTAATCGAGAGTCTTCCGCTCGAACTTCTGCACCGTTGCCCGGGCGGAGAATTCCAACGCGTCCGCGTTGCTCGTCGTCTTCTCCAGATTGACCAGATTCTCCGGTTCACAGTTGTTTTGATTCTTCTCGTCGCTGATGCTTCGCACGCGTCCGCTGCCCGTGTGAAATGGGATCTCGGACTCTTTGAGATTATCGTCCAGATCCTTTTGGAAGAACGTCGTTCGGACATCGCCGCGAGACTTTGACTTCACGCGCAGCGACTCCGACTGGAACTTGTCGTCGTCCTTTTGAAACTCTCGCAGCTCGGTCTTCGACTTCGATTTGAACGAGTCCGCGCGGTACTTCTCCTTCAGCTGGTGGCGGCGCTCCTCCTTGATCTTGTCGATCCGCTCGCGGTCGAGCTTCACTCCGCTGAGCACCTTCAGCGGGACGGCTGGAACTACACCCGGGTTGTTGGGATCGTCACTGGCAACGTTGTTCTGGATCAGGGATATCCTGTTCTCCGTGGTCGGGGTGATCTTCACGTTCGCCTCGGTTTCACTGGAGGATGACGACTCGATTTCGCTGAGGTCCAGCTTCAGCAGGTTCGCGTTCTTTTGGCAGACCTCTTCGGTGCTGGGGATGCCCGGCAGCCGCTTCGGGGGATTCAGGCACTTCGGCCGGGTGAAGTCGAAGGACTTCCGCCGGTTGGCCTCGTCGATCTTGTCCATCTGGTGGACACTGCGTGCAATGTCCTCCAGCCGCTTGGGTCCGAACTCCCGCACGAAGGCGTTCTCGTCCAGACTGCGGGTGATTTGGTTCGACTTGTTCAGCTGTTGCTTGGCGTTCGCGGACGACTGGCTGGGCTTCGATGGCGGTTGAGGCGGCGGCGGTTTCTGCTCGGACTTCTTTGCTGGCCTCACGTTGAAGTCGAAGGCTTGCTGCTGCTCCACTGGGGACACCTCGAATTTAGTCGCCAACTGCTTGACACTGAAGTTGGAAGGGGAGCGACGGGGATCGGAGATTTCCTGCTTCTGGTTGAGTTGCAGTTTCTCGATGCCGTTGCCGGACTTCATCGATTCGCCGTCGATGTTCTCGTAGACCGAGTCGGGCTTCCTCAGCTCGACGTTCTCGTAGAGCGACAGGCTGGGATCACACTCGAGGCTGTCGATATTGTCACACATCTGGATGTCGTCCAGGAGATTGGGGAAGTCCTGATTCTCGTCGTCGTCGGAGAGGACAATCAAGTTGCTGTTGACCTCGTGAATGGGAGACGGTGTGCGGTTCTCATCGTCGTCGCCACTGTCCTCCTCGTGCAATGGCTCCTTGTCAAGCTCGTAAAGTGGATTGCCATTGTTGAGGAGCTGATTCACCTCGGTCACCGAGTTCCTGAAGAACTTCACCTGCTCGTAGACGATGTTCTCATCGAAGCTGGTCTCCAGGAGGGGTTTCCTCGACGTGTCCGGCTCTGGCAGGAGCGGTCCTTCCCGGGGACTCTTCAGGTTGTAGGTTATGTTTATTGTCGCCTTCAGTGGACTCAGGGGGAGGAGTTTCTTTGCGGAATCGGTTGGACTCTGCCCCATCAGCGGCACTGTGCTGTTGCTGGGCGTCACTGCGGACTTGTCGTAGTTCTGAAAGGCCCGCTCCATGTTCTCGTAGTCGTCGAAGTTTGGCGAGCTCTCCAGGGAGACCGCGTTCGACTGCCGGTTGAGGTGCTGGTAGCCGAACTCGCTTGGCGTCACCGATTGACTAGTATTGTCCGAAGTGTGCGTGTTGGGCGACGGCAGCAGGTGTGATGACTGCGGTTGGCGGTTGCTGTCGGTCAGGTCGACGGACATTTTCGAGCACACGTTGGTGGGGTCCAGGTCCAGCGAGAGCTCACGCTTAAGGGCGTTCATGTCGCGTTTCTCGTTCTGTGAAGTCAGCTGGAAAGAGAGAAGAAGACCATCAGATGGGGAGGCGAGGTGGGTGGGAAGGCGAACTCACATTACTGCAGATGCTGTCGGCGGACGCTCTGCAGCAGCTCCCCGGGACAAATTCTTTGGTCTCGTCGTAGTTCTGTGATGTTTGTGACGCCGCCATCATGGCGATGGGATCCAGCTCGTACAGCGGCGTGTTGACGGCGCTGCTGTTCTCCGAGCTGGTCTCGCCGACCAAGAGGGAGTAGCGTGGGCTCTGCATGGGCGACGAAGGGGTCACACTCAACTTGGACCGCTCCATTTCGTTGCTCGACCCAATCGACAGCTTGTCCTTGTTCAGGTCGGCGGAGCTGCTCCGCAGCAGATAGTTGATGGAAGAGTTCGAGTCCTGCATCGGGTCACAGTAGCTGTAGCGAGTCTTCGGCTTCAGCAGATCCGGAAGAAGCTTGTTCTGGGCGTGCTGCGAGAAAGTGACTCTAGAAGGAGAACAGACAGAGGTGCCAATGAATGACGGAGAAACTGCGGCCAGGAAGCGCAAACGCACACACTCCAACAAAATGCAAGAAGAGACTACAACCATTATAACAAAGATTGGCACAAGCTTAGGAACAAAACAAGGAAAAAAAAAAAAAAAAATCATGAGCAAACAGGCATTAGGTGGCTAGTTGGCGCGGACCTCGGTGCGACACCAAAGATGACTTGAGTTACACTGAATCTGAATCATGAGCGGATTAGAGATGGGACAGAAAGAGATGGGATGCAAGTCAATGTAGCGAGCGACAGTGGGAGAAGACGATTTAGCAGAACCACATGATGAGAGGGAACTGAACGTATGCATGACTGTGGAAACAAAACAAAAAAGAAATGAAACAAAACACACGGCTTACTCTTTTCGGGGGGGACTTTGGAAGATTGTTTGATTTTTGGTTCGGTTTTTTTGGGGGGAGCAAGGAAGACATTTTTATTTCAAACCATCGTCACTGTGAGGAGCTGCAGCCTCGGCTTCGGCGGCTGCAACAGTCTGGCTCGTCCCAGTAGACCTTGCTTAACGAGGCGAATGCATGTGGCGCATTTTTGTAGAAAGCTATAAAATGGTCATTTGATGGGTTTTGGTTTGTTTACATTCAGAGACACATTGTAAAAAATTTGCAAAAAATTAATAACAAATGTTAATGAGAGAGGAAGCGGGGGTTACTTTTTCGTTCGAATTGGCGGTGTTAGTGGGCGGTTTCTGGTTTTTTCGCTTCTCCAGTCCCTCTCCGCAGAGAAAGCGATTTCAAGGCAAACACATCGACCCCCGGTAGCTTGTCCAAATGCCCTTAAGCTTGTAGCGAGAGAAAGCCGAACACAACCTCTACTCACCTTTGAGTTTGCAATTCATCACTCACTGCCGGTTGCACCTGTCTGTCAGAGGCGGCCTTCTTCTGCTCGTCCTGCACGTTCATTTTGACGTCCTTCGAGACCAGCCGGCACACGTACTTGCCGCTGTTCCCCGA
The DNA here is from genome assembly GCA_916610145.1 of Eristalis arbustorum. Lineage (NCBI taxonomy): Eukaryota > Metazoa > Arthropoda > Insecta > Diptera > Syrphidae > Eristalis > Eristalis arbustorum. The sequence continues at coordinate 69,922,343 of OU744319.1, forward strand.
CCCGGGGTAGCTGAAGCGTTCCTTGAGCGCGGTGTCGTTGTCTTTCCGCTTGGCGCCGACCTGCACGGTCGGGTAGCTGTACCGGGTGATGATGTGCGAGTTCTCGCCGCCCTTCTTGTCTTTGTTCTCGAAGATCGACCCGAACGTGGTGTTGTTCCCCTTGCCGGTGGTGCCGTCCGAATCCAGGGAGCTCTTCGAGACGGACTTCTTCGGCGGCGTGTGCACCTGCACGCTGGTGTACATCGTGTTCGGGTTGCTGATCGTGTGCTCGGGCGTGCTGCAGTCGATGAACTGGATGTCCGACAGCTGGTCTTCGAGTTTGTATCGCTTGCAGCAGCTCTCGTCGTTGTGGTCAGCCCCGCCACTCGAGGACGAGTTCGCCGAGGGAGTGGTCGCCGTGGCACCCCACGACTGGGGGGCGGCGGCGCTGCTTGGCGACAGGAGATTCAATCGCGGCTGCTTCTTCGGGCTGGGATTCACCGAGTTCGTGGTGCTGGAGAACTCCTCGGGACGAGCGCGCAGCACTCGCCTGGCCGGCGGAATGTTCTCCTTGCCGACCTTCGGACTGCTGACCAGGCTCTCGCTCTCCGAGAATATACGCATTTCCGGCTCCTCGCGGTCGAAATTCAAGCCCAGTTCGCACAGCTCCCGCGACGGGCAGGTGGTGATGCCGCGCTGCGGCGACTGCAGCAGATCAAAGTACGAGTCGTGCGACACCGACCTCGAGTGACCAGCGGTGCGCAGGCTGTCAATCGAACTCGATCTCAGGCAGATATCCATTTGCTTGCCCACCTCGAAGAGATCTATCGACTTGGGCTTGTCTTGTTTGCTCACCTTCATGTGAAGACCACCGTCCCCGTCGGCCTGGTCGTCGGCAAAGGTAACCTGAGCCGTCGTGCCGCTCTTGTGTGCAGGTGTCGTCGATGACGTGTTCATTCCCTTCATGTCGTTATTGCTGCTCGAGTTGCGGGGGTTTCGCGTGAACAGCGACTTCCACGAGTGCGTCTTGCGCTTCTGCCAACTGCGCGGCACCGGCAGCACGGTGTGATACTTGTCGGGCAGCGACGACGGCCCGCCCCCCACTTCGATGTACGAGCCGATGTTCGCCGAATTCGTTGCCACATTGATGGGCATCGACTTGTTCATTTCGCAGCCGTCCAGGCGACTGTGCCGCTCCTGGGCCTCCTCCAGGCTGATCAGCTTTGGTCCGCTCGCACTGAGTGACTTCGGCCGCTCCACAAAGCACAGCGACTGATCGTGCTCCCTCTGCTCGACGAGCAGACTCTCACAGTCGGTCAGCGAGTCCATGCGCTGCTCGGCAGCGTTCCCCGCGTAACTGAGCCGAACGCCCTCGTCACTGGGGTCGAATATCAAATGGCAATTGCGTATCAGGTACTCCGTGACGACGGCTTGCACGCCAACGCCACGCAGGGCGGCCACTCCGCCCGACTCCAGGGCCGGCGAGCGAAGCAGGTTCGGTGCCCAGACTATTGCTAGATTCTTATCAGTCATTCCGGTGCGTGCGGAGTGCTGTGAGATCTTGTTCAGATGAGTAGCCAGATACTTGAGGGTCCTGCAAATCAAAATCAAATCATCGTGGTTTAGGCGTTATGGCGTGAGGGGGCTCTAGACTTACCGATAGTGAGGCGGTGGCAGCTTCAACACCGTCTCCTTCATCAATTTCAAGCGCTCGTTGGACTCGCTCTTCGCCTGGATCGCCTCCACGAAGTTATCATACAACTGATACGTGCACAGTGGATTCGGCAGCTCCCGGAAGTACATCTTCAGCAGCGAGCTGACCGCGTGTATGTCCTGCCGGATCTCGGGGTTGCTCAGGTCCGGAATGCGCTCCTCGTCGAAGGCCCGCCGCAGCTTCTGAATGTTCGATGTGATGCCCGACAGGCGGTAGATCCCATCCACGATGCCGTTGTCCTCGATGAACTCTGCACAGCACTTCAGGACCATCGGTATCTCCTGGCCGCTGTTCAAGAGGTGTTCGCTGAGATCACAGGAGAAGACGCGTTCGCGGTATATGCCGCTCTGCTTCAGGCGACGCCGAGACGGCCGCGACAGAATGAACGAACGGAAGAAGGCGATCAGCTTGCCGTGCTTGCGCAGAACCGGTTTCGTCGGCGAGACGTCCAGTTGACCCACCAACGGCGCCGGCAGCGGAAAGTGCCGCGGCACCTTGTCGCCGATCGTCGCCACACAGCTCTGCGGAAAGAAGCCCACCTCGTAGTGGGACTTCTGCAAGTGCGACTTCTTGCCGCGCCACCAGATCGACTCCGCCGGACTGGGCATGTCTATCACCGATATCATGTCGCCGACCTCGATGGAGATCTCATCCGATGCCTGGGCGGTGTATCTGTGGAGAGGGAGAAAGGAAGTGTGGTTTGAGAGAGGGAGGGACCACGGGGATCGCGAGCTTACCTTCTGACACCGTAGGCCGCTCCAACAGCTGGTGTGTTGATGCTCTTCATGGTGTCGGTGTCGGCCAGCGGCAGGCGTCTGCCCTTATTGTCCAACTGCAGCCACGTGAGTATGGTCCCGCAGGTCAGCGAGTCCGAGGCGATCTTCGAGAAGCGCTCCAAGTACTTCGCAACCGCGTACTCCACGTCCTCCTCGGACTTGAAGTCCAGCTCACTCAGGTCCTTCAGTCCGCTTATCTTCCGGTCGTACACGCACCGATGCAGCATCTCGTCCAGCAGCTTCATGTTGTCAAAGGAACGCCTCACCAGGAACGGATCCGATCGATTCGGTATCACCTTCACGAAGAACCAGCACATCGACGGACTGAACGACCGCAACGATGAGTTCTGTGACGCTGGCACATCGCCGCCCAGCGACTGTGACGCGATGCTGCTGTTCAGCAGCTCCGACTTGTCATCGACCAGCCGCACCGAAAGCGGTCCCAGCTGCACGCGTTCGTAGTGGAAGTGGGCGCATTCCTCCAGCTTGGGAAACCGACAGGATGTATTCGATGATGGCTTCTGTGGAGATAAACAAGAGCGCGAGAGAGAGAGAGAGAGGGAGAGAGAGAAAAAGTTTTAAAATGAAATTTTTCCTTTTGTTGTTTGGCCGAATGCCAACGGCACCCGGCCAGGAGAGGAGAAATCTTGTGCAGGGTGGGCCAGCCGCCGCTTGGGTGGCGTTCATTGCTTCCCATGACCTACATTTGTTCGCCATTAATTGGGACACGAGCACATCCTCCATCCTACGGCTCTAGTCTCATTTGTGAACGGTACAAAAGAAAGGCAAGGATTCTCCACGGCACAACAGAGTCCGTGTGTGTTTGCGAAAACCATTAGTTCCCACTTGGCGGGTGCTCCGCGCTCACCGAAAACGGCGTGAAAACATTTGGGGCTTGGCGTGGCAAATTGACTTTTTTTTTTCCTCTCAAAGTGGACAGATGCGGCTGCTACTGGCTGCTACTGGCTACCTGGCTACGTACTGATTAATGGGGAGACGAATACTTTGCATGCAGGCGGCCGAGAAGGGGTGTCGTCCTAGTCGCTCTGGTCATCTGGGGCGTTTTGCGGGTGAATTTATTGTTTGGTTTGTAATTTATCGCCGGCGAGGGGGATGAGTGTCGTGCAGTGTTAACCTTAAAGTCGCCTGGTGATTGTGACGCGGGCTACTGGTAAATTCACCGTCATAGCACACGTGTACACCTATCGATCCACATACGCCCACCCACCTCTGGGCAACACCCCACATGAGTCAGGAGAGAGAGAACTACGCTCTTTGCATAGCAAACGCCTATTTCAACCGGCCGACCGTAAAGAATAACACGCGTTCGTCGCTCGAGAGAATGTCTATCCACACAAGATACATCTCTCGTTCCACGTTCCACGTTTGCTGCGGCATACATAACAGCAAAAATATGAGAATAAATAATTCTATTTCAAGTTCGTGCTGGCGGTGCGGAATGAAGTCACGCCGCTACCCGGGAGGACGGGGGTGGCGGTTGGGACCGCTAGCGGCTAGGGTTGGTCATCACAAGTGGGTGCGAATGCTGTGCTGTGAGACTACCAATCGAGTCGATTAGTTAGCGATGCACCCGTGGACCCCCCACACAGAGAGACATGCAGTCTGTGTGTGCGTTGGAGAGAGGGATGATGATGATGATGATTCAGTGGTGCGGGCCCTGCGGCGCGTAATCTTCTCTAGATGCAAGTCATCGCAATGATCGACACAACAAAAACAGAACGCCTTGCATCCGCGCTGGCACACCGCCAAGGTGGTGGTGGTGGTGGTGCGCGCCGGGGGCATGACTCAGATCATGGCAGACTCTCGATTGATAAAGAGATATCCGGCTGGTCGCGCGGTTTTGTGCTCATTAGGAAACCAGAGCACATTAACATGCGACTGACATAGGTTGCTGGTGCTGGTGCTGGTGCTGCTACTGCCGCTGCTGTGGCTGTTGATTGTAATCAGGTTGTTGTCGGTGGCATTGGATGCCAGTAACCACGGACAGACCTCCTCTCGCTCGGGCTCTTGATAATGACGGACTAATTGGGAGAGGAACTCATTAATTGAATGGCTTGTGTGATCTGTTTTTTTGCTCCACACAGAGCGCATCAATCGCGAGTAGCTCCTGGGCACACAAGGACGTCCCACGATGGAGGAGGCTTGTCTAAGGCGACTCGTACAAGACATTTTCCTTCATAAACTCATGTAAATAACATTCATTTATGCAGCCCAGAGGGAAGGAACTGTGCGAGCTGCGCCAACGATAGACGGCCTATCTTGCATATCATTTGCCAGGAAAACTCCATCCTCCATTCGACATCAATTTACACGACAAATTTCCTCAGGATATCGAAAACAAACTCAATTACATGGTCCCGCTCACTCCGTCTGTTCACCGATTTCGTATTCCTGCCACGTTCGGGAGGGAAACACATTTTATTCCTCGACGATGAAAATAAGAAATAAAGGGCTCATCATTCTTTCATCCCATCCCCGCTCCTCCTTCTGCCGACAAGCCAAGCTCTTGACTTTAGCCAATTCAATTAGACAAGCTGCACGTAACAGTTGAGCATTTAAACTCCACTCCACATATCATTTCGGTTCGTTCCAGACAAAATCGATAACCTCCACCCCGCCGTCGACAGAGCCACACCGTCGAAAAGTAAGGGTGTTACCCCATTCCAGGGGTGTCTCGCGCGTCACATTGACAGTCGCTGCAGAGAGAGACACAAAAAAAGAAACAACAACAGCGGCGAGGTGCAAAGCCATGAAACTGAGCAAAGGGTGACCCTTTCGAGCGCCAGACACATGTTAAGCCTCATTCCATAGCCGCGGGGTGGGTTTTTTTCTTTCTCCACTCTCCCCCAACAGCGAACAGGTTTAGCTGACAAAAGTTTTTCAGGTTCAAGTGGTGTGTGAGCTTTTGTTTCAAAATGAGACGAACGCCAGACGATGACGTGTGCGGGGCGGACGTCGCCGCGTTGTCTTAATCTGTCTAATGATTACTTGAAGCGCTCATCCCCTGGATGACGCTTCATCACTCACTGCCGCCACGCCACGCCACGCCACGCCGCCAATGGGGGATTGTGCATAAATTTACATTCACATTGCCGATTACGTTCACTTCAAAACAAGAGTCGACGCGGCAGGAACACGCACAGGGGTGGATGTGCCGGTTTGGGCAATGATTTCATGTAACGACATGTAAGCAGCAGCAGCAGCCTCGGGGGTGGTTTCGCCGTCGCTTCTTGTTTTATTTTTAAAGTGCGCTCCCCCGCCGCACACACTCCACCCAGCCGAAAGTAGTTAATGGAAGATTGTGTCTATTTGTGGATGTAAATGCATTCGCTTGAAATGACCAGGGGCACCACGCTTGGAAGGCGACATATTTTTCGGGGGTGGCTGTCGAGCACTGGCCGGGCTTAGCGTAAATGGAGATTAATGCGACGAGTGTGGGTCTTAAGAGGATTGAATGTAAATTTTCCGAAGGGGCAGCGCATGGTTTTCAAATGTAATTGGTTTCTGTCGCGCGGTGGCTGAGGCAGATAAGTCCGCAGGATCGACTGTGGCTGATGCTGAACTTAACTTCGCTTCGCTGGTTGACAACTGTCTTCTTAGACACAACTTCAGTGAAAATTCATGTCACAACTGGGAGAAAAACCCGACCCACCTTCATTCGCGATCGGTGGGATCGGATCCGGTACACACATGGCAGATGAAGACGTTGTGGGCTGGATACCACAGCATGGTCATTGGCATTCGAGCGTAACTTAGACGCTAACATCAGAGGAACGATCTTCCAGAAGTCTGTGCAACTGCTCACTTATGCCGATGTTATTGAGATCATTGGAAGAACTCAATGGCTAGGCCGTGTAGAGCGCATGGACAACACTGCTCCAGCCCGAGGAGTCTTCGACTCCGAACCAGTGGGACAACGCAATAGAGGACGACCACGAACCCGATGGCGCACTCAAGTGGAGAAGGACCTCAACCAACTTGGAGTGCGAAATTGGAGGCAACTGGCTAAAGAACGTGCCAGCTGGAGAGGATTGTTGACCGAGACCCAGGTTCACCCCGGACTGTAGCGCCACAAGAAGAAGAACAACTCAACGGGCTGTCTGTGGGGCTTTTGCGAGCATCGGGAGGGTAGAGGCTAAGTTGGGTCTTGCGTTGAATGGAGGTTAGACAAAGTACAAAAAATCCATTAACACCGTCATCGTGGACAGATTGCCAGCTTCGATGTTAAGGACTATCTATTGCAGAACCAATAAACTCCGGCAATGACATCACCGCTGAGACAAGACGAAGGACAACCCTTGCCAATCGCTCTGTCTTTGGACTTAGGCGGCAGTTGAAAAATTAAAGCCTTGTCTCGATAAGTCAATCTGCCCCGGTAGAGCCACCCAGTCGTGCTGAAGGTCTGGAGACTTGTGTAGAGAGAATGGAGACTAGCACAGGAACAGCTGGAAGAGACCATAATCAGCTGGGTGTACGAAACTAGCCAATAATCGTGCTAGTTGGAGAGGAATGCTGACTCAGGCCCAGGTCCACATATGTAGCGCCATGCAAAGAAGGAAGAATGGACATTCACAACTCCGTATTTCAAGAAGAGATTTGAACGAAAAAGTAAACTCTCTAGTTTCCCAGAAAGCAGCTTCGAATCTCTGATTCCAGAAAGAGATCTGTGGTACGGCAGCAGCCACACACGTCTAGACAGCTGGATCCAAGACGGAAGATGGCCTAGGAAGGGGAACTATTTCAGTGTCTAAACCTGAACAAATCTGTTCGTATCCCCAGTCACTGCAGCGTCTGCCCAGCGGATGTAATGGCTATTCCCGAAGCCCTGTTCTGGTTACAGACCGCAGCGCTACAGACCGCAGAGGGCCAGGGCCTATCTTCTCAGCAACCACTAACGTTGTGCGTGCTATTGTTCTCTCACTAGTGGAAGGGACCTACAGTTTTATGCCGACTCCGAACGGCCAAGTTTGAGAAGCTTTTTCTAGACAGGAAATACTCTTTGAGCATTGCCAGTGACTCGAAGGAGGTGGGGCCGTGAGAATTATTTTCGTCGCTCAGAGCTGGAATCGAACCTAGGACGTCGAGGTTGGGGTCGACGCACATACTCACAACGCCACGGGCCACCAAGCCGGCTAAGGTGGAACGTTATATCCGTTTGAGATGTCTGCACCTTTACGGATAAGCAAGCAGGCAGCAATAATGTCCCCCACATCTTTCCCTTTAACTCAGAAATAGTAACCGACTGCGGCGCATCTGTTAACAAGATATCCGATCAGGTCACAATGGATGAGGAATACCCAGCAACCCGTCTTCGATTGCCCTGTCTTAACTAGGAAAGCCACTACAGGCTCATAAATGATGACCTCACCACTACACCAGTCAACGCACTTGACAAAACCGGCTGGCTCTTCTAGACAAACACGTGTCGGCCTACTTTGGCCTAAATGCAAGAATGCCACTACCTACCTACCCCCTCTTCTAGCTCTAGAAAGCTTTGAAGTTCCTTCGACCAACAGAGTCCACCTCACTTGGATACCTGGGCACAGCGGTCGAAAGAGTGGAATTCTTCTTCTTTGTGTGGCGCTACCGTCCGGGGTGGACCTGGGCCTCAACCAACATGCCTCTCCAACTAGCGCGATCCCTGGCTAGCTGTCTCCAGTTTCGCACATCAAGTTGGTTGAGGTCCTTCTCCACTTGGGTGCGCCACCTTAAACGCGGGCGTCCTCTTTTGCGTTGCCCGACAGGTTCGGATTCGAAGATTTTTCGAGCCGGAGCTGTGGTGTCCATACGCTCTACATGACCTAGCCACCGTGGATCCGTAGACGCCTAACTAGGATCATGTTGGTGTACAGCCCGTACAGTTCGTGATTGAATCTTCTCCTCCAGAACCCGTCAACACAAACAAGAAAAGATCGTGCGTAGAACTTTTCTCTCGAAGAGACCCAGGACTGCTTCATCCGCTCTCGAGATTGTCCATGCCTCCGCGCCGTAAAGCAGGACTGGGATGATCAGGGTCTTATATAGAGTCAACTTGGTTCTTCGAGAGAGGGCTCTATTACTGAATTGCCTCTTGAGCCCAAAGAAACAGCGGTTGGCAAGAGTTATCCTACGCTTGATCTCGGTACTGATGTTATTTGTACAATTTACTCCGGAGCCGAGGTAAGTGAAGTCCTTGACTACCTCGAAGTTATAGCCGCCGATTGTGACGCTCTGTCCAAGACGTCGATGTTGTATGTCCTTTTTTGAGGACAGCATATACTTCGTTTTGCCCTCATTCACCGACAGACCCATTTCAGCCGCTTCCGTCTCAATGTTTGCAAAAGCCTCACTGACGGCTCGCTGAGTTCTGCCAATCACGTCAATGTCATCGGCGTATGCTAACAATTGCACGGACTTCTGGAAGATCGTGCCTCTAGTGTCGGCGTGTGAGTTTCGCACGATCTTCTCCAGGACGATGGTGAAGAAGTCACATGACAGCGCGTCGCCTTGCCTAAAACCTTTTTTGAAATTGAAGGTCTCGGTGAGTTCGTTACCGACCTTGATGGAGCAGCGAGAGTTCTCCATCGTCATCCTGCACAGCCTGACGAGTTTGGCATGAATTTCAAAACTAGACATGGCGTTGTATAGCTCGTCTCTATGCACGCTGTCATATGCGGCCTTGAAATCGACGAACAGATGGTGAGTGTCGATTTGCATGTCTTGGGTCTTTTCCAGGATCTGCCGCAGTGTGAAGATTTGGTCTGTTGTGGACTTTGCTGGCCTGAAGCCACACTGATGTGGACCTATCAGATTATTAATGAAGGGCTTCAGGCGGGTACACAAAACGGCAGAGAAGATCTTATACGCTATGTTAAGAAGACTGATCCCTCGATAGTTGGCGCAGTTGAAGGGGTCTCCTTTCTTGTGGATCGGAAGGAGTGCACTTACTAGCCAGAAAATGTTCAGCATCACCATTCATGATGCAACGACCATTCTGCGGTATACCTCTCATCTCCGGCAAGAGCTATTTAACTAAATGGCTCACGGACATGGCAGGCAGTCCAAAATGTTCCTACCAACTATTCCTGTCAAATTTGCCGAACTCAGGCTTTCTGTGTGAACTTCAAACGGGGGGGAATCGCAACACTGATCAGGACCTCCCGTCCTCAAACATTCTAAGTTCTGAACTTACCTTCGCTCCTAGATGCTTCCCCGTCGACGCAATTGACGGCTGCCTCACCACGCCCGATCCACCGCCAAGGGCAATGGAATCATTGGAAGCAGTCGATATCTGTGATGAGTTCATAATTGAATTGCACTCCACGCCGGCGTTGCCCAGATCCTGCATTAGATGGAAATTCAATTGTGCCATGACCGGCAGCAAGTCCGGCTCGGTATCACTGCCGCTGTTGTTGTTGACGCTGTGTCCAAGGCTATTGCCATTGCTGCTGTAACCACCGATGCTGCTGCCAATCGCCGACAGGCCCGGTGACGTGGTGGCTCCTGTAAATGTGCTCGAAATAAGGGTTGGCGCTCCAATCATGGTGTAGCCGGTACCGACACCTCCGCCGACGCCACCACCGCTGCCGCCGCCACCACCACCGCCGATGTTTATCGAACGCAGTCTCTCGGACATTATGTTGTGCGGTACATGCAGATGTCCGGGCAGCTGATGGCCGTTTTTGATTTTCTCCTCTTTTCCCGGGGGTCTTGAGCCGCCGTTCAAAGCTGGGTTGAGTGAGTGTGTGTGTGTGGTGCTTCTTGGGTTTGGTTATCTGAAAGAGAGAGAGAGAGAGAGACAGGTGGTTAGTCAGAGACTCGATTTCAAGCTCAGTTGTGGTCTTATTTTATTGATCATCAATCAGCTTAGGACCCCGAGGCGCAAGCCTGCGCCTCTTGAACCCATTAACCCCCCCGGAGGCTTGCCGATGATTTATTGCACTCGATAGCTAATGAATATGTTCTAGCCGCTCAGATGCGTGGTGACGGGGGAATGAGAAGATGCGGCAGATGGGGAAACGAAAACTCCCAGTGTTGGCTAATTAGCATAAGCTCGGCTTAAACGCGCAGCGGCGCGGCGTGCGTGCGTTTAAGACATTTTCGTTTTGGGTGATTAATTACGGTGATATGAGAATGGTTTATGGGTGCTTAGGTCTTCTCTGTTTCTGCCCGTCGTCCGTGCCTCTGGAGGGTATTGAACTTGAGGCATTCTTGTTTACAAGTCTGTAACTGGAACGGTGGACGGACAGGTGTTCCGGTGACTTTTAACTGTTCTAGTGGGAAATAGGCCCAATAATTGGTGGTCAGAGTTGCGATGGAATTTTGTAAGTCTTTTGATCCTCACGATTCAACGGGGTTAAGTCGAGATGGTCGTTAGAATGTTTCTGTTGTCATTGACTTGTGTGAGAAGAGATTTTTGACCTTGTTCGGAGTGAGATGGATGTTCCATCTACCTCCAGGTTTCAAGATCAAAAGAGACTCATTTGGGAGGCTATAGAAGGAGTATCAATAGGAGTCGGGCCGCTATGGCCAAGAGAAGGGCAGGTGGTTAGGTTGGTTGAACATCACTTCGACTCGGAGGCCAAAGGGCTCATTGTCAATCCCTTTTGTTGTGAAGGACACAATTCTTTCAATGAGTCATGTCGCGAGGTGTACTTTGTAAAAGATCCACACCCGGCATGGTTAAATTTGATCATTTTCTTGGTTCTTCTTCCAATCGCCACAGCGGCTTTATTAGCATTTACTACGTCCGCAGTGTCTGTGAACAATCTATGGTCCAGTTCGTCCAGGCGTCAATTCTAGAGAGCTGGGCGGTAGTTAAGCAGATGTTGGATCGTCTCGGTCTCTTCCTCTGGCAGAGATCACTGGATTTAAAATTCCATTCCCGAAGCATGGTTCCCGTCGGACAGTGATGACAGGACATTGATCAAGTTTCAGTCCGACGCCAGAAGCTTCTTTGTTTTGTCCTAAATAAGCTCAGAGCGTCACGCTAATCTTGTCGTCTGACAGTCATTCCTTGCAAACCAAGACGAGTTCATCTTCTCCCAATGGCGCCACAGTTCGGTCTGAACCTGGTTTTCAGCCAACAGGCCTCTTCAGCTGGCACGATTTTTAGACAGCTGGCTTCAATTTTCGCACGCCAAGTTGGTTGAGGCTCATCTCCACTTGTGTGCGCCATCGGGTAATCTATTGCGTTGTCCCACTGGTTCGAAGTCGAAGACTCTTCGGACTGAAGCAGTGTTGTTCATTCGCTTATAGAATAGCATAGCCATCTTAGACCTTGAATCCTTGGACGCCTGGCTAGAACCATGTCGCTGCGTAGCCCATACAGATCGTGGTTAAATCGGTTTCTCTCTCAGAAACCATCAACGCAATCGGGACCAAAGACTAAGAGCAGCAATGTTCTACCAGGGGCTTCCTCAGCATTCGCTTAGTTTTGCCATCATCCTCCGCCTTCGTTTCAGCCACGACGAGTGGGCTTCTTTTGTTATTGTTGATCTGGTATAATCCACTGATCGGTGGTTGCAGTGACCCGTCGACTTCGCTCATGTCCATTTCAGACCCTTGTCTGGACAATTCGTCTGCTCCTTCGTTGCCTCCGATTGACCTGTGGCTCAAGACACAGCAGAGTTTGACCTTGTGGTGTCTAAAGGGCCTCAGTGAGTCAAGCGAGATTTCGTGACAGCCTTTGGTCTCGTTGTAAAGGATCCTATTGATCTCAATTGCAGCCTGGGGCTGTCTTCGACGATGGTGATACCCGACGGTAGGACACCTACCTATTAAGTGGCTTACATTCACTTAGGCCAAAGTAGGCCCGTTGCACTGCCACTGGCTTACAGAAAAGAGGGCTTGGGGCGGTGTGATTACCAGACGCAGCTCCAAGTAGGAGCCTAGGGTGACTTTCCTAGCTAAGGCGAGTGACGGACAGCTACAGAGAAGGTTTCGCAAACATTCCTCCTCTTCTTCATCTCGACAGCTTCTGCAAAAATCGTTAAAAAATGGTCTCAGTTTTTTGTGTCCGGTTTCTTGTAAGTCTTGTAAGTCCCCTGCTTTCTTTACTGCCATGATCGCTGCTTCAAGGACGGTGCACATATCAGGGAGTCTTCATATGATTCCTGTTGTGCAGGGGTCCAAGTAGAATCGGGGCCCAGTGCCTGTGTCCATTTTTGAGCCGTCGGCGAAAAGAGCCAATAGGTGTGAGGCCCCACGCTCTTCAGCGATGAAAATAATCTTCTTTTGAGCTATCAATTATGTCGCTACGGCCATTGGAAGGTAGGTAAAAGCATCGGAGAACATCTTCTCCTTCAAGCTTTAAGCAGAAACGAAGCCCCTTCCTTTGAGCTCCAAATCAACCAATCCCCATACTTAGCTTAGCAAACCCCCTCTATTCCTATTTACCGACATCTCCCCCATCCCCTCAATCCTCACTTCCATCATAAACAACAATCTAAACGCATTAAAACAAATTTCCAAAGCATTCCCCTCACAAACCTTCATTCTCCTTCAAACAAAACCACTTTTCACACATTTTCCTCTCAAAACTCAACTCAAACCGCAGTCTCCCATCATTTATGATTAAATTCAAACCATTTCCACTCATTCCCATCCCTAAACATCCTTCAGGACTCGCCCAATCCAGAAAATCAAAATCGATCACTCGTGGCCAAGAAAAGTTGACCGGAATCGTTTCCCAATTTACTGCATTTTTTCGCGTGAAAAATGACAAAATCTCAAAATTGAGATTTCTTCATATTTTCCCTCTGAAGGGATGTCCTCTGACCAGGGGTGGGTGGGATTGATTCATCTGAAGCCAATTGCATTCGAATTTCGTCTTAGTTTTGTGTAATTTACGAGAAAAGTGAATTTTTCGATTTTGATGACGTAGGCGAAAAGACATTTTTGCAGTGGTTCTCTGTGCATGTCTGGCAACAACCGTGTGACACTTGCATTGAATTTGGTAGAGGGCGTTGCCAGAAGATGAGGGTGGACTGTGTTGGGGATATGATTTGAGGGTTTTAATGGTGTTTTAGTGGAGGTAGTGGAATTGTGCTTGAATTGGATTTGGGGGGAATGGACATTTGAAATGAAGGCTTATGTGGTGGGGTGGTGGGGCGATGGGTTAATGCAGTGGCAAGGGGATTTTTGTGATTTAAAACAGAGACGGATAGCGACAAGCACAGAGAAACGCCTTCAGATGTGAAAAAGAAAGCCGTTCTGGACAGTCTGTTGCTTTTAAGGACGCAGAAGTAGGAGTCTAGGATGGATTTCCTAGCCAAGGCAAGTGCAGAGCAGCTGAAGAGAAAGTGTTGCAAACTTTCCTCCTCTTCTTCACACCAAGTGGCTGTGTCCGGTTTCTTGTATGTGTTCGGCTGTTTTCTGTACTGCCATGATCTCAGCTTGGAAGCCATTACACATATCAGGAAGATATCGGATTTAAGAAGCTCCTCTTTGGGAAGAACGCCTAAGCGTTGCCTTCAGAGCACACTGGAAGTCAGACCACTTGACGCTGGATGGTCATCTAAGGATTTTCACAGACTCCTGACCTACTAAGATTGAACGAGTGATGAACCTGATACTGCCTGATTAGAATGAGCTGGCGCAGTCTCAGAACTCTAATCGGCCTCATTACTGGGCACTGCGCCTTTAGATCTCGCGCCTCTAGATTGGACCAGCCCTGCAACAACTGCAACGACAAGGAAGAGGACGGTACTGCTGTCCACCTTCTCGGCAAACTCAGCGCCTTTCCCTCCCGAATCCGAAGTCGTCAAAGTGAACCTAAACTCGACGATGTGGTGCTGCCCCAATACCAGTTCCCCACTAACCTAGAGCGGTCTTTTCTTGGATTGGGAGTGGGCCCTCAACAGGCTTAGTATGATAAGTTGGAGGCAGGACTGGAAAAGGAAGCGCTGGAGACTGGTGTGATATATGCTAAGGTGAAACCGGTGGACTTGCTGGTTGCTGTCCAGGTACGTCGCGAACTGTAGTGCAAGAAGAAGAAAGGATCAGGAAGGCCTGTCGACGTAAGAACGATTGCTCGTGAGCCAGGTCTTCCGGGTCTGCTGGTTGAGCACACGGTTCATTCCGGACTGCAGCGCCAAGAGTGGCTTATTGTTTAATGCCCTCTCCGGATTGAAGCAACAGACAAGGAAGACCAGTTAGCCGTATGACACAGTATCCTAGCAGAAAAAGTCCATTGGTTGAAGGCAAGGCTGTCGCCGGAGTTAGGCGAGGCTGCTCCTTCAAGTCTTGGGGAAGCGCATTGATGGTCCGGCAACAAAGAAGACCCCTTGCCGTAGGACAGGTCGCTCTAGTTGGATAGGCTCACTGATCATGGCCCAGGTCTGCCAGAAACCACTTCGTCCTCTAGGCTCGATCCCTGGTCAGATAAGGCTTGCTAAACGCGTTGCAAATGGCTATCCGGTGTCTGTCCGGTGGTCAGGCTTCGAGGGAAAATGCAAGCAGGAAGCAATCGACTAGGTCCCAGGTACGACCGAAAAAAAATGTTCACTGCCCCACCTCTTTCCAGTCGCTGACAATGCTCAAAGAGTACTTCTGTCTAGAAGAAGCCTCTCAAACTGGGCCCATCTGAGGTGGTATGAGACTGTAGGTCCCTTCCAGTCGTAAGAGAACGCACGACACGAGTGTCTAGACCCTGATCCTGTACAGGCTGTAGCGCTACACAAAAGAGAATACCTCGTGATCGAAGACCGACTTCTTTCAAAGCGCATGACAAGCGAAGTGCCCTTTTCTGTTTCTGCGTTCCATCCACCGCCGTGATGGTCATCTTTAATGCACGTTCCCATTCCCGACTGGTGCCTAATGGCTGTCTCCAGCTTCAAGTATAATTACCGTTCTCTACGGGTTCCTCTTGGACATCCTGTTCTCGCTTTTCTTTTTTTTTTGCGAAACATTCGAAATAAATTTCTGTGCCAACCTGCAGAAGTTATCGCTCCTCTCAAAAAAACACGAAAAAGGGCAACATCCTCGAATTCCACATTCCAGGACTGCACTGCAATAAAACTGTGAGCAAACTGCGGAAAGGAAACTTTCCGAATTCTCCATCGCCTCCCCTCCCCTGAGCATGGAGCTCAATCACTTCATCCGCCATTAGGCTGTATGTATGTTAGTCATCTCGAAGAACGTACGTGCTTTTATTGTTCTTGGAGGCTTTTATTGTTCTTGCTGCTGCTGCTGTTGGTGTCGGCGGTGGCGGTGGTGGGGGTGATGATGGCGTTGTCATTGCCGATGAAAATGTTGTTTGATTCTGTATACCGGCGCGTATACACATTCGACAGAATTAGGAAATTGAAAATTTATATGCACTCCAGACACAAATACTGCTTTTAGTGGATACTTCCGGGCGAAGTTGTCTTGTTAGAGTCTTGCCGTGAGATGGTCGACGTGGGGAACGGGGATGTGAGTGATTTTCTTGATTAAATTCATCCGATTGGTGAGAAACGAGAGAGAGAGAAACGTAATTATAAAGCACTAGGCAGTTGGCAAGACAATTAAATTGGTGATCAACTAGCTGTGTGGAGAGTTGAGGAGGTTTGAGGGCTCTGCGAAGGCAGCGTTCAAGGAAACGCTCTGCTTTAGAGAGAGATTTAATTGAATTTTACAAATACCAGTGGTTTTAATGAATTTAAACTTTAAAGTGAAGACATTTCTACGGCCTTGGTGATCATTCTCTTTTCTTTTCAGGTTAGTGGGGAACTGGAATCGGGACAGCATCACATCGTCGAGCTTAGGGTAAGTTTGAAGGCTTCTTATTTGGGAGGAGGAAGGCGCTGATTTTGCAGAGATGGTGGACGGTAGCATCATCCTCTTCCTTGTGTCTGCAGTCGTTTTAGGGCTGGTCCAATCTAGAGGCGTGGGTTCCAATGGAGCAGTGCACAGCGATGACGCCGACAAGAGTTCGGAGCTTGGGCCTACTCATTTGATTAGGCTCTATGGGGCTCGTCTCGGATCGTAATGATATCGGTGTCGCTACAGCCCATAGAGGCCAGGGCCTAGCTTCTCAGCAACCACTAGTGTTGTGTGTGCTACTGTTCTCTTACGAGTGGAAGGGACCTACAGTTTCACGTCGACTCGGCCAAGTTTGAGAAGCTTTATTTAGACAGAAGTACTCTGTGCATTTTCAGTGACTCGAAAGAGGTGGGCTCATGAACATTATTTTTGTCGTACAGACCAGGGATTGAATCTACGACGTCGAGGTTGGTGTCGACGCACATACCCACAACGCCATTGGTCACCACCGCTTGTCTCGGATTAGGTTAGGTTCGTGGACTGCCAGCGAATCCGCAGGCACACTTAGACTATCTTGGTCCATTGTGGCGATACCCACCATCAGACTTCTACCACTGATCGACAACTTCAGTGGCGTTAGTATAACTCCAACGGCAAGTGGTGAATGGACCAGATTTGAAAACAAGACAAGATACAAGTTAACTTTGCCCTCACTAGGTTTCGAACCGGGGGCCCTTCTAACCAAGGGGAGGCACTCAACAACTGCTCTATCCAGCCTAGCTCGGGTAGGTTTGTTGGCTTCTTCGGGAGGAGAAAGTGAACAATAGTTTCCTCTTCTTCTTTGCCTCTGCAGCTTCAGCAGACTTCGCTGTGGAGCGGGCTCAATCTAGAGATTTGACACCTACGTGCGCAGTGTCCAGTAGAGACGGCTAAGAGTTCTGAGATCAGGCTCGCGTCCCTTCGCAGATGGCTATACTGCGTCTGGTGGTCAAACTTCCAGCATGATTTGGAGGGAATGCAGGGGTGTGACAACGTAATTTGAAACAGCATACAATCGACTAATGGATGCATCGATTTGGGATCAAGCGACGATTGGGTCGTGTGAACTCGTTTGCTTCAAATTACGTGCTGACCCCTCTGGCTTAGAAGTTCTTCCGGAAGAGGAGCTTTGTGTCTCCATGTACAGATCTGAGTCCTCAGAGGCAGTAGATGGTCCAGAAGGACCTTCTTTTCCATGTGAAGGAATTTCTTTGTACTGGCCGATATCTGCTTCTAAGCGATTCTACACAAACTCGAGGACCTCCACACAACTTCAATCTGGTGATCGTTAGAACCACCATACCGACCGCTGCACGTCGATCGCCTGTTGTCAAATCCATCCTCCGTCCCATTCAATCAGTCCGTTGTGAAATAAACTTTCACACATCACCACACACCGCTCTCCATCGCCTTCCACTTCAACCTCCCGCTGAGAACCCTTTCTGGCTCCAAATTGCCAGACCATTCCCTCATCTGTCACTCACCGCTCACAGCCCAGTCCCACAGGTACGCAATACGTAACAAGCGAATCGAATGCATGTATAATTCATTTGTGACATGAGAAAAAACTTATTGTTTCTGCGCTGACATCCGGCTTAACGACGTCGCACCGTTAAATGCAAATCAAAACAAATGTTTTCGACATGATTTCGTAAGTTTACGACTCGAGTTTAACCACCGCTACTACACGGGGACGCGCCGCCATCCGTATACCGCCCGTCGGAGCTCGTAAAATGAAGAAAGAAAAAAACATCTTCAGTCACCCGGCTGAAGAAAATTAAAAATTCTTCTCCCAACACACACGATTATGACTTTAATTGGATTCCATTTGATTAACGTCTTCGGTGAGGACCGAGCACGGCTGTGAATTGCCAAACTCATCGGCCAATAATGGTGGGACATAATTCAGAACCGAAGTTCCACGGAGCCCGATTAGGGTGCCCTATGGTGAGATAGATGCCGCCTTCGTTCAATCGACAGAACGTAACCGAATCTCTGCTCTGCGACTGATGCAAATGAGGAGGCAGCACGGTGTGAACAAGACGTCGGTTTGGTGATGAATGAAATATTTAAAATAGCTCCCCTCTGGGAGTTCGTGTGTGAAATGTGTGTGTTTTTTTTTTCTCTTGTGAATGTTTTGTCTCTGATGGTTTATGGGAAACTTCTCCTCTTGAGTGGTTTTACGAGTGTTTACTAATTTGTCTGCATGGTGCGATGGGGAGGAGGGGACTGGGACTCTTCGAACCGAACCAAGAGTGCTCCCAGTTTGCAAAGTTAAACACTGCTCGTTAGGAGTGCCTACTCCGTCCAATCGTGGCAAGGGTCACGAAACGAACAGGCACCTTAGGTAACCAACCAGAAACTCTCCACTAATCACCTCGAAACCAAGATAAACACACGATTCCACAATCCACAGCCGCTCCATATGCTTGGCGAACTTAAACTCAATTAACAAGCCAACTGTCTGATGTGCAAAATTACCGTCAGCGCTTCAACGGTCTGTTTGCACACTCCGCTTACATTGCCGCCGCGTGCAGGCTGTGTAACCGACTTTCCAAGTTTTCCAAATTCCGAGCACATCTTTTCTCGCATCTCACCGCATGATTAAGGGAGCAGTTATAACCATTATCATTATCATCGTCATCCACACGACACAAAAGAACGATTTTAACCGAACAGCAAACAACGGTGGTGGCGTCGGTTGGGAGGAGATGAACAATAAACTCTTTTGACACAAGTTTCTGGCAAACACACACATGGTCTCGCTAATCAGGTCTTTGGGCTCAAAATGCGAATTATTGTGTACCTCATTCCGGTACTTAGGTGAAAGTTCGATGAATTCAAAGACAGTGCGTGTGCGAGGGGAAGACCGATCGAAGTGTGAACGATTGTTGAATGGCAAGCGAAGACACACAGACGCTCAGACAATTGAGGCATCTGAGGCGTAATAGAACAGACAATAGGCGATCATAAGCAGCCTCTTACTGCCGCGAAGAATTAAGGTTAAACGGATTTCGAATCAAGCGATACGATACAGTTGGGTGGGTGGGAGTCGAGACTGCTGACTTCATCCGCTTACAGTCATCAAGACGGGTGGGAGATCTGCATTTGAATTCGATCCGATTGAGATGTCTGATGACACAAGCTCGTCTTAGAAAGTCGTTGCATTGACACAAATTTGCATTCAGTGACCTTAATTCGTCGGGATTGGGTCATCAAATGCCAGCCACATGCCTCGCAGTCCATTATTCCGCTCTAAATGCCCTTATTATTCGAGAAAAAAGCACCCGTAGCCATAACCCTCGGATCTGTTAAGTACCCTCGACCAATTTCATCGTCGCCGCACTCCTCCATCCGGAACCATCTCAACGAGTTCATCAAACGCTCACTCTCCCTCTCTCTCTGTCACTCCCCATCGCTGACTTGAAGCACAGTTCAGCGTTCAGCGCGCTTAATCAAAGTTAAACGACACAAACCAGCACACCACACCCACCACCGTCCAAGGTCCCCACCCGTCAAGAGATGAGATGAATTTCCTCGGCAAAGACTATGCCCAATTAAGTCGCTCCTCCATCCCCCGGACAGCCTTCACAAATCACGAGACACTCCAAATGCTCGGCCTGGCTGGCTGGCTACTTTAAGCTGCACTCTCGTATTCAAAAAAAACCCGCGCTTGTTTGTGTCGCGTACACATGCGTGCGAACCTCAGACGTGTGGCTGTGTATCCGCCCCGCAGGCAAAACCGTATTCCGTTGCACATGGCTACCTCGAGCGCCGCACCGCAGAGCCAGCTATTCGTTTCCAAATATTATTAGTTCCGGTCAATAACTTTCGATTGCTGTTGCCTGTTTACTGCTGCTCCAGCTCTGATGATTTTTCATCACAAAATCGATAACGTGCGAGTGGATGGCGCACAACGGAAGTGAAATTGCAACGGTGTGGCAAGGGGGGAGGGGGAGGTGAAGCGGCTCATTGAAATTTGTCAATTGTCGAAAGTTGGCGATTTTAATTTTCATCTATCACAGCAGCAGCAGCAGCCGTGGCAAAAGTAAAAGTCCGCCGCCGCTCCAACTGGACGAGGCTCAGTGATCCATCGAACGGAACACAATTGCAGATACGACGATGGATGCACGTGAGTCGTGAAAGAGAAAACAAAAATAGACGCAGCAGCAGCAGCGGCACTCGCGAATCTGTGTGTGCAGATCGGATGAAATTTTGCGGAGCGAGCGCAATGGGTTTTTCCGCGAAACTAATCGATTGGAGGAGGATTTGAAGACGATTTGGAGAAAGTTTCGGCGGCCGGCTTCGGTGAGTAATCGGCGAAGAGACAAAGGAAAAGGCGCTTCAAGGTGGGCGATTCGTGAGTCAGTGGAGTGTGTGTGTGTGCACTAGGAGGGCTGGAAGGAAGAGGCGTTGCGATTGCTCGAAGGGTGGCCGACTGGCTGTCTGGTGGGCTGACAGTGAGATGTGACTAATGAAGTGGGTACTGGGCTGAATTTAGGCGTTCAATTGGGTGGTGTAAAAACGTGTAAGGGACGTCGTCGTTCGACTCATTCGATCAACAAGGAATCTCGATTGTAGTGGCGTCGTTCGATTCTTTTAGTGGAGCACGTCGTGAATTTTTGTTTTCAAATGGTCGTGACACTCTTGTGGCAGGACGAGACCCCTGTGGCTGGACAAGACCACTGTGGCAGGACAAGACCACTGTGGCAGGACAAGACCACTGTTGAAGGACAAGACCACTGTGGCAGGACAAGACCACTGTGCAGGACAAGACCACTGTTGAAGGACAAGACCACTGTGGCAGGACAAGACCACTGTGGCAGGACAAGACCACTGTGGCAGGACAAGACCACTGTGGCAGGACAAGACCACTGTGGCAGGACAAGACCCCTGTGGCAGGACAAGACCACTGTGGCAGGACAAGACCCCTGTGGCAGGACAAGACCACTGTGGCAGGACAAGACCACTGTGGCAGGACAAGACCCCTGTGGCAGGACAAGACCACTGTGGCAGGACAAGACCACTGTGGCAGGACAAGGCCACTGTGGCAGGACAAGACCACTGTGGCAGGACAAGACCCCTGTGGCAGGACAAGACCCCTGTGGCAGGACAAGACCACTGTGGGAGGACAAGACCACTGTGGCAGGACAAGACCACTGTGGCAGGACAAGACCACTGTGGCAGGACAAGACCACTGTGGCAGGACAAGACCCCTGTTGCAGGACAAGACCACTGTTGAAGGACAAGACCACTGTGGCAGGACAAGACCACTGTGGCAGGACAAGACCACTGTGGCAGGACAAGACCACTGTGGCAGGACAAGACCACTGTGGCAGGACAAGACCCCTGTGGCAGGACAAGACCACTGTGGCAGGACAAGACCGCTGTGGCAGGACAAGACCACTGTGGGAGGACAAGACCACTGTGGCAGGACAAGACCCCTGTGGCAGGACAAGACCACTGTGGCAGGACAAGACCACTGTGGCAGGACAAGACCCCTGAGGCAGGACAAGACCACTGTGGCAGGACAAGACCCCTGTGGCAGGACAAGACCACTGTGGCAGGACAAGACCACTGTGGGAGGACAAGACCACTGTGGCAGGACAAGACCACTGTGGCAGGACAAGACCACTGTGGCAGGACAAGACCACTGTGGCAGGACAAGACCACTGTGGCAGGACAAGACCACTGTGGCAGGACAAGACCACTGTGGCAGGACAAGACCACTGTGGCAGGACAAGACCACTGTGGCAGGACAAGACCCCTGTGGCAGGACAAAGCTAAACGCGACGGCCTTTTATCGGATTCTGACGCAAATTCCTGGTACGATTTAAGAAGCAATCTTGAGGACATTTCTTGCCGCGGTTGTTGTGAAGCTTTTCTGACATAATTTCGGCACGCGACAACCTTTTCTCTCTCATTTCGAGTGCAGTTTGGAATTCCCCAGCAAATCGCAGACGTTCCAACGTCAAGGACGCAAAGGTGCGTATATTATGAACCATGAAATCCATTAGAAAAGCCAACTGCTAAGATTTTTCGTCACAAAACATCAGTTTCGACGGGACTGTCAACTCCCCAGACAATGGTGTGCAACCACAAGCGAGTCACCGTCTCCTCCTCGACAGCTGCCCCCAATGTAGCCGTCATTTCTTCATTCAATCCACCTGTCGATTCTATTTTTCTTCTAATTGACCACATCGCCCGTCCGTTTCGACGATTCTCCGACTCAGAAACCATCCACCCGCCTCCACTATTCGAATCTATTTCCGACCACCAGTTTACACAATGCCCTCAGCCCACGGAATTTCAAGGCGATCACCAACCCTACCAACCGCGCTGTCAATCAAACAATTACAGCAATCCTTTCCCACCCACGACACCCGAAAATTCAATCGAAGAAAATGCAAAAAAACAAAGAAAAACTCGAAAATTGTTTAATTTCATACCACACGTGTTCTCGCCAAACAAACAAAACAAATTTCAGATGAAATCATTCAAGCACTCAGCCTCCACATTGAATCCATCCATAAAATCGCCGAACGACCGCATAAATCAGGCACGACGCGCCCCCGCAAACCGGCTTCTTGTCGCACTGGACAATCCGCTGTGCTCCCTCGGCTAATTAGTCAATTATTGCAAATGCTCAACTGGGTTGGCGTGCGATTAGGTAAGCGAACCCGGAGAATCTCACTTCCGCGTAAATCAACAGGGGGGTTTTGTAAGACACGCACACACCAAACGCCACGGCAGAGCTCGTAAATCTCAGAATCACTCTCGCCAGCGCATTTCCACACGTCACTCTGCTTCGCCGCCTCGAATCAAAGAACTTTCACGCCCGCCCAGAACCGCACAATCGAACGAACTCATTTCGTTTTCCTCGAATTCCTTTGTCCACACTCTTATCGCATGTGCGGATTCGGGTTGGGATCGTAGGAATATCTCATGCAATTGTGACACACATGCTTGATTAGATATCCAGGCGGGTTGGGTAATTTAGGCTTGCCTCACACTCACACGAGTCAAGGTCACAAAACAGATTCACAGAGCTCGCAAGCGGCCGAGATGTGCGAACTGTGAACGATAGAAAGATACACTGACACTGACCTCGTTCGTTCTCGCCAGAAGGGGGTGTTGTGGTTCGTTTCAATTAAATCAGAAGAAATACATCGTGTGCAGCGCGACGACGACGACGACGGACTCCAGCACCGATTCAACCGTTCGCTGGAAGCGATATCGTTAGACTGAACCACATCACGCATCACAAGCCATGCCAGGCAAACGGGTCTACGAGAGCGAGGCCAAGAGAGAGCGAGCGAACAAGAGATTGAGAGCGAGACAGAGAAAGACCAAGCTAGTGAGGAAGTGAATACAAAAAAAAATTCTTTCACTTGGCCCTAAAAATTTGGCAATACTCCATCCATCATCCAGTCGCACTCGCCCACGCCCTGCCTCTGCCTACTGTTGGACACAACACCAACGACGACGACGACGACGACGACGACACATCAAGTATTCACCCAAATCGATGCGATGACATGCTTTGACTTGACTTGAAGTTCTATACGCAATTCGAGTCGTTAAGCACAGCACTGGAATGCGAATTAACAACAGTCAGCGGGAAGTGGTCATAGAGACAGTTGACGTTTGATGGGGGATGGGGGAGGTTGGTTGGTTTTCAAAGAACTTTCACTCGTTTCTTCGGTTCTTTTGAAGAATTTTCTGTTTTGTTTCTGGTTTTTTTTGCGCTTTCTGATCAGTGAATGGTTTTTGAAATGAGCTGCCTCGGAGAAATTGATCATTTTTCGAGGTCACTTTTGACAGATTGAGGTTCTGAATGGTTGTCTGTCTAAAATGATAATTGGTTTGTGTTGAAGCAGCTTTAAATCGACATCTCCTGAGGATTAGGTGCGGGTTTGAGGCACGAACTTGTTCGAAATTGAGGTTTCGAAGTCAGTTTTTGACAGATTGATGGTTGGAATGTTGGAAAATGAGTTGAATGTCTACAAGTGATCAGTGTTCTTGTAAGAAATCTGTTGAATCAGCTTCACATTGACTTCGCTGGAGGAATAGATGTCAATTTCGAACCGCCAACCACATCGAAATTGCGTTTTCGAAGTCAGTTTTTGACAGATCAAGGTTCAGAATGTCGAAAATGCGCTAAATGAAAAATTCGAAGTCAGTCTGTGACAGATTGAGGGTCGGAACGTCTGAAAATGGTTGAGCGTCTAGAAATGATATTTTTTTTCTATTAAATCAGCTTCACTTTGATTCCACTTAAGGAATAGAAGCCATTTTTGAACCACGAACCAGTTCGAAATTGAGGTTTCGAAGTCAGTTTTTGACAGATCAATGTTCAGAATGTCGGAAATGCGCTAAATTTCTTAAAATTGTCGCATTTTTATAAGGAATCTGATGAATCCGCATCACTATCTGGGGAATAGAGGAGCCAGTTACAGTTCGAAATTGTGGTTTCGAAGTGAGACTGTGACAGATTGAGGTTCAGAATCTTCAAAAATGATTAAATGTCAAAAAGTAATCAGTTTTTTTGTAAGAAATCTGTTGAATCAACTCGACATTAACTCCTCATGGATCATAAATGGCATATTTGAGTGCTTTGTGATTTCGAAGTCAGTCTGTGACAGGGTCGGAATGTTGAAAAATGCGTTGAAAGTCTAAAAATGATCAGTTTTTATAAGGAATCTTTAGAATCAGACAGACTTTGACTCGCCTTGAGGAATAGGTGGCGATTTTGAGATAGGAACCAGCTTGAAATCGTGCTTTCGAAGTCAGTCTGTGACAGATTCGTGGTCAATTCCTAAAAGAAACTGTGCCCTTCACCGTCACCTCTAACAGATTTAGATTCCCACACCTGACTCTAAGCCCCTACCGCCTCAATTGCCACCGAAACCAGTTCGAGGACATCCACATTCACAGTCAGTGCGTTCAGCGCGCTCTCCCCCTCATAAACATTTCGAATTCGTATCTAAACTGCATCGTTCCCACTCGTTAAATGCCAGCCAAATCGTGCTGGAAATAGTTAAAGAGATCATTCAAGGAAACTCATTACAATAAATTCCTTCCTGACCCGATGTCATCTTCGCTCACTGTCCCATACTGTGCATACCAAAAGCGAGCAATCCCCTCCCGCTCGTCCCAGCACACAACGCAGCACAACTCTGACACACGCATAATGATTGTCACTCGACGAGAATACATTAAGAACGTAGTACTGGCCCAAGTAGTGGGCTTTCAGTCGGAACAGCTAAATGCGTTCACACATCGAATGCTGAACACGAACAGAGAGAGTAGTCGTCTCTGGATGGCACGTTCCAAGTGGACTTGAATACAGAAAATGCCTCGACGGAAGAGGAGGCGTGCGAAGAAACGGAAAAGAGATGAAGATTCAAATAAATTAACCAAGTGGACGTCGTCGAGGAGAAAAATAGGGCGGCTCTCAATGGAAATGAGTCCAAACAAGGGCTTGTGCGAAGAATAGTCTTGATAGATGCCAATTGATTGTCGTTCTGAGTGTGTGTCAGAGAGAAGTGTCATCGAAATTTTCAAGGCGTTTTATTCTCGTTTTGCGTCATCCCTTGTGGAGGAGGAGCTGCAGAGCATCCCCTGTCATGACCACCTCTCCCACTGATTAGCAGTCCCGAACTGCATCAGATTCTATCGCGTAGTAAATCTCTCTCAAGGGACCCATTTAGTTGCAAATAGAAATCGCCATTCATTCGCATTCCACACATCAATCAGCGGCGCAACCTAGGCCGCCTCCTATTCAGCGTTGACTTGTCGTCCGTCATTCCGGACACGTTTGTTTTGGAATTTCGAAATTCCCCTCCCCGGACGATTCGTGAAGAATGTTCACACAGCGCTACGGCTACTGTGTCGGAAAGTGAAAATGGAGAACTCGCCTCTGCTCTGCTCATTCAAATGATCGCATTCAAAATTCAGAAAAGCAAAACACGGAAAACAAAATAATCTTCAAGTCAGAATCAAAACATCAACCTAGTGCGGCGGCGGCGACTGCGTGTGAATGTGTGGTCAAGTAAATTAGGAAACTTTCCCTCTTGATGACCCGGTTTCCGAAAAGAATAACACAACGCAACCAGCTACACAATCCGCGCACGGAATGCCCAGCGAACTGCGCGAGAACAACAGAATTCATTCGATATACAGACGAACAAATGCCTCCCTCTTCAGCAATGTGCCACCAGGGCCCGCGCCGCGCTGCCTTCTGTTTTTTTTTTTTTTATCTGAAAACTATGCGATTGTGTAAAAAGCTCGTGACGCATATGCTCGGTCAGATGAAGAATTGTATTTCGCGCAGAGGGTAGTCGGTCGGTTGGTTGGTTGGTTGGTTCCCCATTTCTTCCCAACTCCATCCACATCTGGTCACTGAGATTTTGTCACTAAAGATAACCCGCGCCGCGCTCTGACGAATAGAAAGTTACCGTGTTGCCGGCTGCGGACGCGAATAACCTGTGCGCGTTTTTTTCTCTGTTTCTCTTCTAGATACACGCTAGAGATACGTACGGACATATGCACAATCTGTGATCTCGATCATAAGAAAAATCAACCTCAGATCTCGTTTAATATAATTAAACGCCACTTTCTTTCCGCTGCCGTCCTTCTCGGGCCTGTTGCAGTGCAGTCGCGCACAAGCTAAACTGGATCGGAAAGAGTTTATAACTTTTTAATTGCAGATACGTCTTGTCCGTTTCGCCGCTGTATCTGCATACGAAAACGATAAACGTCAGAGCGCTGGCCGCCGGGGAGGTGGCCAGAGTCGGTTGGTTTTCAATCGATTGGAAACAGTGGCGGGGGGTGCATCTGATGGCGGCCGTCAAGACGCGTTCGTCGAGTTTTGCTGCAGTTTCGGGCCGCCCGTCAATCTGTGTGCTCTCCGCTGACTAATTAAGGAGTTATTGAACTCTCCTCTGCAGACATGAACGATGATCTTATTAGAGGTTAAGGTGTGGTTCCTCTCTCACTCTGCCAACACCCGGTGTTTATTGCGGGTACTTACGGGCGCGCAACATCGATTGGTTTCCCGTACCATTCACGTGTCAGGTGGTGCTCACCGCTGATGGCGATGGTGATGGCGATTATGGTTATGGCATTGATTGTGTTGCTTCCACTCGGGAGTTTTATTTATTCTGATGAGTGTCTGGCGCTGGGGATGGGGTGTTGAGTGCCCTAAGTGGCGTTTATTGCTCACGTTCGGACGAGGGAGCGGATGTTTTGCACTGAGAGGTGGGATATTCTTTGTTGGTTCTCCTTCCTTTGGTCGGTTTTATGAGAGAGCACACCTTGTGACCCAGTGAACTGAATCCGAACCGCGGTATCGATGTAAACATTTTGCTTTTGAGGAAATGCTCCGAAGTGTTCTGGCCTCTTTTGTGGTACACATTGGGTACTCTTTCGAGTGCTTGTTTGGATTGGGTCAGTGCGGGAAAGTGAAGTTGGACGATGTGAGTGAAGGTCTAGAACGAGAGTGATCGCTCTAGATCTGGGTTGATGGGCACTCTTGAACTCGTTCTTGTTGGGCGGAGAAATCTTTGGAGAGGTGGATGGAGCTCTGGAGAGTGACTCGAAGGTACTGGTCAGAGGTTGGACTCAGGATCGTGTTTAAGAGTTTTAATCGTTGACAAGCGTCTGCCTATGTAAAAGAACTCCTAATCTTACCACCACGTGATGGAAGCTGAGAGCCGACCAACTTCGTAGGACAACAACAGGCTGCTACTACACTAAGTCCATTCCAGGATCTTATCTCGCGATAGGGCTGATCGCGGAGGAACTGGCCAGCCAACGAATGAGCTTTGTCCGCGAAGAGATCAAGGAAGTGCTCTGTAGATTAGAACTGGGATGACAACGCAACAGTCCGAGGGGAACCTGGGCCTTAGCCAATATGCCTGTCAAGCCAGAACCATCTGTCGCAGGCAGTCTGCAGTTTCGCCCATGAAGTCGCCTGACGTCTCCCTCGACTTGTATACAGCACCTTGTGCAGTTGCGTTGTTCCACAGGCCTTGAGTCTACGGGTCTTCGGGTGCGGGCTAAGTTGTCCACGTTCCGTGGACACCTGGCCTGTATCACGTCGCTGTACAGCCATTACAGTTCTTGTTTGTTCCTCTCCAAATGCCATCAACAGGAAAGGACCAACAATCGCGCGCAAGAGAGGTTCTTTTCGAAAAGATTAAGAATCTCTTCATCCAGACACTTTGGATGTTGTCGTAGAGCAAGACAGGGTCATCTTGATTTTCTGATTGAGGGCTCTTTTACTGATACCATTCCTCTACACCAAACCAGCTTGGCCAAATTAAATCTAGCAAATGGCCTTAACACTCTAAGTTCAAAAGGAACTAATTGGGACAGCGTGTGTACATGTGCACAGGAACTTCAACTAGGAGAGCGATTTGATGAGCAGCGTGGCTCGGTGCTAATGAATTCTCAGAAATCCTGAACATTTCTACAGCCTACAGACTGCCAGACAATTGTAGCGTGTTCCAAGGGGAACTATTTGCATGTCGTGAAATCAAAATACAGTCAAAATGTCATGTCCAGGCTATTTGTATTCAAAGCCAAGCGACAGCCTGTTCTTCATGCTCGCTAGTACAGGAATCTAGCGCCTTTGGAAGAACACCGCAAAATCTGCCTTGTTTGAATTGATGGCCACACTGACACGCCAGGAAATGAGAAGGCTGATGAACTAGCTAGACGGAGATCTGCTCTTCAATGGTCGCTTGCAGGGGAGGTGCATATCCTTATCCCAGCCGTCTAGGCTACTATCTCTATACACTTTCTTGAATTGGTGACCGCGGATGGGCTAGACTGACAAACTGACTGACTCAAACGATGCAAAGCAAGAAAATCTCCTTCACCGACATCGACATGACATCACTTGAACGGTGGCGATCTGTACGGGGCACTGGCTTATTGGAGAATATGTCACCAAATTTGCTATCTCACTTCAGAGATGAGAATTTACTTCATATGTTTCTACATCATTAAATCAGATAGCATCCATTGGCGGAGTGGTGGCCCGTGGCGTTGTTGGTATGTGCGTCGACGCCAACCTCGACGTCGTATGTTCGATTCCAGCTCTGAGCGACGAAAATAATTCTCACGGCCCCACCTCTTTCGAGTCACTGACAATGCTCAAAGAGTATTTCCTGTCTAGAAAAAGCTTCTCAAACTTGGCCGTTCGGAGTCGGCATAAAACTGTCCCTTCCACTCGTGTGAGAACAATAGCACGCACAACACGAGTGCTTGCTGAGAAGCTAGGCCCTGGCCCTCTATGGGCTGTAGCGCCACCCATATTATTATTATATCCATTGTCGGAGAGGATGAGGATCTACTTCACTAAATAAATTCATTTGCTTCTTGGCAACTTATTTCTACTTCGTATTGCCATTCCATTTAAGATACCTCACAAGAATCTGCCGCATCCTGCAACACCTCTTCTACAGCCAAGGCGTAGACCCACTTGTGTCGTGGACTACCTCGCCTTCTTCTTCTTCTTTGGTTGGCGCTACAGTCCGGGGTGGACCTGGGTCTCAACCAACATGCCTCTCCATCTAGCTCGGTCTTGTGCTAGTTGCTTCCAGGCACGCACGTTCAACTTATTTAGGTCCCCATCCCCTAGCTGCGTGCGCCACCGTAGGCGTGGTCTTCCTTTACCGTGTTGTCCCTCGGGGTTGGAATCGAATACTTTACGGGCCGGACCGTATTGGTGTCCATTCGCTCGCCGTGGCCTAGCCATCTGAGACGAGAGATTCGAACTCGTTTGACCAGGTCGATGTCGCACGATCTTCTCGGGAATAATATTAAACAAGTCGCATGAGAAGCGCGCGATCGAGGAAATGGAGAGGTGGTACGGCAGAAATAATGTCCGAAAGTTTTACCAGCGGGTGAAACAACTATCCAAAGGGTACAAACATCGGACAGAAGCCTGTCGGAACGAAGAGGGGCAACTCGTAGTAGAGTCGCAGTCGATACTGAGAATCTGGAAGGATCACTTCCGCAGACTGTTAAACGGCGAAGAGGACACCAATACCGCTGTCAGGCAGAATGTTCCACTCCACGCAATGGACGACGATAGAAGAGAATTCCGTCCCCCCGATCTAGACGAAGTCAAGGTAGCGATATCGAGACTGAAGTCGAACAAAGCTGCTGGAGCGGACGGATTGTCCGCGGAACTGTTTAAAGCAGCTGGAGATGATCTGGTTGGGCGCATGCACCAGCTCATCTATAGGATATGGTCGGAGGAAAGCATGCCCGACGAGTGGAATCTTAGTATCGTTTGCCCGATCCACAAGAAAGGAGACCCCTTTGACTGCGCCAACTATCGGGGGATAAGTCTCCTTAACATCGTACTACAAAATCTTCTCTGCCATTCTGTGTGAGCGCCTGAAACCATTCGTCAACAACCTGATAGGTCCTTATCAGTGCGGTTTCAGGCCTGGGAAGTCCACTATCGATCAAATTTTCACATTACGGCAGATCCTCGAAAAAACCCAAGAGATGCAGATAGACACCCACCACCTATTTGTCGACTTTAAAGCCGCATATGACAGTGTGCATAGAGACGAGCTATACAACGCCATGTCTAGTTTTGACATCCCTGCCAAACTCGTCAGATTGTGCAGGATGACGATGGAGAAATCTCGCTGCTCCATCAAGGTCGGTAACGAACTCGCCGAGACCTTCAATGTCAAAAAAGGTTTTAGGCAAGGCGACACGCTGTCATGTGACTTCTTCAACATCGTGTTGGAGAAAATCGTGCGAAACTCACACGCCAACACTAGAGGCACGATCTTCCAGAAGTCCGTTCAACTGCTAGCATACGCGGACGATATTGACGTGATTGGCCGAACTCAGCGAGCCGTCAATGAAGCGTTTGCTTGTATTGAGACGGAGGCGGCAAAAATGGGTTTAGCGGTGAATGAGGGCAAAACAAAGTATATGCTGTCATCAAGAAAGGACACACAACATCGACGACTCGGTCAGAACGTCACCATAGGCAGCTACAACTTCGAGGTAGTGAAGGACTTCGTCTACCTTGGCTCCCAAGTAAATAGTGCGAACAACATCAGTACTGAGATTAAACGCAGAATAACTCTTGCCAACCGCTGTTTCTTTGGGCTCAAGAGGCAATTGAGTAGTCGAGCCCTCTCTCGAAAGACCAAGCTCACCTTATGTAAGACCTTGATCATCCCTGTCCTGCTGTATGGCGCGGAAGCTTGGACTATCTCAAGAGCGGATGAAGACGCACTTGGTCTCTTTGAGAGAAAAGTCGAGGACTACCTCGCCTATGCCTTGAAAATAAAGACATGCACTGGTACGCGAGAATTTTTGACCATTTGTCGGTCAAGTGAGGACACCTACGGCACTAAGCGAAAGATATTTTGTCCATACAATCTGCTTCAATTACAGAGCGCTGCACACATAGCACATGTTGTCGCTGTTGCAATAGCATAGGTGAGGGGAGGACCTCAGCTCACTTCGTTGTCTCTTGCAACAGCCAAGCAACGAGCGCTTCGCACACCCTTTCTCAATTCGCTTAAAGAACTCTTATCTTTCTGAACTACCTCTGGTTGAATTTAGTGATATCATTAAAATACACTCTACATAAAAGGTACCAGAGGTACCAGAGCAAAATGGCACATTAGTGCTAATTAGGGCCTTGCCGAGCTACGATTGTTACCCACCTACCTCCCATAGGCCCCGCTTTTTAAAAGCTGCCTCATTGACAGCTCGATGAGTTTGGCGTGACCATCATCCTCGTTTGAGACGGGCTTCTTGAAATGAGGTGGATTCTCCCTAAGTCGAATTTTTACATAACAATATGGGTGGCGCTACAGCCTGTAGAAGGTCAGGGCCTAGTTTCTCAGCAACCACTCGTGTTGTTCGTGCTATTGTTCTATCAGGAGTGGAAGGGACCTACAGGTTCATGCCGACTTCGAACGGCCAAGTTTGAGAAGCTTCTTTCTAGACAGAAGGCTCTAGCGTTGCCCACTCGAAAAAGGTGGGGCCGTGAGAATTATTTTTGTCTCACAGACCAGGGATCGAACCTCCGACGTCGAGGTTGGGGTCGACGCACATACCCACAACGCCACGGGCCGCCACAATTTACAATTAATTCGAGTTAGAGGGACTTCCACTTAGGAAGCGTCCACTCTACCATGCCACCCACGTTACACCCACCAACCTTGCAAGGCACGCTCATTAACTCAATTTTTCTGGTGTCACCCGAAACGCTCATCCTCCCTCCCAGGCCCACTGGCACATTGCAGAGCTCGAACTCATCTCGATTACACCTCGTGCACCACAGCAGCACCGACCGTTGACAGGCGACTACAAACGATCACTCAACGATTGTCATTGTCATGCAAATGACAGCCTCTCCCCGCATCTCGCGCCGTAATGAGCGACCGTCGTCATGGATGCCATCTGCTCCTCTCGGTTGCGACAATTTGTTTCTGCAACTTGTGGGATCTCCGACAAATATTTATTTATTCACCTTTTTTTTCTGCTGTGCTGTTGTCGTTGTTTTGTGTGCTTGTTGATGGATGCACCTCGCGTGTATCACATTTTCTAAAAGAGTTACATCAAAGTGAGTTCAGATGAGATTGTTGTCATAGTCGCTCTGTCCCGCCCCGTTTGAGGAGGCGAATTGCAAAATGCTTTCAAAACATTCCACATGCCTGGCAGAGCATGCAGGCGGGGGAAATATTATGAAATTCTCGTGTAAAACTTTGCCACAAAAGTCGGGTGAGACTCGGTTGGGTAAGGGGCCGTTGCCAGTCCAGAGAGATATGCGAGGGAAATGTTTCATCGGGAATGCCATCGCTGATCTGACAAGACGTGGAAGTTCTTTGCGCGTATGGACGCCATATTTAACGATGACGACTGAATGGAGGGTGGTTGGGGATAAATGAGAGGGAACGGGCGTGGGGACATGACCCAGAGTCGTTGAATTCGACATCAGCAGAGGAGAAGTCATTTGAAACTCATTTGTCAGACATCTTTCCACTTGAGCACTCCTCAAGACATCCCTTGCTCCTCTTGACGGGCGTTGTTCACTTAACGCCGCCACTTAACCTTCAGCAGCAGACGATGATGATGGAAACCTCATCTCACCCGCAGATTCACTCAATCTCCGAGCGGCATCCCTCTGCAACCCTTTCATCAGTTCACCAAGTTGAGACACTTTATTTCAGTGCTTTCGTCGGCAGTCCAACACAGAAGAGCATTGTCTCCACAGAACCAAAGGATGCACGGATCTCTGCCGACGTCCAGATTGCGCGTGTGTTGTGAAGGTCCCCCGCTTTGAGTTGAATTCTTCTTGCGAAAACTTTTCGAATAGAAAATGGATTCCTTTGGATGCAGGGGACTGTACAAAAATTCAATTATGCTCGTGACATCCTTCCCTTTGATCCCTTTGAGAGTGTCAGAGCTCAGTGTTGCCCTTGACATGAGCTCTGCGCCTGACAGCCTGTGCCTGACCTGGATTACAGAGACCGTCGGATGTAAGCGCAGCCACCGCAGCGAATGCCCAAGTGGCAGCGCAACAACGCACAGCGCATTCTGGATGACGCGCCGTGCCGTGACTTGTGGACTCACAAGCCGGAGTCTGTCACAGATAATCTCTTTCAATTTGGTGTGAAGTGCTTCGGGAGGCCACACGTTGCACCCGACTGTCCGGTCTCGGCGCGCTCCATTAACACGGGATTCTTGGGGATTTAGTTTAAAAATAGCAATTCCCGCGGAGCACACTGCAATTTATCATTACTGGTGCTCGCTGCTGCTGTTGCTGCCAGCTTCTAGGTTCGAGGTGGTGGTGGTGGTTCAATGATTTGTGGGCAGAGGCACGGGCACGGTTCTCCCTCTCAAGTCAAGCGCAGCGATGGACCATAAATCGTTTGACGAAGCGAGGAGGAGACGCAGAGAGACTTGATGTTGTGGGAATGTTCAACAACTGTGGCGGATCCGTGGCAGGTGGAAGCGCTTCGAGAGCAAACAAACAAAAAAACGATCTCACGTCCCACTTTTAGGCATCTCCGCGTCTCCAGTTCTCCTCCAGACGCAACAGATTATGTGTTATAAATAATTTCTGCGATACGCAACGCGACGCAACTGTGCAATGTGCACTGTGCACTGCACTTGTGTAAATATTTCCGAAAGTGATTACCTCAGCGCAGCCCGCGATGTAAGGAAACCGCACCGAGGAGCAGCAAGTGACAGAAGTAACTCTAAACCGGGGCAACGCTAACAAATGATGACTGCACTCTCAATTCGAACGCAACGGCGGAGAACGATGCGGCGCGGGGAAGAGGGGGGGATTTCTATGGGAATGTAATTAATACGACACAACGACGACGATCCGGAATGCAGATATCTTTGCGCATCGGTGTGCCTGCCGGCACTGTGAAGTGAACTGGTGATCCAATTTAACTCGTTTGTTTGTTGCCGAGATGGAGATAGAAATTGCGTTCGTTCCAGGAATGGAGTCTGACAGAATTTGGCTTGCGTGTGTGCGCCAGAAGAAGATTCACATCTGGGTCTTCGATTAGAACGTGTTCAATGTGAATACGAATTCGGCGCTGTGCGGAGATTTTCGTGAAATCGAATTTGAATGGCGGAAGTAGGTTACAACTGACACCGATGACTGCGGGCAGCGATGATGGATTTGGACGATTGTTTTTTTGGAACGTGTGATGGTGATTGCTGATGTGGTTCAGAGAGGCCCTTTGAACTCCGCTAACTGTAGAGGCGTCAGTGTTTTGAACATCTTGTCTGCCGTGCTGCGTGAACGGGGAAGACCGCTCGTCAAGAAACTGAAAACTAAGGCAGATTTTGGAAAAGAAACCCAGGAGCAACAGATTGATACCCACCATCTTTTCATCGATTTTAAGGCCGTCTATTACAGAGTTTAGAGAGACGAGCTATACAGGGCTATAGTGCTGGCCCCCATAACCATACTCGTCCTAATGTGTAGAATGACGATGGAGAATGCACGCTGCGCCAGCAAGATCGGTAAAGACCGACACATTGGATGTTAAAAATGGAATTAGACATGGCGACGCATTGGCAGCACGTCACCAAAGGAACTTACAGCTTCGAGGTGATAAAGGACTTCATCTACCTCGGCTCCCAAGTTAATAGTACGAACACCATCAGTACCGAGATTAAACGCAGAATAACTCCTACCATCCGCTGTTTCTTTGGGCTCAAGAGGCAATTGAGTAGTAGAGCCCTCTCTCGAAGGACGAAGCTCACATTATATAAGACTTTGGTCATCCCTGTCCTGCTCTATGGCGCGGCAGCCTGGACCGTCTCAAGAGCGGATGAAGACGAGCTGTGTTTCTTCGAGAGAAAAGTTCTGCGGTTCTGTTTGCGTTGAATTTTTCTGGAGAAGTAGATTCAACTACGAACTGTACGGGCTGTACAGCGGCATGAGTCCAGCCAGGCGTCTACAGATTCAACGACCAAGATGGCTAGGCCATGTTGAGCGAATGGGCAACACTGCTCCAGCCAGAAGAGTCATCGACTCCGAACCAGTGGGACAACTCAATAGAGGACGTACACGAAGCCGATGGCGCACTCAAGTGCAGAAGGACCTCAACCAACTTGGAGTGTGAAATTGGAGGCAGCTGGTTAAGGATCGTGTTAGCTGGAGAGGCTTGTCTGAGGCCCAGGTTCAACCCGGACTGTAGCGCCATAAGAAGATGAAGAAAAAGAAGACGCGCTGTCATGCGACCACCATTCATGAAAGGATTGTTGAAAACTAGGACGCCTTCGTGAAAAGATTGTTCAATACTCGCACGCCAACACCAGAGGAGCAATCGAAGGAAAGTCGAAACCTGCAAACCAGACGTCAGAACTCAGAATTGAGCGTGCGCCGTCGAATTGATGGAGCATGTGCTTGGTCTTTCTGCATGCTGAAGAGTCATGCCATCTCCGATTATGTTCTCATGTCCCAACCATCGGTGGAAGCCCTAACCAAGGACGCTGGTAATCCCTAGGCAAGCTCAGGTTCTAAGAATGTCTCCTCTGATCCTCTGAGCCATCTCATTGCCAGCGATCCCGTGGTGACTCGGGACCCAGACAAGTCTTAGTAAATTTTGACTGCCAATCAAAGTAATGTAACAACACCTTAATCGTGCCAGTCTCACTATATGGAGCACAGACGTGAGCTTCGGCAAAATCAGACGAAGTTGCTCTTGGCTGCTGTGAGAGGAAGATTCTTCAATTCAAATCATCCACTGAGGTGGCTAGGTCATGTAGAGAAGATGGAAATCAATGCCTCGAATATACCGAGAGAGACGGTGGAGTAGGAGCAAGACCGCAAGTCAGGTGGCGCTCAAGTGGAAAGGGACCTCAAGCAACTTGGCGTGGGAAACTGGAGGCAGCTAGCTAAATACCGATTTGGATAGACACTTGTGGGTTGTGGCCCTGGTTCACCTCGGGCTGTTATGCCACCTTGAGTAGGAGAAGGTTCAGAGGCCAACGACAAAGAGAGTGTTTGTGCCTGAGATCGGTATGAGAACTGGTACTGGTGATTAGAAGTGCACTGGGCCACAGGGAACTGGTGACGATGTGGAAGTCATCTGCGTTTGCCAACAGTTGGACTTGCTGGTAGAAGATCTTATTTTGATGTCATTTAGTATTGGACTGACTTGTAGGAACATCGTCCCTTCCGTGTTGAAGAATCCACAACGCCTCTGTACATCGCGTCCGGGGCGAAAGTCACACAGGGACGAATCGCTTCGTGCGTTATACTACGGCCTTGCACAGAATCAGCGACGTTGACTACCAACTGCAACGTAAATAAACGCTCAAGTGATTCAGTTCAGTGACTTCAGATGTGATCGCGTAGATGATGACCGTAAGTCTGTCCAAAACAGAACCAGCTCGGCCATCCTATCATCGATCTCGCCCTCAATATCTGAATCTTGTCTCTCACTGCCGTCCTTGCCTAGTCTTTCGTCCATCTCTCACTGCTGTCCCTGTCTCGCCCTTCGTCGGGAAGATCGCACCAGCGCTTATTTCCGTCCGATGGCACGATGGTGTTTAGCTTCCGTCGGGTTCGATGCATGTGAGGGATACATCCAGCTAGTACCTGACGTTGCGTAAGAACTCCAGGCCGACTTTTGGACCCCGATAACTCAGCTTCAGTTCCCGCGACTCACCGGTGGCCACTGGCGCGGTTTTTATCAGCACTGGCTAGACCGCAGAGGTCCGCGGGCCATATTTTCTATACCATCGGCCCGTGCTGTATCTTGAACCCGGACAGTTAAGGGTATTAATAGGCGCTTGAGCACGCGCATATTACACAAAAAAGCGTGCACTGTGTGTGTGTACAAAAAAGCTAGCTAAGTGCGCTGAGCAACGGGCGTAGGATCTTCCCCGAGCGCATTCGCCAATATTTTATGGCTTCACGAAAACCTCTGAAGCTCTTATTTCTTCTTCTTCTCATTTGCCACGCACCAACGACTACATCTAACCCCCTCGGCAACCTCGCACTCCTCGCCACACTCAAAGTCCTTTCCTCGTAATTAATATAAATCGCATATCCAATGCTTCACTACGGTACCTCGTCAGACACCCCGTAGCAACACCAGCACAACCAGCACCTGATTGAACCATTAAAGAGCCGACACCTTTCCTAATTAAACCCCATTCACACACACGGCATAAATGGTAAAGATTAAGTATCGCTCAGTGTGGCGCAATCGCTTGGCCTCGAGCATAACCTAGAAAACCATTAAGAAGAGCATAACTTAACGGTGTCTTGACATAGAATTGAATATTCACCACTTAATTGCTGCCACCTAAAACTGTGCGCTGTACTCGGCGTTACGCGCGTGCTGCCAAAGGCCCAGCAGAGGAGCTACATATCGTATCTGTAGCCAATCAATGCTTCACGCAGTGACGATGTGTATCTCCGAGCCGGAATCGATTCATTATTTGCTCAAGCGTCTCGAGAGTGTATCTTCTATTCTTCGGCCTACTTGAACTGGACACAACAACAACAAAAAAAAGTGGTAAATTCCCACTGTCTCCGTATAGGTGCATGGAAAAAACGAGTTAATCCACATCACTTCAGTTGCTCTCTGCCAGTCTAGCTAGTCTCTAGCTCTCACTCGGGTCGGGTGTAAGCGATAACTGGCTTCGCGGTGCACACAGTCCTGTTGGACCAGATTTCCGCATCGTAATGTGCGCGGGGCGAAGGGGGAGAGAGGGAGAGGTGTGACACAGACCAAAGAGGTGCAGCCGCAGCAGGCGTTGTGCGATAGACATCCTTGTGGTTGCCCCAACGGTGGGCAGGCTAATGTATGCTATGCGCGCTGCTATCTCTCGCCCGTATCTTCTGGGGACAGTTGAGGCGATTGACTGTGAGTGAGTGACCAACGGTACGAGAGAAAGACGAAATCCATTGGCGTCTTCCTGGCTCAGCTGCAGCGACAAAAATTAAGATGATCATCTAACAGACTCTCGACTCTCCGGTGTGGCGGAGTGCCAGTCACAATGGACCGAGGCACCGACCACCGTTCAGCGATAATTCAAACATCAGTTATATCCCGCCGGACGAATGTGTGTCAATCAAATGATAAAAGCTAACCATTCACCAAACGACCACCACCGCCAGCGGCGGCGGCGGGTTCATTATGTCAAGCTAAACTTTCTTGTTGCACTGACAGCGTGCCTATACAATCGAAAGAATCGCCTGTCAATGGGACACAATGGCCACACGTCTGTCCGTCTGTCCGTCTGTCGGTCGATGGTCGTATGAAAATGCAGTCGTGGTCGTCCCGCATTCTTATCTGGTGGGCCTTCGCCGTCACAGCCGCTGCGCAGCGAATGAAAGAAGCTGCCACTTTACTGTGCACTAGGCACGGCCGCGCCACCGACATATTCAAATTGAAAACGGCATTTGGGGAGGCCACTCTTGTTTAATTTTCTGATTCAAATTTATTCCGAATGCATTGTGGCCTCCCGCGATCGTGAGGAGAAAGATATGTGTGACATAAGTTTCCTCCCGACCAGTGGACAGAGAGGAAGAGAGGCCCACTGGCTCGTTGCAAAAAGGCAGTCTCGGCTCGGTAATTGCATTCGAGCGGGCGGATGGATGCACAAAGAGACTCTCATTCTCTCTCTCCTAGAGCATGGTAATTACGATGAGATGCTGGTTGACTTTAAAACATGCGGGGTGGAGGAGGAGGAGGAGGAGAAGGGGAAGGGGGCGGTTTGCCCGGTCCCGCATCATGCACAGTGGGCGCAATTTGAATTGTGTGGGAGTGAGGGTGCACCGCTCGGGGATTGATAAACGACGCTGACCTAGAACTCAGCATGAACCGATCCTTCACACGAGTGATGGGGTTAGGCGAGTGGGGAGGGGGGGCGGCTTGAAGTGGCGAGTGTGTGTTCCAAACGATTCTCGAATCTAGAGCAAAATGTGTGAATATGAAATGTGGCATCGATGGGATGTGCGGTTTGAAGTGGATTCTCGAATGGGGGCGGTGCGTTGGGGCGATTGTTTTACTCTGGTACTTACCCTGGTTTAGTTCATCGTTGCGAATTGGTTTTTAGTTGGCTGTGGTCTGGTCCTTGGGGCGCTTCGGATGGGGTTGCTATCTGCAAAGACAAGGGAAAAAATGCTGTGAGAGGATGCTCTTCTTTGAAATGGTTTTTCTAAGGGGGTTAACTTTGAGTGGGAGAAGAGGGTGG
This sequence comes from Eristalis arbustorum, assembly GCA_916610145.1. NCBI lineage: Eukaryota > Metazoa > Arthropoda > Insecta > Diptera > Syrphidae > Eristalis > Eristalis arbustorum. Next base: position 69,962,336 of record OU744319.1, read on the forward strand.
GAATCCGTGGACTTCACTGGCTCGGCCACATCGAGGGCATGGACATGAACGCTTCAGCAAAGAGGGTCGGCAAATGCGAGCCTCTTAGTTCGAGAAGGAGAGCAAGACCGAACCTCCGGTATAGAGACCAAGTCATAAGACAGCTTGGTCTTGCTTACGGGAATCAGAGTGCCCAGGACCGAATATTCAAGCTCGCACCTTTCATGAGTCGCATTCAGAGTGCCGCGAGTCCAGAAGAAGTGCCAAGAATTTAGACAATCCACGGTCCAAGAGAGCAAGTCACAGTGTACGCAAGACAGCTTGGACCATCACCGAGGAAGACAGAAAAATAGACGCACACCTTTCATGAGTCGCCTTCAGAGTGCCGCGAGTCCAAAAAAAGGCCCAAAAAGTCAGGTAATCCCCGGTCCAAGAGACCAAGTCACTGTGCACGCAAGACAGCTTGGACCGTCACCAAGACAGCTTGGACCACGTTCTGCTGCCGCACACCTTTCCGGTTCGCAGGCAGCGCACAAAAAAACCGGACTTTCAAGTTTTCCAAAATCTGCTGGCAACAGTAAACCACCCCCACTCCATCAGAAAGAATCCTTTGCCTCTCTCGCCATCCAATCAAACCACCACCTGATGACGCAAAAAATCGTTGTCAACAACAAGAAGCACCAGCGCGACAGAAAGTCCCAGTGAGTCACGGGGAGTCTGTTGTTTGTCTCCGAAAAGGTCATCAAAAATCGCCGAACCGCCGCGCCGACAAGGAGGAAGCAGGCATCGAAGTCATTCGCTCGTGTAATGCGAGTTATGGGTTGTTGTTCTGGTTGCCAGAGATAGAGAGAGTGCGCGCGTTCGAAATCCGAGACATGGGACTTTGTTTACATCTCTGTGTCGTCGGAGTCTATTTTTACATGTGTCCATGCGCGTTGCTTGGCAGTGAAAGTTGCCACAAAGCTGACTCCTGCCGCCTATTCACGATGACGCCGCCTAAGCCAACGCAACAAGAGACCAAGAGTTCACGACCTGCACTGTTGTGCGGCCCGTGCTTTCTCCTTCCCAGGATGGCCACCCTTTGCCGTGGTAAATCCATCAGCAACGCGTTGTGGTGGTGGCGCTGACTCATTGCGTGCCAGACAGAGTGCACGAGGGGGCAAAAAACAAAGGAAAACAACAAGTCAACTTGGGAAAGTACAATGAGGCGCACATGCCGCCGTCGTTTAGCCGAATCTCTTCACGCGGGCGGGGGACAGGCAGCCATTACTCCACGAGTGGAAACATCTTCAAATGTGTGCCCGGTGGATGGATTATCGATTCGTGGTTCTCGAGCATGTTTACACCGTCCTGATGGGAGAGCCCTCTCCCTCGGCCTAGTCTCGTTGAGGATGGTTACCCCCGCGGGCAGCCATCACCGATTGACAGAGTGTAACACACCGATGCGGTTTACTTGACGCGATTTTGTAACGAAATTTGATCGAAATGAAATGCCGAAAGGCGCTGATGAGTGAACTGATGTTGCGGTCGATAACAAGTGAATCACTTGGATAATATGTCGGCTGTTACGTGTGCACTAGCTCACAGATGCGGAAGATAGACCACGGCGAGCGACAAGTGCACGGTCGATGAGTCAGATCGGTTACACAGCCGGTAAAGTCAACGCAGTTCAACGCGATGTCATTTGATCTGGTTCTGATTCTCAACGAATGACGTGGTTGCACAGCGTGCTTTACGTAAGTCAGAGGGAGGGCATGATCGCTGATCTTTCGGAGGTGACGAGGCATTTCGGGTGTTCAGACTCATATTGCGAGAGAAAGGTGGTGCAGCAGAATGGCAGTGTATAGAGTGTCCTCCTTTTGGTTTCACATTCCTTAAAAGACTGACAAGCTCTGTGGAGTGCCATCAGAAGCGAGCGAGTCGATGTCTGAACCTGAATTTGTTCTGGTTTCTGTCCCTTTTCCTGAATCTGTCAACGAACAGCACTCAGTGAGCCGACTCCGAAAATGCTACGAAATCCCATAGCAATCACGGTACATTTTTTGGCAGGAATTCCGACGTCCACACCAACGCTGAGCAGAAGTCCTAGATCTGCCTAATAGCGCCGCTGCGGCAGTCGAAAGATGGCCCAGAAAATCAACAAAAAAGCCTTACTAACCACTGTCATTTTTTGGGGGTCAAAAATTCAATGTGGTCGGATCCGCACCAAACTCTCAGAATGGTTTGAGGGACGTGAAATAACATCACCAACGGTGTTTATTAGACATAGATACGCCTAATAGCGCCGCTGTGGCAGCCGAAAGATGGCCCAGAAAATCAACAAAAAAGCCTTACTAACCACTGTCATTTTTTGGGGGTCAAAAATTCAATGTTGTCGGATCCGCACCAAACTCTCAGAATCGATTGAGGGACGTGAAATAGCATCACCAACGGTGTACATTAGTCGCTGATCCGCCTAATAGCGCCGCTGTGGCAGTCGAAAGATGGCCCAGAAAATCAACAAAAAAGCCTTACTAACCACTGTCATTTTTTGGGGGTCAAAAATTCAATGTGGTCGGATCCGCACCAAACTCTCAGAATGGTTTGAGGGACGTGAAATAACATCACCAACGGTGTTTATTAGACATAGATACGCCTAATAGCGCCGCTGTGGCAGCCGAAAGATGGCCCAGAAAATCAACAAAAAAGCCTTACTAACCACTGTCATTTTTTGGGGGTCAAAAATTCAATGTTGTCGGATCCGCACCAAACTCTCAGAATCGATTGAGGGACGTGAAATAGCATCACCAACGGTGTACATTAGTCGCTGATCCGCCTAATAGCGCCGCTGTGGCAGTCGAAAGATGGCCCAGAAAATCAACAAAAAAGCCTTACTAACCACTGTCATTTTTTGGGGGTCAAAAATTCAATGTGGTCGGATCCGCACCAAACTCTCAGAATCGTTTGAGGGACGTGAAATAACATCACCAACGGTGTTTATTAGACATAGATACGCCTAATAGCGCCGCTGTGGCAGCCGAAAGATGGCCCAGAAAATCAACAAAAAAGCCTTACTAACCACTGTCATTTTTTGGGGGTCAAAAATTCAATGTTGTCGGATCCGCACCAAACTCTCAGAATCGATTGAGGGACGTGAAATAACATCACCAACGGTGTAAAGAAGTCCTAGATCCGCCTAGAAGCACCGCTGTGGCAGTCGAAAGATGGCCCAGAAAATCAACAAAAAAACCTTACTAACCACTGTCATTTTTTGGGGGTCAAAAATTCAATGTTGTCGGATCCGCACCAAACTCTCAGGATCGGTTAATAGGCGTGAAATAAGATCACCAACGGTGTTTATTAGTCGCTGATCCGCCTAATAGCGCCGCTGTGGCAGCCGAAAGATGGCCCAGAAAATCGACAAAAAAGCCTTACTAACCACTGTCATTTTTTGGGGGTCAAAAATTCAATGTTGTCGGATCCGCACCAAACTCTCAGAATCGGTTAATAGACGTGAAATAACATCACCAACGGTGTAAAGAAGTCCTAGATCCGCCTAGAAGCACCGCTGTGGCAGCCGAAAGATGGCCCAGAAAATCAACAAAAAAGCCTTACTAACCACTGTCATTTTTTGGGGGTCAAAAATTCAATGTTGTCGGATCCGCACCAAACTCTCAGAATCGATTGAGGGACGTGAAATAACATCACCAACGGTGTAAAGAAGTCCTAGATCCGCCTAGAAGCACCGCTGTGGCAGTCGAAAGATGGCCCAGAAAATCAACAAAAAAGCCTTACTAACCACTGTCATTTTTTGGGGGTCAAAAATTCAATGTTGTCGGATCCGCACCAAACTCTCAGAATCGATTGAGGGACGTGAAATAACATCACCAACGGTGTTTATTAGTCATAGATCCGCCTAATAGCGCCGCTGTGGCAGCCGAAAGATGGCCCAGAAAATCAACAAAAAAACCTTACTAACCACTGTCATTTTTTGGGGGTCAAAAATTCAATGTTGTCGGATCCGCACCAAACTCTCAGAATCGATTGAGGGACGTGAAATAACATCACCAACGGTCATCAGAAGTCCTGGATCCGCCTAATACCGCCGCTGTGGCAGTCGAAAGATGGCCCAGAAAATCAACAAAAAAGCCTTACTAACCACTGTCATTTTTTGGGGGTCAAAAATTCAATGTTGTCGGATCCGCACCAAACTCTCAGAATCGATTGAGGGACGTGAAATAACATCACCAACGGTGTAAAGAAGTCCTAGATCCGCCTAGAAGCACCGCTGTGGCAGTCGAAAGATGGCCCAGAAAATCAACAAAAAAGCCTTACTAACCACTGTCATTTTTTGGGGGTCAAAAATTCAATGTTGTCGGATCCGCACCAAACTCTCAGAATCGATTGAGGGACGTGAAATAACATCACCAACGGTGTAAAGAAGTCCTAGATCCGCCTAGAAGCACCGCTGTGGCAGCCGAAAGATGGCCCAGAAAATCAACAAAAAAGCCTTACTAACCACTGTCATTTTTTGGGGGTCAAAAATTCAATGTGGTCGGATCCGCACCAAACTCTCAGAATCGTTTGAGGGACGTGAAATAACATCACCAACGGTGTTTATTAGACATAGATACGCCTAATAGCGCCGCTGTGGCAGCCGAAAGATGGCCCAGAAAATCAACAAAAAAGCCTTACTAACCACTGTCATTTTTTGGGGGTCAAAAATTCAATGTTGTCGGATCCGCACCAAACTCTCAGAATCGATTGAGGGACGTGAAATAACATCACCAACGGTGTTTATTAGTCATAGATCCGCCTAATAGCGCCGCTGTGGCAGCCGAAAGATGGCCCAGAAAATCAACAAAAAAACCTTACTAACCACTGTCATTTTTTGGGGGTCAAAAATTCAATGTTGTCGGATCCGCACCAAACTCTCAGAATCGGTTAATAGACGTGAAATAACATCACCAACGGTGTAAAGAAGTCCTAGATCCGCCTAGAAGCACCGCTGTGGCAGCCGAAAGATGGCCCAGAAAATCAACAAAAAAGCCTTACTAACCACTGTCATTTTTTGGGGGTCAAAAATTCAATGTTGTCGGATCCGCACCAAACTCTCAGAATCGATTGAGGGACGTGAAATAACATCACCAACGGTGTAAAGAAGTCCTAGATCCGCCTAGAAGCACCGCTGTGGCAGTCGAAAGATGGCCCAGAAAATCAACAAAAAAGCCTTACTAACCACTGTCATTTTTTGGGGGTCAAAAATTCAATGTTGTCGGATCCGCACCAAACTCTCAGAATCGATTGAGGGACGTGAAATAACATCACCAACGGTGTACATTAGTCGCTGATCCGCCTAATAGCGCCGCTGTGGCAGTCGAAAGATGGCCCAGAAAATCAACAAAAAAGCCTTACTAACCACTGTCATTTTTTGGGGGTCAAAAATCCCTCGTGTTGCTTGCCAAGCATCAAATTTACTCCTCTGACAGATTTTCAGTAGTAAACACTGTCCACAGGGCCACCCACAAACCATCTCAGGCGTCGGGAAAATCCCAATCCGCCACCAAGTTCCCAACCGTCACTCTCACAATCTCCCACTCGATTGTGCCGTGGCCCGCAAAAATTACCCATTAGCCATTGCTCCACTCGAAGTTATCGAATCGCACTAGTTATCTGTCATGTAACGCAACAAACGTCATGCGTTGGTGCACACACTCCTCCACTCCACTCCCCCCCCTCTGTGGTCTATGGCTTGGCGTGGCTTCGCGGTGTCTAGCCCGTTCGATGGTTACACTTGTGCGCTCAAAAAACAGAAGCCCTCTCTCAGTTTGTGTTTTCATTTGCTTTGTTTGACTTCGTTGTGTCCTCTGTGTTTCCCCCCTTGGTTCCGATTCGATTGTGCGCCGCTGCTAGTGTGCCCTTTGTCACGTCACTTCCGGTCGATATACACAACAACAACCGAGTACCGACCGCGCACATAACGTTGGACACATTGTCCGATGACTTAATTGCGATAGCCTGACAAGAGCAACTGTACTTTCAAATTTTACTGCGCAGTCACGCAACGAAATGTGACATTAAACTGGTTCACAAGTTCATCGGGGATGTGGGCTCACGAAAAGCCACCGCCAGAGCGCCGCGAGTCCAGAAGAAGTGCCAAAATGTCAGGCAACGCAGTCTGTTGACATGTATCTGGGTCGAATGTCAGTCAGCCCAGTAATTTTGACAGAATACGTGATGCACTGACCCGCCAAACTGGGTTAATGGCATGCATCGCGACTTGTGCGATGATTAATGTCACCAGTTGACACACATTTGGCAGCATTTCTTGACAGTTGCTCGCACTGTGACGTCTAATGATTTCTCCAACTGCAAACTGACAGCTGACTTGATCCACGACTCAATGTCATTTGCGATCCTCGCTAACGGCTCGGGAGACATCAGATTTAATTGTGCGCAATCACATGTAATCGCCTGGCGTCGTGACTGGAAATGACATTTCCATCAGTGGGGAAATAATTATTGCGGTTCTTCCGAGTCTGATGAGCCATCCGGGCAGCCGCTTAAGTAAGTTGCCACATTCGTTCTTCTCTAACTGACTGCGCCGCATGCGGTGCAGTGCAGCTGCAGAACATGTTCGCCACCACCAGTAACGTTTTCGGAGGCCATAACACTTAAGTTTTATCGAAAAGCCATTCGTTCGCTCGACTAGGAAGCCTCTGGTGGTCTGGCAGTTTTATAGGCGCCTTCAGTCTGCTATCGGCTCACGTCAATCCGTGGAACAACAAGTGATCTCACTAACTGCGGCTGAGTTACGAGGCCAAGATGGAGTAATGATCTTGTCACCAGTTCAACGGGGTAGTGCTCTACATTGGGAGCTCTGCAGTCGGAAGCTAATGCCCCGTGAGTGCACATCATTAGCTCGTCCTGGAATTTCTGCAGTTTATGACATGAGCGCAGTTGCCGCCGCCGCCATCTCGTGTGCAGTAAGTGAGATCGAATGAATTTGCTCGGAAGGAGACAGCACGGCGGAGTGGTGTGACTTTAATGCGTTGCGATGAGATGGGATCTCTTAGTTTACAGTTGAAGTGTGGCCCCGTGGCGGATGGCTGTTAGAAAGGCACATGTGCTCACTTAACGACTCATTTACTGAGTAAAGCTTACGACAAATGGCAGTCATTTGGAGGAGGCTGTAAAGCTGTTAACGACGATCAATTGGAATTTGTGCTGCTAACGCGGGCTGTTTGTGCATGACGTGTGCGCTGTGTTGACGGTGGACGGTGGAGCTGGTGCGCAGTGAGTTTAAAGTGTTTCAACGAGTGTTGCAATGTTGCTGGCAATTGTGAGGGGGTTTTATTACATTCCAGGGAGGAGGGTATGTGGCGCCATGACTTAGTTCCACGACTGGGTTGTGGAAAACACTCCTTTTGAACTTTTTCTTTGGGATTGTCTCTAGCGTCCCTCTAAGTCATTGTTTCTCAACCGTTGAGCCTGTGCGGATTCACAGCAACGAATTTATCTCTCGGCGGACTCCTCTAAACATACAACTGCTGTGGAATGACAAAAAAGACGTTGCTCCAGCCGTTGTTCCCGATCTGAGCATCCTGGTTGGAAGGTCTTTTCTGTGGCCACTGTTGGTGGCAGACATTCCGCGAGGCCGCAAAGTTTTTCTCTCGAGATTCCTGCTTCTCGGAGCAACAGAGCCCTCAAGGCCGAACTGCTGCATCAGCAGACTATGTCAAGCGGCGGGAGTAAGACGATACCTTCGAGTGCTGCCTTTGCAGTTGTTCTTAGACCTTCTGTAATTCCTAGACAGTATCAAGCAACTTTAGGAGAAATGTTTAGCCTTCCAGCAAACCAGACAACCCGATATTAGCAGAGGTCTTACAAACTTGGTGCAGACGTAGTGGGTTAAGACGGTAAATTACACTGCGTGTCCTCTGACGTCGCTCTGACACCACATCGTACCAAACTAATTTTCCCTTGACACCTCGCATTTTCAAGACGTAAGGTCACGTTTGTAAAGCTTTCTGTTTTTTTGATCCATTTTCACACAAGCTTAACCAACCCATCCCCCCATCCACTCATCCAATCCATCACTCACATCTTCATTGCAACCGTGTCAGAGATCAACTTGTCACCGTTAAACCACCTTCCGGCCCCCACCTCTCTTCCCCTCACACACATGAACCCACCTCCTCTCATTCAACGTGTTTGCAATCAATTTTGATTGACGACGCGAATCACGAACGGCATCAGGAGGAAGCACACACAAAAAAAAAAATGAAAACCACTTTTTGATTTTCATTTTCTTCTTCACTTTAAGTGATACATTTCATCGTCGTCGTTGTCGCTTAACAACGTTTCCCCCGTTCCTTTCGCCTGTTCGGGAGCAGCTGACCCACATTGTATTCATTCGATTGAGTGTTAAATGGAGAGACAGATCCATTTAGATCCGCCAAATAGAACCACCACCACGGCAGCAGCGACTACAATGGATTAGCTTGATTGGTCCGCTGGATGGGGGGGAGGAGGAAGCAATGCGGTGGATGGAACCGATTCACGAGCTAAGAGTTCAATTTAATGGGTTTTCTAACTGGCTACCGGTCGGCAAAAGATTATGTGTTCCACTTAATGACGGTACTCGCATCGAAATTGGGCCACCGACTGTGCAGGTTGTCCAGATATATTTTTTTCTCTGCGAATGTGGCGTGGGAATTTATTGCCTCTTCCAGTTCGAGAGGAAAGTGATTTATTGGATGGGATTTTATTCACCCATCTGGTCGTGGTGCTGAATCTATGTCGAGGTCGTCTATCTGTCAATCGATACATTTGCGGCCGAAGCACTTAATTTCGCATCAAATGAGGGCAGATCTAATCGAACGTCTGTTTGTGAACACACTCCAAATGGCCACCAAACGTCGATCCGATCGTCATTGATCCTCTGCACGAGCCATGCCACATTTCCCGCCCGTCTTCACACAGAGAATATACATAAATTAAAAAGGTGTACCTTGTCACGTTCTCAAAATTCATTGCTAACTCGAATTCATAATCTCAACGACCTTGACTGTGTGCCACCGCTCCACTGGGCAAACAAAAACCTTCGAACTCTATTTCATATGCTAATGCGTGTATATAATCTGCTTTATTTTTTCAAACTGAACTCAATAGACTCACTCCTCCTGCCACCTGACACGATCCAATCGCTGGTGTCTCACTCCGTCGTGCGTTGCGGTGAAGCGTCATGCCATGCGTTCATACTGCGCGTTCGACTATTTGCATACTCTTTCGCGTCACGTCACATTTTACAGGCGAAAAAAGGTAAAGCAAGACAGATAGAGCATTTCTTTCTAAAAATAACAATCCATTCCAACAGCTTGGAACGTCGTCACTCGTTGAGTAAACATCGACAGAGCACGTGTCAGAGTGTGACAGAAGATTAGCGAGTAACTGCGAAATTCTTTAAATGCTTTATTTTGCTGAGCAAATATTTTCGCAAAAGATAAGAAAAAATAACCTCAGACTTGACTTTAGTCCACCAGCAGATTGATTAGTGTTGTTTACGAAAAAAAAGTGTCACGAAGGGTGTGACATTGCAAATAACTACTCGATTTAAGGTTCATCTCTCGTCACATCAGTGACAGATGACAATGTGTCATATCGCGATCAGGGACGCAGACCACTCTGACACTTCCCATTAGTATTCGAATTCGAACTCGACCCGGAGGCACGCATCGTCAATAATTATCATAGCCATTTCCCTAATGTCAATCAGTGAAAGTTAAAACTGAAACCGCTTCTTTTTCCTCAAACAGCTGCCAAACGATACACAAACAGAGAGACAGACGGACTATGAGAATTAATTAGTTATTTACCGCTCAGCTTTGACATAATCATCTGTGTGTTGTATTCGATTTCAGTGGACGGCCGCGCTGTCAAATTACAGACGTCATCTGTCTAGGATTTCACTTGGTCAATTACCATTAGTTGATGTGAACGACGCAGACTGTATGACTTATGCAAGCAGCAAGCCGCAGGAGCATGATCATTTGTCAAACTTTCTGTTGCCTGAAATCTAACTGATTACCTCAAATCGTAGGCAGTTAGATGACGTTTGAAAATAATTAATGATCCATGAAGTTGTGTTGTCTACCCTCCCGTAATGTGCACACCGGATGCACCGGTAACCGCACCCCGTTTTTTTTTTTTTGTGAAACAAAAGCAAGTCATGGGATTGTGCATGTGACACAAAAACGTCATTCCAACACAAGGAAGCAACGTCCTGTTTTTTTTTTCACTCTCGTGACCAGCAAGAGTTCAAACCAGAGACAACCCCGGCCACGTGTGGTGCAACACAACACACTCAAGACTAAGGACACATAGAGAAATGTCAGAGAAAACCCGTAGAAAAACAACTCGACTACAGCACAAGCACAGAATGGGGACAAAAATCCAGTCATTCACCTTCTTCCCGGTCTTTCAGCGCACAAAAGGCATAAACAACCAAATTAGAGAGAAGTAAAACGTCGGAATAATGGCAAAAGTCTACGACAGCGACGACGACCCACGCGAGACACGCTACGACACAAACTACTTAGTGTAACCAGGTTAAGAAGAACACAAAGAAGGAGTGAAGAAAAAACCCATAGATGAGGAAGGAAAAAATGACGAAACTGGTATAATACCTGGAGCGGGAATGTTGCCTGTTAAATAATGACAATTATGAAGGGGAGGCGGCGCACACCACTGTCTACGGTGGATTGGAGGAGAAAATCAAGTGGAAAATGGAATGAACAGACGATGCAGGTCAACACCCATGAAGAATTTTCATTTGATTTCTGTTTTCCTGTTTCGATGACAGCCAGCAATGCACACACACACAAAGGGGGATAGTTCTTATATCCGCCACATACCGTCATTCTCTCTGTCGCTCTCTCAGCGCGTAGTCAAAGCCAAAGCCAAAGCCAAAGCCACACATTCTCCAGCAACCATCAAGCGGGCGGATTATGTAATGAGGAAGTTGCAAAAAAAAAACCGTACACAGAAAGAAAAGAACACAAAACAGCCCTCGAGTGCCGCCTCGATGATGGTGTAAGGTTCTTATCTGTCACAGTTTTCTGCGCGTTACATTCGTTCCTTTTTTTTATTTGTCATTTCGTAATTTCTGCTAATTATTCAACTTTGAAGTCCATTAACCCAATGAGCCAACAGTGGCTGACATCCACGAGCACTCACACAATGGCGCGGCGTCGGCGTGAGACATGAGACATAAACAAACAAACAAGCAAACATTAAATGCACTTGAGACTTGGGGTAAAAAACAAAAAACAAAAAAGTGCTGCTTCTGTTGACATTAAGTGTAAGTGTGGTGTAATGTCTTTGACAGTTCGCGCTTTCAAGGGGTAACACAAGCAAGTGGCTTATGCTCGATGGCATTAGCCTTTAAGTTGCGTGAACAAGTAGGTGGCTACGGCTAGAGGTGAAGTGTTAGGTAAACTAGATGATTCAATTGGGCATTGACATTTGATGGAGACGGTTAAGGGGTTTCTCTTCTCTTTTTTTTATGCGGTACTTTATATAAAGCTGTGCTCTCGTCAGCTGTCATAACCTACCCCAAAGTCAATATATTCAGCAGACCGCTGACAAGTGGAATGAAAAGTCTGTTAAGTCTGTTAAGTCTGTTCCCTGTCCACTCCCTTGACATGCACAAGATTCTTCGCTTCCTTTCAGAATGTTCCATTTTGTTCTGATTGCGTGCCTGTTGGTGATTAATTCATTCGATTAACCCCCCGCGAGAGGTCTCATTATCCTCGGTGTGTGTCCCTTGCGCAGAGAGGACAGTGTCGCCCATGTCAAGCGGCGATGAACGATAAATTCAAGGCATAACAAAAGAGAGTCATTCAAATCTGGTTGGAGGACGGACAGGCTGTAATGAAAATTAATCATTTAGGCAAGTTCAAGGGTGCGCCGCCGGTACGGAATGTATGATGGTAAGACATTAAGTTTAACTAGCGGCTTTGACCGTATTGAGTCATCTCATCTACTAGGTGGACAGTGGTCTGGTTGGGCTCATTAAAAATATACGAAAAAGTGACAGAAGGTGATTGGTGCTAGCGACTGATGTCAGAAGGTGACATTTTCCTTTTAGCAGGTGCCTTGTGACGATGAGGGGGATATGGGTTGTGTAACTTGACTGCAGAGTGTTGGTGTTTTCTTGCACTTATGTTTGAGGGGTGACGCTGGTGTGTTGGGGTGTTGAGGTGTCACTCTCGACAAATGCCGAGAATCCTACGGATCGAGGAAACCACGTTAAAGGCAAATTATAAATCCAATGACATAAGGCTTCCATTGCGACACAATCTGATTGCCTTTCAAATGCAACACAAGTGGTCTTTCATTAGCTCACCCCTCCCTCTTCGATTGAAAATTTCAAAAGCAAATTCAATTTACAGCCATACGCCTAATTGCCTTGCAAAACTGAACAAACCCCCCTCGCGTCTCCACACCTTTTGCGCGATCCATTGCAGCAATTGACAAATCGGCACAAACTGTCACAAGAGGTGGACAACACACAGACTTTCTCTTTTTTCCGTCAGCCGTGCACAATTCGTTTTCATCTGAAACTCTAATTACTCCCAATAGCCCCGGCCGCTGTAAGGCGACGATGGCCCACCAAAATCCCGACAGAGGCGACGGACAAAAAATACAGCAAAAATAAAAACCAACCTATTTTATATGCCATAATCATTATTATTGTCATTACTGTCAACCGGGCGACTGTCATTGTGCGCGGCCACACTTCCAGGGGAGAGTCGATCGCGAAAAAGACGAGACAACAAGAAACCGCACGAGAAAGTGAAAACTCTAAATGAATCTTAATAGGCTTTCCTCGTGCCGCGATGACTAGGCTTGCCTTTGCTGCCCAAAATCAAAATGCGTTCCGTCGCGAGTCTCCACTTTACTGGCTGTCATAAAAACTAATTCATTTTTATAGACTCGCCTAGTTGTTACAGCTTTGACGCGTCGTTTCGTACGGTTCGGCGCTTTTGGAAAGGTTCGCCGAGCCTGGTGTGTGTGTGTGCAGTTTGCAAAGATTGAAGGGGTGGCCCCCCCAAAGCCGCAATGAGCAAAATGTCTCTGCACAAATATGGCCGGGGTATTAACTGTCTTAAATGTGTTCAGGTCTTGTTTTATGGCAGACGACGACGACAACAACGATGATGATGATGATGGTGGTGGAGTCGGTGGCGGAGTCGCTGGTGGGCATGACTTACAAATTTACATAATTGCAGTTTAAAGAGATCTGCGCTGTTGATATTGCAGAGGAGGAAATGAGAAGCGAGACGTTAAGCCTCTAGTCGCAGGTAATAAAATTAGTGCACACACAAAGTGTAGCATTTTATGCGGCAATTGGCGGACTAAGTGAGCTGTAAACTCTTCCGCATTATATGTGTTTAATTTATAATGGCCTGGGCGAGTATACCAGTTTTGATGAAAGCGGGGAATTACCCATTCCCCGACACTCGGGTGCAATGGACGGTGAATGCCCATAAATAGGTGTTGACTTTGAAAGTCAAAGAGAGTGCACTTGAGGAATGTCGGTGTAAATGGCTATGACTTCAGGGTTTTCCTATTTAGTTTGGTGCAATTCGAAAGGGAACAGGATGCGTTTAGTCATACTCCATGCACTTCCTGAATCTGTCACGGCTTATCGCGAGCATATGTCAACTGCCTCCGGAGCAATTTGTAAACTTAAAACCCACTCCCGACGAACCTTACGCAAGGAGGAACATCTGTACCTCAACACACTCCCTTCCACCATTGCACAACCATCACAGTCACTAAATCACTCCTTGGACATGCCCAATAAATATCCACTCGGTACCCATTAAAGCCAAGATGATCGTACGAAAAAAAACGCCGCACCACGTCAAGGGCCCTAATTGGTTCCAAACCAACCGACCATGTTCGCACTCAGCGCATAAATAAGGACAAGATTACACAAGCACATGAGCACAAAAAAAACTCCTTCACCACATGTTACATCGATTTTTATCCGAAAACCGAACAAAAAACTGAACCAAAACAAAATGCAAACTCCCCGCTGATCACCATAAGCACACCGCACCAGTTGGCCGTATTCAAGCCTTAAGCCATGTGTCAAGATGACATCACCCGTGTTGTTCTGCGCTGTTGTGAGTTCATCACAAACCTGAGTGACATTTTTTTGAAGAGATTTGACGTTCCTATCTGTCATTGGCATTGACACTTGATTTGTATTCTATTCAGCCTCCGCTCTATCTCTGAATCATCTCACTCGCCCTCACTCTCTCTCTCTCCTCTTGTGATTGAAAAAGAAAGTCAGCCCAAGTAAGGTCAGGACTGACAGTGATCTGTCAGATTTTGTCACTCGTCGAGATTTATGACCTCAAACGAAAGAAAACGACACGAACCAGGTCAGATCAAATCGTATTCTATGCAGGTGTGTGTTTCTCGTGTCTCGCTATTCAAGTGAAAACCTTAACCTAAAAAAGTATATGTATCAGCGCGAGGCGAACGCAATTCTTTGTCCGTGTGTGGACGTCGCGTCGTTCAAAGAACCCATATGAAGTGGTGATATGCCAAAGAAAACGAATAAAAGTCCATAAGAACTCGAGTCACGTATTAGAGGCTAAGTGGCACCAATTCAAGCCTGACTCTCTCAGGCACTCACTCTCCTCAAGCGAAATCAATTTCTTCACAGTGAACTGACTGTTTTTTGTGTTCGTTCAGTACTTTTGTTTATATCTGCTTGCTTTCAGTTTTTGTTCTCCTGTTGTTTCTGGCTTTGAATTGCTCAAGGAGTGTGTGATGGGATGGCCTCACGGTCTTGTTGAACTCACTTAACATGAAGTGAGATTTCTCTGAATGTCATCTTCACACACACACACCACACTACCTTCTGTCTCGAGTCCTTGAACTTGAAAATGACAGCACCAGCAAACACCACCAAAATGAAAGCAATTAAATCACAAGTCATCCGTCGAAGTTGAGTTCAGAGTGAATGGGAGCTACACATATGAGATTGCATGCTTTTATCCACTTGAGCCCACCACAAGCTGGAGGCGTCAAGTTGAGTTCTTTTTTTTTCCGAAAAAGAAACATTTTCTGAACTACATTTCGTTAGAGAGCTTCATTTCTTGTTCTTGTTCATTCTTGTTCTCTTTAAATAATTTACAAACGAAAAAAAAAAGCCACGGAAGTCTTCGCGTGACATCTTCATCTCCCACTCTCGTTTGAAAGTCATCACGATGCATGCATCATAGCCTACACACAGAGAGCACCGCTGCTGGAACAGGCCATAAACGAGCGAAGGAATCGTAAAAATGTTCCACCATGGGGGCGAGAAAGTATGATGATGACGAGTGAAGGGCTGCCTGGCTGCCTGGCTGCCTTTGGGGAGCCGCATTCTGTGGTAGTAAAACTGAGTACTGAGCGGATTAAATGTGTGACTGAGTGTCTTCTTCCATGACATTTTATTGTATTACATCATCTCTCCCCCACTCCATCTGTCTCTGCCGCATTCACTCATTGCGATGATGAGAACGTGAAAAAAAAGAAGAGGAAGTGGACTT
Source organism: Eristalis arbustorum (assembly GCA_916610145.1). NCBI lineage: Eukaryota > Metazoa > Arthropoda > Insecta > Diptera > Syrphidae > Eristalis > Eristalis arbustorum. The sequence goes on from OU744319.1 coordinate 69,977,911, forward strand.
GTTCAATTCTTTGGGGAAGATGTGTGTAGGTACATTTTCTTTCCGTTTTTCCTTTCAAATCATATTCTCCTCCTCTTCGCGTGTAAATGAAAACCCATTCAAAATGATCTCCTTCCTCAGGGATGTCAAAGAGGTACGAGCTATGAAGCTAATTCTTGATCGAAAAGGAACCGGTTGACAGACGGACGGATGTCATAAATTGTGGGAACAAAATTTGACACAATTTCGAATGCAAACAGGAAGCAACACACATCATCGTATCAAATGACATTTTTTTTTTCTGTCACAACACTTTGAAGGAGATTTAGAGACTCACCCGCACGATGACAGCTGCTTGTTTGACGTTGACAGAGAAAACATATTTTTAATCCAGTCTTCATCATTCACCCGGCTGACAGCAGAACTGTCATCATCAACAACAAGCGGAGTCGCCATTAATTGAACACAATTTCAACCCAAATGATGTTGATGTCACCATTAACCCATCCTCCGACACATCAGACATCAAATGCAAGAGATGACACTCCTTTGCCGACATCGATCAACTGCGAACTTCAACTCAGTGCATCAGTAGGATAGTGGTAGTTCCCTCAAAAGTCAACGACGACACGATCTGGCCGTGAGTCAATTAACTCAGAGCGCGACGGCTCCTTTTCTTCACAAAATGTGATAACGCATCCAATTTAATTTTAGGAACATTTTCTCATTGTTTGTGTGTGGGAATGGTGTGGTGGCTCATGACTAAATTACTTTGTCATGTCTTTGTCGGCGATCTAAGACCAGATCTATATTCAGTGTCTGATGTAACGCGGGTGGCAAAGGCAAAGATGTCTTATCTCCCGAAAAAATTGGCAGACTATAACCGAAATCAGAGAGGAGGAGACTAACAGAAGTGTGAAGTTACGCAACACACTCCCTCGAGGGAGCCAGCAGCCAGACCATCTGATGAGCTGAGTGAGATTGACTGCAAAGCTTGTCTCACTCGAGGGGCAGACAACGAGACAAACAACAACTGGGGAAATAACAAAACCGACCCCAATTTATTTCAATTGAATTCGATTACATTTATAATGTATACACATACCATTACGACTGAGTAATGATCTATTAAGTTCACATGAAGCGAAGAAGGAAAACACACACACGCTGTCAGCGCGCGAATGAGAGATATAATTTCTAATCAGTGATTCATTTGTTTTGGATTCGAATGCGATGCGAATGATATCCGCATGGGATTTCGTGAAAGTGATCAGATCATTCTCGAGAAAAGTGCGCAATTCATGTGCGATGGTCTGGCAATTACAGAGGACAAAGTCATTTGGTTGCAGCCATTGCATGCTTACAGGAAATTCACGTGTTCATTAAGATTCAATTGAGAGTGCGACATACGGACTGTGAGAGGCTTGTCAAGTTGGGTAATTGTGATCTGTTGCTGGGGTGCACTTCTGTTTTGTAGGCAAGGCAGTGCACGTGATTATGAGTGTCATTTCGGTCGCTGTTCCTGAATAGAGTTATAGGCGAATAGAGTTATAGGTTCCGCGGGTTTCTTCAACTGCATTATCTCACTGGTTCCGAGGCCAAGACTCTTGACGCTGAAGCAGTGTTTTCCAAGCCATCTTAGGCGCTTGACCCGCAGACGTGATTCTTTGACTTCTTTTAAATTTCCCCCAAAAATCCCCAAACCATGCTCATCATGCTCTTCCTCATTGTAACAACTCTCACATCCAATTTGTTCCAATCAACCGCTTGCTTGTCTCCATTTGTAATCGCAGCTCCTTCTCAAATTCTCCCTTCTTTCATTCCTCCCATATAGCACCACCAGCAGCAATCAACTCTCTTTCCATAAATCACATCTGACATTTACTACACCTCCACTTGCGAGCAGACTTTCCAATGCCATAAGCAACTCACGTGCCTGAATAAACTTCCCCGTCCCCCCTCCCTTCTTTCTTTACCTGCTGCCGAGAGACGCCTAAAAAATATAAATTTTGCAAATCACACACCAAAAATAAGCTAACCTCCGAAATGTGCCTGTAAAAGAAAAAAAACGAAACCAATCAACCGACTGTCACTCTACCCAATCGACCAGATGTGCAATCTCACGCTTCACATCGAAATAACGCACCAATATCAAGCCATAACCACACGAAATGTCTCGCTTAACGAGGGGGAAGCGGGTCGATCACACACGCACTCGAAGGAAACCCGCAAAAAAAAAAAAAACGAAGAAAAGAGAAAAACACACACAAAACCTGACAACGTTTGCACCTGTGCCTCAGAATTCCAACGCAGAGAATGAAAAACAGAAAATTAAAATAAATTAAATTGAAAAAGGTAATGTGTCGTCGCCATAAAAATACAAGTCTACCACTAAAAGTCAGTCCACTGACAGCAGCAGCTTAAATTCAACCAACCAAACGCTGTTTTGGACGCACAAACCGAGGAACGAGCCAGCCCAAGACGTATGTGAACCCAGAAATGTCAAGCCGATGCGTGACAGACGGAGGATGAGGCGAGAACGGAGCTGAAGTTGACTGACTTTCCTATCTCAAATTACATTTCAAGAAAACAAAATAAACCGAAAGCAGAGACTGACAGAGGGTAAAAGAAAAGAAGTGAAAGACAGTCTCTTTCGTCCTTTTTGTTTCCAGGAGGAATCCAGTAAATCCTGGTGAGGAATTGGAAATGTTTTGACAGGTCTATGAATTGGCTTCATGATTGGACGTTTACAGGTGTCATGTTGACAGGTAATTGAGAGAATCAACGTTTGAAAGTGACTGGATCAGGGGTTTGATTTTTTTTAAGGGGAACTTGGAGTAAGTGGATGGATGTCTGACAGATGGTGAAATGGGGATCAGGTTTGCTGCTGAAAGACAGTCGTACGTACACTGTGGCGCGACGGACTAACAAATTGGCTGTGCGAGCAGTTAAAGACCACAGATCTGCGGGGGAAGTGTTCGCCGCCTCAGAGATGGGAAATTCAACGTCAAAACCAAAGGTGGTGTGCTATCCAAAAAGGTTGAGCGAGCAAATCTTTGGAGCTGCTCACTCCCCATCAGTGAGGATGGCAGACTCATTGTCTTCAGTAGGTCGGAAAGAAGTCCACCGGTGGAGGAAGTCATATTGGTGATTGAATCCCTTTGTCCGCTAGTGTCAACGAGATCCGAAGGGTAATGGGTAAAGAGCGAGTTCTTTGACTCTCTCGTGTCTTTAAGGTGGACTAGGAGTCGTGCGACACATCTAGGGATTGACAAGCATGGGTGATTGTTCCTCTGTTCAAAAAAAAGGGGACCAAAGAGATTTCTCGGTGGCCCGTGGCGTTGTGGGTATGTGCGTCGAAACCAACCTCGATGTCGTAGGTTCGATTCCAGCTCTGAGCGACAAAAATCATTTTCACGACCCCACCTCTTTCGAGTCACTGACAATGCTCAAAGAGTATTTCCTGTCCAGAAAAAACTTCTCAAACTTGGCCGTTCGGAGTCGGCATAAAACTGTAGGTCCCTTCCACTCGTGTGAGAACAATAGCACGCACAACACGAGTGGTTGCTGAGAAGCTAGGCCCTGGCCCTCTACGGGCTGTAGCGCCATTCATATTATTATAAAGAGATTTCTCCCGCTACAGGGGCTGAGGTGTTAGAGACGCGCTCTAGATTTGTGGTCGACTCCAGGATGGAGGTGAACAGTGCGACTTTCGTCTCGGTAGATGCACAACCGACCAGAATGTGACTCTAAGAATGGTACTTGAGAAGGCTTGGGATCTTGTGAATTGAACTTATGATCGACGAAAGGGATCGCACGCCTTAGAGTGTTCCAGGCCACTCGATCCTCCGCCATCGACGATAACTCATCAGGATTTATGTCACGGCGCAATCAACCGAGTTTTTGGACTTGGTTCAACCACCTCGTCCTCGGTCTGCCAAGGGATCCTTCCTTATGAAGTCGCATTTAAGGTTTGGGAGAATGACAAGCAAATCTACAGATGTTTTGTCGATTAAACAAGGCATGGCATGCACCCGAGTGTCTCGAGGTGAACTCTGGAGAGTTTCTGCAAAATTGATGGTCCTCTTTTGAGGTTCACTATACACAAATTGTAGTGGCTATGTTGAGCCAACGCTGCTAAATCAACATCATTCGCGGGGCGCAATGGACTTCGCCAAGAGCGCGTCTTGTCACCTCTGCTTTTCAGTAAAAGTATGGATTAGATGTTGCAGCACAGCCGAGGTAAGGAATGCTTCACATTGGACGACTTGAGGGTAAGCAACGCCTTGGGATAATTTTTGTTAAATGGATCCTCACTGTTAATCCATGTCCAGACTGAACCATCGATTTCTGGCACCATCCAGAGACTCAATTGCCTCAGTCTGTCTTTGAAGACTGAGGATTGCTCTCAGTTTAGATCGCTCTTTCGGAAGGCTGTCTGCTGTTTAATGGGATCTCAGTAAGTCTCAATACGCAGCCCGTTTATTAAGCACAGCCGACTTATACGCTTTGGCTCCATAATCTGACTGTGCAATGATACGGCTCTGATAGCTGATTGGCTAACGAAGTATGCGGTGATCGCTTCGTCGGATATATTGTGGCCTCTCATCACATGCCTTTTCTGCCAATTCGGCTTGAAAGCGATGGTCTCTTAGTGACATTTTTGAAGCAAAGAGCCAGAAAACACTTGAGCCGTCAGTGTCTAGGGCGAACTCCAATTCGAATGATATCATTCAGTCCTGCCAGTGGAATGTGTATGGAAGTGTGAAAGCGTGCCTCTCTGAGTGCTTAAGCCGAAAAGGCCACTGTTGCTGCAGAATGGGTCGAAGGGAATAAAGAACCGCCGCATTACGTGACAAGAGGTTGCCCATGCTGCTACTCTAAGGCCATCATAGAAACAAAACACAAACAAGACCCAACTCTTGCCACAAAGGTGTTCCTTTTTTTTTGCTCATGTGTTGACACTCTAACCACCCATCATTTCGTTAAAATTCTGTAATAATTCATCAGCCAAAAACCGATTAACTTCAGAACGAGGTGTGAGAGCGCTCGTGTTTGCGTCATCCACTGCGTATCCCCACCGCAAGGGGTGGTGTCGATGCCACACACACACACAATTTGGGATTATAAGTTTTACGCAATAAATTCGGCCGGGATCGTTTGTGCGTGAATTTATTATCATTTAATGGGACTACAAACGGGAAGTCTCTCTATTTACTTATTCATATGCATAATCCTTTCTGATTAATTAGGCCTTCCTTTTGTTTGTGAAAAAACTAATTTCCTTTCCACAGACTTAATTTCATTAGCGACTGTCTGTCTGTTTGCAGGGCGGTAGTGGCGAGGGTCTCGCAGAAGCAGATTGTGGGTGGTTGTTGGTTTTTTAATTAATTTTTCGGCTTTTTTTTTCTATAGCTCCAAATTAATAAACGTGTGTGGTGGCTGGCTCAGTGCGTGGGCGCTTTACAGCCGTTATTACATGTGTCAAAACAGACTGTCAGCACGCTCCCTTTCCTCATTCATTTAACGATCGTAAAAGTCTTGAAAAAAACAGCTCCAACTAACCTCACGTTGTTGTCCGTTGAACTCTCTCAATTGGACAACACTGCTGTTACTTCTGGTGCTTCGAGTGCACACTTTCATCGGACACCAGCGCTCGCGAACGCACCTTGAATTATTATTCCTTGGATCGTAAATAATCGTCCAATCACGATCGTCTCAAGTTGCACTTGCACAGCGCGCGCGCTCCGTTGCAAGACAAACATCAACAAATTAATGGAAAGTGTGATTTTCTTGTTCAGGAAAATCCATGAAAAAAGAGGGAAATCTCTCCGTGTGCGAGGGTCTGTCTGGCTCGATCGGGGCACGAATTTAAAGCCAAACACATCGGATCCATGAATCCCGGCGGGGACACATGTTGGCTTTGCATTCATCTGGAAGGAAATTTCACTTCTTTCTTGCCCACTTTGTTGTCTAATCCGTTGAACACGGGTTTGAATTTCCTTTCGCCTCTTTTTTGTTCAATTTTCTCCACATTTGGCTGGCTTTCAAGTGGTTCGCGCTCGCTAGCCTGCATCTGATCTTCATGGGAAGACAGTTTTTTGTTCATTTCAGGTGCTGAGTGCAAGCTAATCCATCATCGACGCTCAATTTAACGGTTCAATTGAATGCATTCAGTGATACACTGCCGATTGTTGCATAACAACTGAAGTTGTCATAAAAGAGAGGAAAAAAACAAAGGAAGACATGTTTATTTTGATTGAGAAGAGTCGTTAATGCTTGCGTCACAGAACCGTTGTTGAGGTGATCATGTCTTGTGTTTTCTGTTTCTGTTAGTTTTCTCTGACTTATGAGCTGACCAGAGTGATGGATGTACGTTTCTTATGTAACTTGTGCTGAGCATGGTCATGGTTGGGCAACACTTGGGCGTTGCATTGTAAAACACACACAATTTGCAACACAGTGAATGTTTATTGCTTTGTCGTTGACCTCTGCTGCTTGCCAGACATGACGCAAACAACGGGGTTGTAGTTTTGTCACCAAAAATACTCGATTCCTCTAACAAAATGCCTCCACATCAGGTGCCGTCAAGGCGCCCATTCCAAAATAAACCCGTTTGACAATTCGACTGCTAAAGGAAACACCAAGACAGTGTCTCCCCCCAATTAGGAATTCCATTTAGTTAATTATCATCGTGCTCACTGAATATCTTTGAATATCTTCCGAGAAATGAGCATATTCCTCGAAACGCACAGAAACACCCCGAAACACCGCCACGTAACATCGAAGACTATTTTCGAATCCAATGAGAGAGAAAAAAAGAACACACCTTCAAGGGGGAAGTCATCAATTATGCCCCTGAACGGGGATACAAACCAATTAACACGAAGAGAACACACATCTCGTGTGGGATGCTAAAAATATCCAAAAACAGACAAACCCAGTGGCACAACAACCATTCAACTGTGGTTGGTGGCTGGCGGTGGTTTCGTTTGGACAGACTGTATTCAAATTTCTCGTCTTCTCCTCGCACACGGAAGTTCAATGTCAACACCGATTAAGCGTTTGACAAACTGATTCCCTCGAGATTTACCTTTCCAAACGGTTTGTCAACCCGAACCGATCGATGAACACACCAAAGGCCCAGTGCATTTTTGAAGGAAACTTTCTGCAAGACCGCACAGAATTTTATGAGAAAGCGAAAATATTTACGATTCACACACGCGTTCAGCGTCAAAAATAGAAACATTTTCAAGCAAAACGGAAACCAACAAAAAAAAACGAATTCCTCTCGTATCTTGGCGATTATTGTTGCTGTAACACAATGTAAACTATCCGAGTGTCCAACTACAACGATAACAACTGCAAAACTACACACCACACCACACCACCACCCAAAGACGTTGGGGGAAAATGTTGTCGAACTAGTTTTGATGTTTGTGTGTGGTTTTTACTTTTTTTTCTGCTTAAATTGTTTTAAGACGTAGTGACTTGCCTAAATTTAGATCAACAACGATGAAGCTTGTCGTCACGACGACGACGACGATGAATGTGCGTGCTGTTTTCATGCTTGCCAGCCATAGACGTATCGTGCGTGGTCAGATTCGTGCGGCGACTGATGGTGATTTTCAACACGGTCCTGTGGCGCAATGGATAACGCGTCTGACTACGGATCAGAAGATTCCAGGTTCGACTCCTGGCAGGATCGCAACGGAAATACTTTTTTTTCTTTTTTTTTGTAGATTTGATTGGTATTCAAGTGGTTTTGTGCTTTGATTCTGTGTGGTTTACGATTGGAAGGGGGTTGAAATAGTTCGACTTTCGGGGGGGCAGTTTTCTGTTGGTGGTCAAGCTTTTAGCCACACACGAGCTTCCGCTGACAACAGCTCCACCAAAAACAGGTTCGACAGAAGCGCAAATCATTTCTTCAGCGTGCATATGGCATGGCATTCCAATTATATTGTTAATTTGGCCATGCACGATCGGCGGAGTGGCTATTAAGAGGTTGTTTGTCGTTAAATGAAATTGAGATTGTTCATAAAAGCACGCGCGGTGAGTGGTTCCAAAATAGAAATGATATCGTCTATCGTTTCCCCTCGACAACGTGACTTCGTGGTAGGAAATTCGCTCCGGGTGGAATCCCTCCCCCAGTGGAAAGGGTCAACGATCAGAGAATGCCACACACAAGATGTCCCAAACAGCCACGATTGTCTTCAGTCGTTGACCACACTTTGTGTTGCCACAAGCAACCAATTAAGTATATCTCGTAATTTATCTCAAAAATCCACACTCACTCAGTCGTTGGTGATTATTTTCACCGCAAATTGTTCAATTTGCATAAATCCAACGATACTAATCCAGTTGAATGTGACGGATTCAGTTAAAAGCATTCCAGCGCCTCCCAACTCCTCACATTCCTGAACATTTGAATAATTGCTTTGTACCCATACAAGACAAGTCCCTCTCGCGCTGGATTGACTTCTGTCCAGTCCAGTGGAGGGAATCTTCAAATGTTCAACGATCAATTAACATAAGCGGATTACCGACGAATCAGTGCGAACTTTGATTAAGACTCTGTGGGACCCAGTTACGAGGTTGGCTTTGTTCCCGAGGCAGAGGCAATAAAAACCAGCGATAAGTTATGAAAATTTATATTGTGAGCATGGGAATTTCAATCAAGCGCCGAAGGGGTGGAGGTTTGAGTTGTTGTTTGCGGAGATTACGGCGATCAACTTGCACCTTATCAACCGAGTGGATGAGCGGTGAGGTTGGGTGCATTGTTTTTACTAATCTGCTACTAATCTGAATGTTGTCTTAGGTTCAGATAGGGCGTGCTGTTTGATTGCAGGCATGAGACCCTGTAGTCAGAGATTCTGTGGGAGTGGAGGTCTGCAAGAGGTCATCGCTTGGGGATAGAGTGTGTACACATATCGCAGTCGTACCTTGATTTCTGATACTGATCACTGGTTTGTGGTCGTTTTGGACATTTTGTCGAAGGGTTTTATGGATTCTTTGTACACTTGGCATTTGCGTGTGCTGGAAAAAGGAAGGGGCTCTGTTCCTGGATGACTTTACAAACATTTACTCTGTTTCTGGTTGAGTCTTACTGCACATATCGCCTAATAAAGCTCACACCATATGTAAAACCATGCACCCTGTCTAAGTCGAATTGTCACGGGCCATGTGTTTGAGATTTGACTTCGACTTGAGGCAATTCGACTTAAAGAGTGGTTGCTTGTATGGAAAATTCTTTGGGAGATTCCACTGTAGCCAGAATTAAAGAAAAAAAAACCAACGACATCTCATTCTCCACCAAAAAACATCCCTGTCCATCTCGAAATGTCCCCTTTTCTAAATTCGAATTTCTTGCCTATCAGTTCAATAAACATGCGTCTCCCACCTGCTGCAGATCAGTTCAACATGCATACATACACGCACCCACATATGTCCCTCGAAGAAATTCGACAAAAGCAAAACATGTTTACGGCGAGCGACAGTGTTTCGGGCACATTTTCGAATTTCTCTCATTACCGAATTCGCATTTCGCACACATGCACGGATGCATGTCAAATTGAGTCAGAATTTCGGAGCGAGTGCGGAGCACGGTCGCAGGTCCGACGAAATTAATTGCAAAAATTGTTTTTTTTTTCGATTTCGATGTTTGGCTAGTTAAATAATTTATTTTTTTATGGATAATGTATGCGCGGGATATTTAGAAATCATTCGCCGTAGATTTCGGGTGGAATTTATGAAGTAATCAACGATCATGTTTTGGCAGGGAAAATTCTGATGGCAAGTCGAATGGTAAGTGTTGGTGGATTCTTATCAGACTTTGTGAGGTGATTTTTATTGAAATTTTATCCGCATTGAGTTGATTTTGTGGTAAGTGGGGATTGGTGTGGGAGTGTGTTGGGAAATATGGTTTTTTTGGAAGGTTTTCCGAAATGTTTTTGTCTACTTTTTTCTTAGGGAATTTAACGACGTTTGAAGGGAAGGAGTGCAGACAGACTTCAAGAAAAGGTATTGGTAAGGGTTGTGGTAAGATGTATTTATTTAATTTACATGATCTGTTTGTGATTGTCCTTTGATCATTCTGGTGATTTTTGTGTGTTTGTTTTTGTCTTTTGATTTGTATGTAAAGAGGTATTTTCTCACGCAAACTTTTGGTAAATTGATTTGCCGCGGTAAGTGTTGCTAAGTGTCTCATTGAATCTGTTGTGTAATCCTTCTTGGAAACCCCTTAATTTATGAACATGAACTGCTTCCTTGGGTGGGTGCTGGGGAGAGTGTTGTTGAATTTGTGTCTACTTGATAGACTTGTGACTTTATTTAAATCTGATTTTCAAGATCGAATTTTGGTAGAGGTACCCTTCTTCTTCTTCTTTGTGTAGCGCTACAATCCGGAGTGGATCTGGGCCTCAACCAACATGCCTCTCCAACAAGTGCGATCTCTGGCTAGCTGTCTCCAGTTTCGCACACCAAGTGGGTTGAGGTCTCGTCAGAGGTATTCGTCGAGAGGGATTTCGTCGACACCTTGCGAAAAGTAAGATATCAACGCAAGTAGGTAATTCTTTGGTGAACTATTTTGCTTTGGTAAGTGCTTGGATATTTCATTGAAGCTCCTGTGTAGTCTATTTTAAAACCTTAATTTGTTGGAGATGAAGACTTATGGGCGTCGCTTCGTTTGCAGTTGTGTTGGCGAATGTATCATATTCCAGTAGGTATGTATGTAGGAGTCATCTTGGAGTCTGCCGAGGCAGAAATCAACGAAATAGTTCACTTGTCCGTATGTCAATGTTTGAACAGAATATTTGTGTTCCATTTAGTCAGAACATGAACACGGCAGTCTCATCAAACTTAGTTGTACATTCAGTTCAGATTAAAGTGATTTTATGAACTTTTGCATATGTTATTGCATGCTATTCATCAGCTTATTGTTTATCAGCTGCGTTCCTTGATTTTGAGGAGAAATTCTTGTTGCAAGGCGTGTCTGGTCACTGCACACTGTATGTCTAGAAGAGTGGTTCATTTCTCTCTGTTGTTGCTCTAGAGCGTCTTGAAAATCGGCTGCTTTCTCGTTGAATAACTTCCTGTCTTTGCATGTGGATACGATCTTCTTCTGTTACTGTGGATTTAGGCCTTAAATGAAGATCTGAATTCAAGGGCTTTCTCCTGCTTAAATCTTAAGAATGAATTGATTGGACATAGTCCAGTCTATTTACCCACCTTTGTTGAAATGCTTTTGTTGGTTCGACTCCATCAACAAAGCATTTCAAAGGCAAAAGTACTGGACAATGAATCTGTTGTTTGTTCTTCTTTGAATGTGTTGGCAACTAGCTTTGGTGGCTCAGTCTACTTTGTGTAAGCAGACTAGACTAAGGGGTTCCATCTACATATTGTCTAGAATTGCTTTTGTTCATTGCACTAGGCTCATTGACACGATCTTTCTTTGCATTTTATGACTGAATGCACTTTATTTCAAACATCTTCGTCGCCCCCTTCATATTAAGTTTCTCACCATATTCACAAAAAACTTGTCCGCAACTCCGAGTTAAGTGGTATTTTTTCTTTAATTGGGCTCCAAGCAGACAATCCCATGAAAAATTAAATAGAAAAACCATGTCATCATCCACCCTCGAGCCGCGATCTTTTGATTCGAAACCTGTTTAATGTAATTCAATCCTTCCTCATTTCGTCGCCGGCATAAAATTACCAAACATTTATGACAAATTCAATAAAGATCTCCCCCCATTAACCATCCAACTGATGGACAACCTCAAATTGCCTAAAATCCAGAGAAGAGAAAAACGCCAACCCTTTCAAATTGGAGACTAGAACAGAACGATGAAAAAAAAAATATGTAAACATGCTACAATGCAGCGCAGGAAGGGCAAGAAAAATCGTCTGAAACGAAGAAGAAGGACAAGAGAACACACCAAAGGATGACAGAGAATAGGGGAGAGAAATGTCCCGAGACAGCCGACTGCCGACAACCGACAACCGACAGCCGACAGCAAGATGACAAACACAAAGCGGGGCAAGAGAGGCACATTCTTTCCTTGCGGCGAATTCATCTCTGGTGCGACAGCGACTTTCCTAGTCGTTTCGTTGCCTCCCTGTATTTTCCTTTTTCTCTTCTCCTCTCCCTAGAGTTCCATCTTAGAAAAATATTGAAATGAGTTTTTTTTTGTCCTCCCCTTACAGTCTGTGTAAAATTCTTAATATCCTTGTCGGCACTTACCAATTGCGTGCGTCAAGTGAAGCGACTTTCGATGAGACTTCTGATGTTGCCCAAAAATGCATCCACCAAACGACGAACGATACCACTGCACAACCACCCACTAAACAAATTGAATTTCAATTAGATTCACTCTTTCGCTGCACATACAAAGGAAATCACGGTTCCTCGCGGCCGAGAATGACTTTTGATTTTCACAATAAAAAAACGACGAATAATTCTTTCTTTTATTTTTTCTTCTACCGAATTTTCTTTCCCTACACGAGCATACGGAAAAAACAGGAGATATTCGAACGCACACACCACACTGAATTCCCACCGAGAGATGATCCAGCGCAGAGCAACACACAGAGATACCCCCAACAAGGGCGGAGTGTGCAATGGACTATTCTTTTCTTTCTTTTTTTTCCCCTCTCTTGTTGTTTTTGCTTCTTTATTTTTCAAAAAACCGATTTTCACAGAGAAAAACTTTACGAAAAATCACGAATTTAAATGCAAATTGAAGCGACGACAAGGAGATATTCCGAACGCCAAAGAGATTTGATTCTTCAAGAGTTTATTTAATTCTTTATTTTTTCTTCTCACTTTTGTGTTGACGAGACTATCCGCGAGGCTAGCGACAGCAACCCAACATATTCACAAATTCTACTCGAATGCGAGGCAGTGGAAAAACTTTTTCGTAGATATTTTCCCCAGACTGGCGAGCGGCGATGGCGACTGACGTTCGCTTCCAATTGTCGTTTACGTTTTGTGTTTGAGCTTCGTTCGGCGAATTGGTTACATGTGGGAACTGGTGGGAAGCGCATGTGTGTGCGGTGTGTGTGTTGTGTAGCGTTTGAATTTGACGTTACGCTTAGTGCTTGACATTCGTTGTGTATGAAGGGGGAGTGGTAGCGGCTTTGCTTGTGGACGATGTCTTGTGGTGAGCATTGCCAGTGGCTTGCAATTGTTGTGGACTCCATCTAGCTGGTGTCTGAAAGGGAAATGTCCACCATCCGATAAGAAATAAAACGAAAAGAGCACTTCTTTGGTTAAATTCCTTTAATCAACTTGTATATTTGTTTTTTTTTCTTTCTCGTGAATTATAAATATATATTATATATGTATATGAATGAATAGAGTATGCAGGTATATATAAAAAAATCCATCTCACATAAACGGTCTAAGCTTAAACGGCTACAATTGCGATTGTATTTTGTATTCTCTTGCATTCGAAGGCAAATGGCGCGAAACTTACAACAAGCAAACGAAACGAAAATAATTTAATTTCGAAATTAACAACAGAAGGACGAGGGGTTTAAACTATTCAACAAATACTATCTAGCCGCATGTACATACAAAAAAGAGTCGAAAACATCGCCGCGAGTAGAAAAGAAGTTAATTAACAAGTTTCTTGTTTATTCACACTGTATACAAACACCTTGGCGGGGGGAATTGTTGCTCCGTCCTTCTTAGGCATTTCGTGCCGTACAAATGTAACACCTCTCGTCCACAAATCTATCGGGCATGCATTTCTCATGGAAGATATGACCACAATTGAAGACGATCAGATCGTTGCGAGGCGTTGTGTCTTTCGATAGGAGCTCATGCTTACATCGGGCGCACAAGTTGTCCTGCGTTATGAGCGTTGCTCGATTTTGTTCTTTCACCACTTTCTCGTGCAGTTCGAAGTAATCGCTGAGGATTATCTGATTGCAACCTTCTTGTTTTTGTACCTAAGCAAGGCGGGATGGAGGGGTTGTATATGGGTTCAGTGGGGGAAGGATGTGGCATTCTTACCTGTAAACGATAATCACAGAGCATTTTGATGACGGACTTTCGTAAGCCCGGGATCTTCTGTCCCAACTTGATCTTATTCACTAGCGCCTCTGGATTCACATAGCCTGTGACAAACAACATCGTCACCACAGTCATTTGATGGGCTTTTCAAGACTTACCTATGATTCCGTCTAAGAGCTTTGTCATAATCTTCGGATTCTCTAGGGATTCGTCAATCAAATCGTTCCAAAGATCTGAGTCATCGTACTCCTTACAGAACTCTATTGCCATGTCGATTTCCTTAAGCTAAGACACACGAGAGAGATGGTGATAAGGATCGACTACATGGAAGTTAAAGGATAAAGGAGAACCTTGTGAATGATAATGTTCAACGCTTCGCTTGTGTTTCCCATCCGCCCCAGCAAGTACACCATCTCTGGATAGAAGAGCTCCCTCTTGCAAATGTCCAATGCTTCCTGGATCGGGTAGTTGTTTGAGCGTTTCAAGAACGACAGCAGTTTGTCTCGATCGAACTTTGCATAGAGATTCACCAGTTTCCAGTGAAACTTTCCACTGTTGTCCACTTTGTCGAAAGCGTCTAAATACTGAAATATGGAGTTAGACACGTTCACTCTCAAAGAACAAAGGGTATGCTTACATTGTAGAGATACTCCTGCTTCTGCTCCAACTGTTGCACCACAATCTCCGGGGGGATTTTCTTCTTCTCCAACAGCATGGCAATGGCCTTGTCCTTGTCGAGCTCGATGAGGGGGATGATCAGCTTGTGAATGACACTGTAGAGATCCTTCCCCCGAATCAATTCAAAGACGTCTTTGTTTTGTAACCTAAAAGAAACTCCACTGAATCTCATCTGGACCCATTCAAGACTCCGATTGCTTACTTTAAATACATGGTCAGAGCGCTTTCGTATTTCTTTTGGTGTGTGTACAATATCGCCAGTGATTCGAGAAGCTCATTGGCGCAGGTTTTCCTAAAGTTATCGTGTATTGCATTGATTACCGCAGAGGTGTCGTAAAGCGTTGACGGCCACTCTTTGATCAGATTGAGGAAACCCTGTAAGAGTACACTTGAATACACACACCCTCACTGACTGCTTAGCCCTCCTTACCTTCGCATCAAACTTAAGATATTCGTAAAGCACCATTTCATAGACCTGAGGGTTCAGCTTACAATCATCTGCGGTGGGGAGATATGCACTCACTGAGCGCAACTGTTGGAATCTAACGAACTTGTAGACTTCCTCCTCCCAGAGATCCTTGTTGTTGCCGAGTACTCGAAGGCACAACTTCGCAGCAGTTTCGAACTGCTTCAGGGAGAGAAGGTGATCGACGTACAGCCTGAAATGACATGGAATTGAAGACCTTTCTCTCCGTCGGCTGCTTGAATTGTCTTACCTCGCCACTTCGACTAGGGAGAGTCTTCCGCCGTGTGCTGAGATTACTTCCATTGCCTCTTCGAATTTCCTGCAACAAAAAAAAAACAGTCATTCACGATTTCCATCTATTCATCACCCCCTATCATCAGATAGATGGCGCGACAGCCTTCATTGAATTTGACACCTTGACAGCCATCTGACAACTGGGTCACTAATAAACATTTCAATCACACAGACGGGAGGAGGAAACACTCAATCCGTCTTGCGTCTTGTGTATTCCTCGGGTTAATCGTTTGCTCACTTAAAACCAATCAAAATTACTCCGAGCAAGGGAAGGAACAGATATTTGTCGCTGAAAATGCGACGAATGAACAATCTCATAACACTATTCAGTGCGATATTTGCGTTCTTCTTTGGCGCTTTTCTGACAACGATCCTGACCAACATCGAGAAGTGCCCGTCGAAGACTGTGCCGAAAATGGAGCAGAATCACGATGTATTCCTTATGGTATTGATCATGTCCGCGCCCAGTTACTTTGAGAAGCGTCAAATCATCCGCGATACCTGGCTGAAGCTGGGCAATCCACTCATTCATCCCTATTACCCGGAGGACTTTGTTTATGTGCCCGACTACGATGCGGGTGGGTTTCTCGAAACCGAAACGGTGGCAGAGCAGTCGAATCGCATTCGCATCTACCTGGACTGGCTCGATAGTCTTGAGAACTCGGTCGGAAATAGGCGGTTTATCAAGGTGAAGCATTTCTTCGCCGTGGGGACGAAGAATCTCAGTCCGGCGCTGAGGGGCGAACTGGTCAAGGAGAAAAACGAATTCAGTGACATGTTGTTCCTGCCCGACCTGCAGGATTCGTACTCGAATCTCACGCAGAAGCTGCTTATGAGCATAGAAGAGTTGAGGAGCCACGAGAGCTATAGTTACCTCCTCAAGGTGGACGATGACTCGTATGTGAAGCTGGACTACCTGCTCAACGAACTGGTGTCGTTTGACAGGAAGTTGATTCGGAAATCTTCCGGCTACAAGGACAATCCGATCCCGGAGCTGTACTGGGGATTCTTCAACGGTCGGGCGCACATTCAGACTAGGGGCCAGTGGAAGGAAGACCATTACTACGTGTGCAATCGGTACGCGCCGTACGCCCTTGGGGGAGGATATCTGATCAGTCGGTGGATTGCGGAGTACATTGAGGAGAACTCGAAGATCCTGAGCACATACATCGGCGAGGACACGTCCATGGGAACGTGGTTGACGCCCCTGAGGAACGTCTACCGACGGCACGACATTCGCTTCGACACGGGCTACATGCCGAGGAAGTGCCGACGACAACACATCGTTCTGCACAAGCGAACCATCCAACAAATGAAGGACCTGTACGAGGGAAAGCTGTGCACCTTCGAGGTGCCCAAGGAGAAGAGCCTGAAGCGGCCCGTGGAGTACTACTACGATTGGAAGAAGCCAGCGGAGGCATGCTGCAATAGCGTTGCCGTGTAAGCCGGTCATGTGCACCGAGTAGTTCTAGTCATCATGTGTGTGTAGTTGCCAAAAGAAAAATATCAATAAACGTAGATAAGTGTACTGTCTGAACTTACCTGTGTTCTATCAGCCACTGGACGCGATCGTCCGTCTCGTAGAGGCTGGCCACGACCAGGTCCTTGGGGGCAATGATAAAATATCGATTCTCCTCGATGATGCATCCGAGGATGTAGTCATTCACCGTGTACTCCTCGTACCTGGAAAGAGATTCGCATGGTTGAAGTGGGGGGGCTGGGTGGTTCTTCTGTGTTTAGTCTAGTTTACCCTCTTAACGACAAGCTATCTGTGCACACTTCCTCGCTGTTGTTGAACTTGTAGTCCAGCAGGCACAGCACTGGTCGGAGTGCCTTGCGATTTGAGTCTTTTTCCTTTGGATATCCTAACACCACCAGCTGATTGGTGGTCAACGGGGCAAGTCCACAGATGTAGAAACTTGTTTGGAATGTTGAAACTGCAAAAAGAGGAAAGAATGAATCTTGAATCTTCTCGCATGGACTGGGCCAGCCTGCAATTCTTACTCGGATCAACAATGAACTCTGGTAGATTCCTTGTGGCAGCTTCGATTGAATTCCTCTTCCTTATGACACAAATTCGGATTGTGTCCACCCAGCCGATGAGGAGGGTGGTTGCATTTGACCATCGAAAATTACACCTGAAGCTCTCCAATTTTGCGCTGGAGACGGGAACGGGAAGACATTAGTCTGCATTCAGAGAGGGTGGCATTTGGGGACTTACTTTTGTGGCTGCTCCCATTTCATGAGACCCAGTGAGCATCTCTCATTCAGGTCGTAGACACGGACTCCCAAGTAGCTCGCCCACGCCACAAACGATCCATTCCAGCAGACCGAGAGCACGTACCCCTCAGCGTTGCAGAGAGTCGTTGGCTTTAGATTCTTCAGGAAATTCTTCTCATACAGCGTCAGTTTGTCGTCACCTAGGCGATAAAGAGTTTTCTAAAGATGTGACAGATGAGAACAAAGGACCGTCTTACCAACAATGAACCGCTTGCCAGGAGTCATCTTTGGATGGGGATCTAAGGCGACCGCCTTTACATACTTGCCTATGTTGATCGCCTGATTGTTCTCGTCGCTGAACAGGCCAGTTATCACCACCTATCAATGGGAAGATTCAGTCAGTCTGGGTTAGTTGGTTGCTGAAAAAATCACTTTACCTTGCCGTCGTCGGAGCATGTTGCCACATACTCCCCCTTCGAGTCGACGGAGATCTGATTCACGGTCACCGTGTGCGAGAACGACGTCGGCTTGTTGAGGTACGAGTCCACAGTGTTTCCCTGATGATCCAGCAGATAGAGGCGACCGTAAAAGCTCCCAAAGATCAAGAACTGAAAAGACGAAATGTGTACACAGTCTCTGGTGGAAAGTCGAACCGATTAGAGACGAACCTTTGGGTGAACGGCAGCACAGGTGACCACGTCGTTGTTCAGGATCTTTTGTAGGTCATTAGCGATACGCATATATTTGAATTTCGGTTCGATTTCCTCCTCTGTACTCTCTGTTTCTGTATCCTGCAATGGTTAGAGAATTTTCGTATCACACTCGTCTGGTTATGAAATCGCACAGCACGCCTCTTACACTATTCGCATCGCCCATTTTGGTGTCCTCGATCGAAGCGGATATCTAGGTCTCTCAGAGTCTCCCGGAGTTAAAAACAAGTGTCTAACAAAAAAATATATTTTTTTAATTCCTTGGGTCTATTGTTTGACACTTGTCTAGCGATTTGTCATCGTAGCGATGGACACACAGCTGATTGCGATTGGGGCTACCAGTCGTGGGCGATTGGGGGCGCCCCTGTTGTCTGAGAGAATAAACAAATCACAAATTGTTGTCTTTGCAATTTTTTTTTTCTTCACGCTGGACAGAGTTGTGGTTGTCGGGCGATTGTAGTAGGGTGTGAGGAGTGATTAATTAATTTATTTGTTGAAAGCCATATCCTAGACGTTGGACGATGACGAAGAGTGAGACCAAAGTTCGTAAGCGTAATGTGGACACGGCGTCTACAAGGGAAGGCAGTGGTCGAGACACGGTCAAGTCGGACGCTGATAAGAAGTCCAAGTCGAGGTTTGTTTTCACCCAAGTGTGGAGTGTCTGGCAAGGAATATCAGATTATCGGTCAGTGGCTAGTTTTTGTTTGATCCCGTCGCGGCAGCTAGGACAAGACAAAAGAATCGATGTCGAATTAGCTGATAAGCGGGCGAAGACGTGTTTCCCCACAGCCATTAGTTTATCTCCTTGTCCCGCCCGCAGATATGATCTTATCGCGTTGTCTTGTGTTTTCATTTTCAAATATCGATTTGTACAAGTCACTGACCGATGGTTCACACGCCGAGCAACACTTTCATCGATTTATCTATCACTTGCAGCTTTCCCGAGAAGGCCGTTCAATCGTCCACGCATCGGGTGTGGACTCGCTCAGTGTTCATAATCTCCCTACTGACGGTGGTCTATTTCTACACGAAAGACCCCAAGGAGACAAAGTTCGCTTTGCAAAAGGAAACCATAGCCCTGCGCATGCAAAAGCTTCCCTGTTCTCCCATGTACCTGGCGGAGATTAAGGACTTCCCCAAGTGTGTCCCGGCAACGTGTGGTCGCTTCGTGACTGATGCCCTGATCACTGAACAAGAGACTCAGGTGTTGCTTGACTTGGCGAAGAGTCTCCTGGCATTCGGCGGCTCCTCGGGGGGAGCTTCTATTCTGGATTTGCACTCTGGGGCACTGTCTCAGGGGGAGGAGTTTGTGAATGTCTACCAACTACCTCAGGCTAAGAATGCGTTTAAAAAGGAGTCCTTGGTGGTTTATAGGGTAAGAGGGATGAGGGAGGGAAAAAGGGGTGTCTGTCTAAGTAAGTTCGCTTTTGTAGATGGTGAAGTCAAAGATTAAGCAGGCTATAGCACAGCAATTTGACGTTGAAGTTTCCAATCTGTACCTCACACACCCGACATTCTTCTCGAGGATAACCAATGAGACCGCGAAGACCATGCACGATGAATACTGGCATCCTCACGTCGACAAGGTGGGTTATCCAGGGACAGACACTTGTCAATCCTTTCTCATTTATTTTTTTCTAGGAAACCTACGAGTCCTTCCATTACACATCACTCTTGTACCTGAACGACAAGGGGAAGGACTTCCAAGGCGGGCGCTTCCTCTTCATCGACGGGGCGGAGAAGAACCGAAGCATATCTGCCATCGAGCCAAAGCGTGGTCGGGTAAGTGCTTTCACATCTGGAGCAGAGAATCGACACAACGTCGAGCAAGTGTCCACCGGAACGAGGTAAGCCCTTGGATCAGTGTCAGAACCCAGCTAACCACTCTCCGGTTTTAGGTTCGCCATCACGATCTCATTCACGTGCAACCCGAAGTTCGCCATCAGTGATCCGCAACTGAGCGTTGACTAGGGACATCGTCGCGCGAGGACGAGATCAGCCTAATGAAACAAATCATTCCACCATATCGTTCCATCCGTTTTGTATTCCCTTGCCAATGAATTCTTTTTTTTTCGAAATAAATCTCACCTAGTGCGTCTGTCGGTCTGTCGGCCAGTCGTACGAAAACAAAACAAAGTGCTTACTGTTCTTGAAAGTAAATTTATTTCCGAGACAGAATGGAGAAAAATGCTCTACTTAGTGTAAAAAAAAAGCGATTTGGTGTGACGTCAACTTCACTGAAGTTCGAAACTCTTGAACTTGTCGTAGTCGAAGAAGCCAGCACGCACCTGCCGTCCGCCAAAGAACCGTCCGTTCAAGTCGACCACAGCTGGAAGGAGAAATTCAGTCATTCTGGCGATTAACCCACAAGTTGATGGTTACCTTTGATAGCGCTCTCGATGCGCTTGAACTCCACGAATATCCGTACAGCGTCCTCAGGACTCGTGCCGAAAGCCTCGTGGATGACCACGCTGACAACATCCCCGTATTTCGTGTTGCACTCGTCCTTCACTTCTGGCTCCAGTTCGCTGTCCACATCCCCAGGACCGACCATATTCTACGGGGAAAAAAGTTCACTGAGCGGGTGCCACAAGGCTTGAGTTCATCATCAACTTACCCTCAGCAGGACAACCTTGCTTGGTTGCTTCATGATCTCTGTAATACTGGGCTCTACCTTCGCAGGTGGTTCGGCTGGTTGCACTGCGGCCGGCGGTGGAGGGCTGGGCACAGTTGGAGGAGGTGGCATGAGCAGTTCTTTCTCGTGGATAATCCTTCCGCCGCGTTTGGAAGTTTTCTCAACTTGCAGGGCCATCGACATGCCCTGCTCTTGTTTACCCAGTCCCTGGCCGTCCTTGAAGCCGTACTTGGCCATAATCTTGGCTGCGACTGAGTTGGTTGTGTACGGTATTGTAACAGCAGTTGTTCTAAAAAAAAATGAATGTTATTCTTCTCACGGTTCCTTAATTGTCCAACTTACCCATCTCCATTGGTCAGAGATATCTCTTGCAGCGAAGGTGGAGGAGCAATAGCCGCGCCTTTGCCACCACCACCACCCGATGGTGGGGATCTTGTGTATGAGTCTTCCTCGTTGTGGCGACTAGAAAACCCGGGATACTTTCCTGGTGATGGGTCTTTCCGTCCATCTCCACCGCCACCAGCACCACCACCACCACCACCACCACCAGTGCGACGCTTTCTGCGTTCTTCTCGTTTCTCCTTCTCTTTGTCGCGTTTCTCTTTGATCATCTTCTCGTACTCATTCGGCCAGAAGGGGTCATATTCATCGATGACATCCCAATCATAGTCAGATATCTTGTTGTTGTCCATGACCGGTGGCAATGGCTGTGCGATCATTGTTTTCATCGGTCGCGGGTCCGGCTTCACAGCCGGTGTAAATATATCATCTTCTGGCGGTTTCTTCGGCCGTAAACTCACTATCGGCGCGAGTAGCTGGAAGAGAGACACAGAAATGACTTTGAAGGTCTTGAGGACCTGGATGGACTTACTGGTTTCTTGGGCAGTTCCTTCTTTGGTTGCGGCAACGTTGCCTTCTTGATGGCCAACTGTGTTTGCAGCATTTTGATGCCCGATGACCAGCCATCAATTTGGCCGGCACGTTGTTTTGTATCCAAATCATCGTATAGATCCATTTTGTAGTAATTTTAATTCTTAAAAAAAGCTAAGCATTTGTTTATATGTGCGGGGAAACTGAAATCGGACTATTCTTGTGTTTTTGTCGCAGTCACGAAAATATCTTCGGTGTTTGACAGATTGAGAGAATGACAGAGGGTTGTAAGTGTAGTAGATGCGATTTGTGGTTAGGTAGTAGATTAGAGAGTGGATACAGTACAGCGGCTGTTTAATTGAGGTCGTTAGTTAAGGAGATTTTTAAATGTTGTCATCATTTTCAGATCCGTAGGATCCACTAAAAGAGAGGTAAAGCACGCACTAGAGATCTCCGGGCCACTGGATCCTTCTCCATCGACTCTGGCTCCTAAGGATCTATACTCCGGCGCAACCAAGCGAGTTTTTGGACTTGGTTCCACAGCCTCGTCCTGCGTCTTCCAAGGGGTCACATACCTGATGGAGTCACATTTAAGCCACGCTTCGGAAGACGTGATATTGTTTAATATTTATTTCGTCGATTTTTTCCTCCGTTAAGGAACTGGTTCTAATTTTAGTGATATCCTGGAGCAAAAAAAGACTCATCATCTGGGATAGCTTGAAATTTGTTCACGAGCACATTAGCTTCGTAATTTAAGGACGAAAGAGGTAGGATGCGCTTCATAAGCCCTACTCCTCCTCCGCATGACAGAATTCTCAAACAAATTCCCACCACAATCATACCCTATCACACCCAAATCTCGTCGACTTCTCAACAACGTATCTGTTTGCACGTCGTTCCCACCCTCCACTTTCCATGATTACCCGTCATAACAGATTCACAATCAATTAGATTAAAGTCAATCTTTATTTGCCCGTCAGACATCAAATTCCCATAAGTGCACCATCACCTGTGTCCGTCTGCTGCGATTAGCGAAAAGCATCGTATCTCTGACCAACCCCATCTGACAGTTGATTTGAAATGATCCAAACTACGATGGACAAGTGAATTGAGTTATCCAATCAAAGACGATTACTTTTTATTTCCTCCGACGTTAAAGATCTGAACTCATCTGGGACTCCAGAAGGGCATAGTTCTCGAGACAGGTTGACCTAGACTTCTGTTCGAATCAATATATCGATTGCAGCTGAATTCAAGTTCAATTTTTATTTATTAAGTAAAATACTATATCTTACAAGACGAAAGGAAAGAATAATCACAGTTTTTCTTACACATATTATTACGATTAGAGTGTCTGAACGAAAATTACACTTTATCTGATCGGAAATTAGGAAATGTCAATGAAAACAACGCACTGGTCGACTGCACTTGGGGGAAGTTGTCTTAGCTTGTCTAGAGTTCACACAAGGAAGTCGGAATGAATAAAGTTAAATCTAAGAGTTTATTTTTATTTTACAAGCACTCTCTCCAGTGTTGGCCTCAGTTTAGGCCGGATTCTCTGTCAGACCCAAAGACTCGGCGTGCTTCTTCGCCTTCATTCTGAGATCGGCTATGCTCGAGCTTTTGCTATGTGCTGCAGCAATCGCGGCTAGATTCAGGGGATATTGCGGAATCGGGAACAGTCCACTGGAGTTGTTGCTAATCGCGGCAGCGTACTGAAACAGGAAAAAGGTGTCAAGTAGGCTTCCACAGAGTCCATCTAACCACTTACCTGATGCGCAGCAGCTGAGATTAATGCAGGATCAAAGGCTGAAAAAGCGGCCGCAGTTGCTGCTGAAGATGCACTGAAGTGCGGTCCCGAATTCGTCCCCGACTGCGAACTGGCACTAGACGTGCTCCTCAGAGACGGGAGATTCACATACGGTGCCACCCGGCATGGTTCAAGCGGCGTCGACACCGGTGGACTTTGACTCGACAGCAGAATACCTGAAACGAAAGTCACCCCGTCATAAAATCAAAATCTAATGAATTGGAAGGTAAAGATGAGAGGATAAAAAAACGATTGTCAGTAAATCAAATAAAAATAAATTAAATTAAGCTGCCATCCTCAGAGGCGGGGACGGCGAGCGACGAGGTGAATCTGGGTGGTGCTTAACCTTTTCCACTGCTGGTCGCTGCCTCCGACGTGGATTCACTTATTTATTGCTACCACGGGAACAAATGACACCCGTGGGAGTCAACCAAGACGACAATGGTTCCAAGGGGTGGAATTGAATCTGAAAAGGAGTTTTTTCTTCCTTCTTCCCGTTGTTTTTTGTGAGAAGACTTAATTTGATTACAGCTTGAGTGGCGACGTTGAGATTAAATTCACGGTGGGCGTACATTTTTGAGAACGCGGCTTTAAATTAATGTAATGACATTTTAATTCCTTGTTCGAGCTCCACTCGCCGCCTCTCTGCGGACACCTACATTGCGGAAATCGTAACAGATTGTCTGGCATAGGAAACTCCCAAGACCGCGGCACTGAAACCGAGAGCTCACGGTTAAATGAGCGGAACGGCAAAAAAATGGGGTTGCTGGGCCCTTAAAAATTATTCCGGCATTTTAAACGCATTTAAGGGATGATTACACTTGTTCACGAGAACATCAAGTTGATTAACAGAAGATTTAGTGAATAAAATATTACCCGTCATGACAGGGGAATCGACTTCGTGGCCCAGCAAAGGAACGAAAAAAAGAGCGAGGGTCCTGCGGACGGAATTGAGTGGTGTGTTTGTTTTTTTGTTTATAGACTTTCCGTCTGGACACCTCCAGAGGATTGCCGGCAAGTGTACACTCGGAATAGGAAATTAGGCAAAGTTTTATTGCCATTTTTTTGTTCGGTTTCCCTTATGCTTGCGTACACACGCGTTCTCAATTGATGCCATTTCTTTTGGTGGAAATAATGTCTGCTTATTTTTTATTTTCCAAACTTGACTGGAGCCGAGGGGCGGGCTTTTTTGTTGGCAGTGCGTGAAGGATGAGTTGATATTGATTTGGCACTTGGTTATGGGATTTAAGGGGGCGAGTGGAACATTTTTGGGCGCCGATTAGTAAGGGGGTTCGATGCTCTGCTTATAAAGTGTTTGTAGTCGGAGTTTGCTAAGAGAAACATCGAACAGTTGGAGTGTGCTTAGAGAAACATCGAGCAATGCATAAGCCTGCACAGAAACATCCACTTTACATACAGTTGTCAATCTCCTCCTTCATCTCACCATCTCCCCATCTCTACCCCCACCGCATGACACGGAGTAAATCATTTCGATTCTTCCAATCTCGATGGCATGAATAATGTTTTAACAATTCACTGCCACCCCTGCCGGTACCCGTTTTCAATTCAATTATGGCTTTTTTTATAGCAACCCATAACCATCAGTCAGACCTGCAGCCACCCCCGCACAGAGCGTTTGGCTTGCCATCGTTTTAGTCAATTTAACACAAACATTTCGTTAACCTTTCGCCCGTTCCCCCAACCATCCATCCATCGCATCGAAACAACTCTCGGAAGCTTTACTTAATTTGCACCCTTGTAACCAGCTCGAGCGAGCACCACATTCACGAATGCAATGTGTCATCCCGACTGACAGACGAGGGCGAGCTAGCCAGCCAGCCATCCCATGTAAACTTGAATTTATTTTAATTTATTCCAGCCACCACAACTGTAATTTGTTCTGCAAATATATCCAAATTAGGATGTTTGCGTACCGGATTTAACCAACGTTTTGCGCAATTAACGTCGCCGCTGGACGTTGGCTGGCAAATGCAGATCTGTCAAAATTCTCTCTCATCTCTGTCACAATCGGCATCTTTTTGCAGCGAAAAAAAAGCGCATAAATTCGAATGTTTTTCTAGCACGTCTCCACTTGTCATTGATACAATATTTTCGTTGCATGTGCTCATCCGACGATCCTTTTTCTGTTTTCCGAATTTCTGTTTGCTCGGTTTGCTCAACGACGCGCTGACAGGAATAGCAATATCAAAAGCGGCTTGCTTTGTGGTGCACCTTTAATCAAAATGTTAACACACACACACATAAAAAACAGCCATCCCCCGCACGGTGTTGACATTTCCAAATTGGCTAGCAAACATATGTCCTGCTACGAGCGAATGTGTGTGTGGCTATGTGGCTGGAATGTGGATTTTTGTTCATTTTTCGGTTATTTACTCGTCTGCGGGGACGGTGTTATAAGCGATTGACAACAAATGTATTTTTTTCTTCTTCAGCAGAAAAAAAAATCTTCAAATAAAGTTTATTGGCTGATGGCCTACTATTGCGTGCTTTGCTGGTGATCAGGAATCAACAGAGAAAAAAAAGAACGTCACAAAGTTTGCTTGCAATCAATGGCAAACATGGCGGGAAATTTCGTGGCGGATATCGGGGCTGGGAGAGGATACAAATTGTTTGCTGTACACATTAGGGATACGTGAGTGAAAATACAAAATCCGACGGGATTGATATTCGCGGGATTAATTTTGCTCGAATCATTTCGGAGTTGTTGTGACTTTTGTTGGTTGTGTGTGGCGCCCGATGTGGGGATTCAACAGGAAAGTCAGCTTAGTTTAGTTTTAAGTGAATTCGTTTTGAAATCCCTCAGAAAAGCCTTACTAACCACTGCTTGGATTTTGGGTTCAAAATCTCAATGTTTCCGGACGCCCTCCAAACTCTCAGGATCTGTTAATACACACACCAGAACATGCAAAAAGGTGTGCACAAGTCATTGGTAGGCCTAATAGGGCCGCTGTGGCAGTCGGAAGATGAGGCACGAAATCCATCAGAAATGCCTTACTAACCCCTGCTTGGATTTTGGAGTCAAAATCTCAAAGTTGCCGGATCCACTCCAAACTCTCGTGACCGACTAATACACACCCCAGGACACGCAAAAAGGTGTGCGCAAGTCATTGGTAGGCCTAATAGGGCCGCTGTGGCAGTCGGAAGATGAGGCACGAAATCCATCAGAAATGCCTTACTAACCACTGCTTGGATTTTGGGGTCAAAATCTCAAAGTTGCCGGATGCACTCCAAACTCTCGTGATCGACTAATACACACCCCAGGACATGCAAAAAGGTGTGCGCAAGTCATTGGTAGGCCTAATAGGGCCGCTGTGGCAGTCGGAAGATGAGGCACGAAATCCATCAGAAATGCCTTACTAACCACTGCTTGGATTTTGGGGTCAAAATCTCAAAGTTGCCGGATGCGCTCCAAACTCTCAGGATCGATTAATACACACACCAGGACATGCAAAAAGGTGTGCGCAAGTCCTTAGTAGGCCTAATAGGGCCGCTGTGGCAGTCGGAAGATGAGGCACGAAATCCATCAGAAATGCCTTACTAACCACTGCTTGGATTTTGGGGTCAAAATCTCAATGTTTCCGGACGCCCTCCAAACTCTCAGGATCTGTTAATACACACACCAGGACATGCAAAAAGGTGTGCGCAAGTCCTTGGTAGGCCTAATAGGGCCGCTGTGGCAGTCGGAAGATGAGGCACGAAATCCATAAGAAATGCCTTACTAACCACTGCTTGGATTTTGGGGTCAAAATCTCAATGTTTCCGGACGCCCTCCAAACTCTCAGGATCGATTAATACACACCCCAGGACATGCAAAAAGGTGTGCGCAAGTCATTGGTAGGCCTAATAGGGCCGCTGTGGAAGTCGGAAGATGAGGCACGAAATCCATCAGAAATGCCTTACTAACCACTGCTTGGATTTTGGGGTCAAAATCTCAAAGTTGCCGGATGCGCTCCAAACTCTCAGGATCGATTAATACACACACCAGGACATGCAAAAAGGTGTGCGCAAGTCCTTGGTAGGCCTAATAGGGCCGCTGTGGCAGTCGGAAGATGAGGCACGAAATCCATAAGAAATGCCTTACTAACCACTGCTTGGATTTTGGGGTCAAAATCTCAAAGTTGCCGGATGCACTCCAAACTCTCGTGATCGACTGATACACACCCCAGGACATGCAAAAAGGTGTGCGCAAGTCATTGGTAGGCCTAATAGGGCCGCTGTGGCAGTCGGAAGATGAGGCACGAAATCCATCAGAAATGCCTTACTAACCACTGCTTGGATTTTGGGGTCAAAATCTCAAAGTTGCCGGATGCGCTCCAAACTCTCAGGATCGATTAATACACACACCAGGACATGCAAAAAGGTGTGCGCAAGTCCTTGGTAGGCCTAATAGGGCCGCTGTGGCAGTCGGAAGATGAGGCACGAAATCCATCAGAAATGCCTTACTAACCACTGCTTGGATTTTGGGGTCAAAATCTCAATGTTTCCGGACGCCCTCCAAACTCTCAGGATCTGTTAATACACACACCAGGACATGCAAAAAGGTGTGCGCAAGTCCTTGGTAGGCCTAATAGGGCCGCTGTGGCAGTCGGAAGATGAGGCACGAAATCCATCAGAAATGCCTTACTAACCACTGCTTGGATTTTGGGGTCAAAATCTCAATGTTTCCGGACGCCCTCCAAACTCTCAGGATCGATTAATACACACACCAGGACATGCAAAAAGGTGTGCGCAAGTCATTGGTAGGCCTAATAGGGCCTCTGTGGCAGTCGGAAGATGAGGCACGAAATCCATCAGAAATGCCTTACTAACCACTGCTTGGATTTTGGAGTCAAAATCTCAATGTTTCCGGACGCCCTCCAAACTCTCAGGATCTGTTAATACACACACCAGAACATGCAAAAAGGTGTGCGCAAGTCATTGGTAGGCCTAATAGGGCCGCTGTGGCAGTCGGAAGATGAGGCACGAAATCCATCAGAAATGCCTTACTAACCACTGCTTGGATTTTGGGGTCAAAATCTCAATGCTTCAGGACGCCCTCCAAACTCGCAGGATCTGTTAATACACACACCAGAACATGCAAAAAGGTGTGCGCAAGTCATTGGTAGGCCTAATAGGGCCGCTGTGGCAGTCGGAAGATGAGGCACGAAATCCATCAGAAATGCCTTACTAACCACTGCTTGGATTTTGGAGTCAAAATCTCAATGTTTCCGGACGCCCTCCAAACTCTCAGGATCTGTTAATACACACACCAGAACATGCAAAAAGGTGTGCGCAAGTCATTGGTAGGCCTAATAGGGCCGCTGTGGCAGTCGGAAGATGAGGCACGAAATCCATCAGAAATGCCTTACTAACCACTGCTTGGATTTTGGGGTCAAAATCTCAATGTTTCCGGACGCCCTCCAAACTCTCAGGATCTGTTAATACACAGACCGGGACATGCATAAATGTATTTGGTAGGCCCCAAAGGGCCGCTGTGGCACTCGAAAGATGTTAATTGACAAGACGTTTCTCCTTTCAACAACAACAGGTAAACCCCATTCTTCTTCTTTCTTTGGCTGGCGCTACAGTCCGTGTGAACCTGGGCCTCAGCCAACATGCCTCTCCATCTAGCTCGGTCTGTGCTAGTTGCTTCCAGCCATGCGCGTTCAACTTATGCAGGTCTCCTTCTAGCTGCGTGCGCCACCGTAGGCGTGGTCTTCCTTTACCGCGTTGTCCATCGGGTTTGAAGTCGAAGACTTTCCGGGCCGTAGAATTGGTGTCCATTCGTTCTACGTGAACTAGCCATCTGGGACGAGAGATTTGAACTCGTTTGACCAATGTCGATGTCGGTGCACAGCCCGTACAGCTCGTCGTTTAGTCTCCTCCACCAAACACCATCCATACTCGCCCGCTTTAGTTAGTGTCCATGTTTCTGCGCCATACACTAGGACTCTGGCTATCACGGTCTTATATTTTGGGATATCTTGGTTCTTGGAGAGATGGCTTTCTTCATCGTTCAAACCCATTTCTATCCACTTTCAAATTCTCTCTAATTTAAACCAAATTCCAGCAAAAACGCTACTCACCCTTATGCATCTGATTCTCGTGCTTCCGACACTTGGCTCTTCTGTTCTGAAACCAAACCTGCGAATAAAGGAGAAAAACAAACGAAAAAGAACACCGTGAGTTACTGGAAACAGATTCGAAATTAGCCATCATCAAGAAGGACGACGGTGAGTAAACAGAAAAAGCGCTGAGACTCCATGTAACAGGTTCAAATAGAATCCAGCCTGGCCTCGCCAGTAAATCATATAAATTGTCTCGTAAATCAACAATGCCTTACGTGTTGCGAACTTTATAATGCATGGCTGTGTGCATCTGCACAACGAGCAAAAATTCAACTTCATCTGAATTACACAGCAGATGAGAGGTGTTTTTTTTCCTTTCTCTCTTTTTTTGCCCACCCGATCGTGGAGGAATCTTCAACGCACACACACACCGGGAGCGGATGGTTATGTGGCCATTTACTATGTCTAACATTCAATGTTATGTGTTCGGAAACAGTGAAGGTATCCTGGGTGGATTGGAAAAACTTATAAATAATCGTCTCTCACCCACTCACTTGGTGGAATGGAAATATCCTTGCAATACCGACCGTCCTAGAGAGAGGCAGCCAGCCAGCGTAGGGAAGTTGCAGGGAATTTTTGCAATTTGCAATTGAAGTAACTTACTGGCGATGAATGTTTACGTTCTCGTATTGACTACTGTGCATGGAATATAAATTTGAATGTCCAGAGAGGAAGGAAGGATGGGAAGGTGGGTTCATGTGTGGAGGAGAGTTCAGAATGGACTTGGTATTATTCAGGTTATTGTGAAGTTATTTATTCCATGTGCCAAACAGATGTCGATGACGATTCAGAGACAATCGAATTGGCGCTGGGAAGGGCTTTAAATTGAGGCGGACGAGGGTCATTCCTTCTGTTGTGCTTCTTGTTCGTTATTCGGCACTCCAACGAACTGACTCTAATCAGCCTTGTCTCTTTTTTCACACTGGCGGTGCAACAAATTGTTCATCGCCCTCACTAATGGACACACTAATTCATGTTCCAAGCGGAAAACCACCCTCTCCTCATCGATAACGTTGCGTATCTATTAGCGGAATAATCGTTTCCTAATACTCTCCATCCACTCACACCCCCACGCGGCAGACAAAGTCACATTAAATAAATAAAAACGCTCCACAAGAACAAGGATAATTCGTAAAGTGCTACCACCGACAACGACACCACCCTCTCTCATCCCTCCTAATGGGATGACATATAAAAATCTGAGAGTCATAAATAAATGTGTCGCCATTTCGGGACTGGATACAATTTGCACAAACACTTAGTTTTATATCGGCAACGAGATTGTAGTACGTGCTATACTCGTAAATCCATTGAAGCATCACCCTCACCCGTGATGCGGGTGGGTGAGAGTAAACTTTTCCACCAGCCACCAGCAGCACCCTCCGACCAAGGTTCACCCTATCAATCTCATCGTGGTGTCTTCTGAGACACCCGATTCTTCTTTCGCCTCGATTAAGTGCTGTGGTCAGATTTAAATGTCAACTATTCGAGTGTGTCTACTGTCTGGTGACTTATCGCCTGTCGAATTCTACGAAGTGTAATTAATCTCAATTGATGGTCATTTATTTTCACTTATTTAATTGATTCCGTCGGTAAGGGGGACTCACCTGCACTCTTGCCTCGCTCAGGCCCAGCCGCTGGCTCAGCTCTTCCCTCATGAAGGCGTCCGGGTAGTGTGTCTCCTCGAAGAGGCGCTCCAATTCGTTGAGTTGCTCGAGGGTGAAGTTCGTGCGAGATCGGCGCTGTTTGCTGCTCAGACTGGCGTTCTGATTGGCGGAGATGCCACCTTCGGGCGACATGCAAATGTCCTTCGGCGAGTGACTGTTCCGGTGGATAGTTGGCAGAACGGTGGGCAGGGAGGCGGCTGGCGGTTGCGGCGAGCTGCTGTTGTCCGAGCGGTCGTTTATAGTGATTGGACTGGACGACGAATCGAGGTTGTCTGCTGAAAAGAGGAAGATTTGAATAAACACACTCCGCATCCCTTTTGCTTCCAATCAAATGATCAGTTACATATGTTCTCAATAAAATCGGAAATTTCATAAATTGTAAATCCAAGGGGTGACCCCTGTTTCGTTGGAAATTATTGCACCATCTCGGTGATAAAATATGAACAAATGCCTCCCTTTTTTTGGCATGTGTTCCTCGAGGCGTAGCTCTTCGGAGAAGTCACCCTTTCGCAACCGAACGGTCCTTGACGGCACACGCACATGTGTGATGCATGCAAACTAACTCGCACTCGTTTACTTAATAAAATCCCCGAAATTCAAACAGAATCAAGGTCGAGCCGAGGAGAGGTGGACTGGACGCGATTTATTGCTCCCCAGAGAATCAGCGGGATCTCTGAATTTGTTCAAAATTGAATTGTTGCAGAGGAGGGGGGCGGTTGCGATTAAAAAATCAATTATTTAAATATCCAGAAATTATCACATTGGACACAATCATAATTCAGTCGTCACTTGACAGCAATTACAGCGCCATTAATCTCACTGCTGTCATTTATTGGATGTGGTTGTGTCAGATGTTGAAATGGCTGTCTCCCTGGACGCTGGCTTGACTTGTTGCCAGCAGACTGGAAGGAGTTTTTGATTTTCGCAAATCATTCATCATCGGATTTCGGAAGCGGGAAGTGGGAACGCGTGTCGGACGGAGACTGACTGTGGTGAGGCTGCTGCAAGGAGTGTCTGTCAGGGGGGGTCTGCGCAAGTGGAAGATTACATTGTGGACGTGGGGAAACCACAACATTTCAAAGGTCGGGGTTGGGGTAATGAGTAATGGATTTAAGGCGACAAGAGCCTCTTCCCTTTAGATAGTATGTTTCAGCTGAAAAACAAGGGGTTTCCGAAGGACCAGGCCACGCAAAGACCTTCCAATGATCCCGTCCGAATCCTCACAGACCTCTCCGCCTGAAACGATCCCCACTCAAATCCCTTCCTCCGTCTACACTCTCTGTGCAGCAAAACCCCCGAAATGAGAGTCCCTATTTCGCAATCGTTGTAATCAAATTGATAATTGAAATCTGTCCCTCCCCCGGCGCTCCAGTTTGTCTCTGTCCCTCCCCCCGCTTGGATGTACCATTCTCAAGTCAAAATTGAAAATGTTAATTTTCCAAAATAACAAAAGCAAACACCGCTGTCGCAGCAGCATAATGTTTTACAATTTCATTAGGGAAGCGTTTCTGTTTCGCTCGCACTCACTGAAGCCGGAAGATCCGCTTGTATTGCCCAATTGGGGCACATATTCGCCTGCCGACTGTGACTCTCTATCTCTCTCGCTGTGTGTTCGTGTACGTTTGAAAATGCCTCCTGCCTTCGTCTATTTGCTTAAAAAATTATAATTATCTCTCTGAGGCTTCACCGGGCCGAGAGTGAGGGAGACGCGAGCAATGGGACGACATTGGTACACATTTAATCAAGGATTGGGGTTTCAGTTCGTTACTCGTTTTTCACGCACATACAAACACACACCCATCCACCCGTCTGCTGGCAGAGAGAGAGTAGGTATGTGAAGGCAAAACGCTGAAAATCCGGTACCAGCCAACGACAGAGTTCTGTTTGTTTAGGTAAAATGGTGAGGCACATTCCCTGCGAAGGATGACTGGGTCCTATGCGATGTACGTGGGAGGACATATTTTCTGGGTGAACATCCGACCGTGGAGACTGTGTGGGCGGCATGGCAGGAGGACGACGAATGATAACTATGATGATGGCTGGTAATTCAATTATGTTATTTCAATTTCGTGCGCAGTCATGTCGAAGGCAACCGTTTTGTGTTTGCTTTTTCATTAGGCTTTGTGATTGTGCGTCTTTTGGGGGACATTTTTTTTCTTTTCTCCTTTTTGCTTCCCTTTGGACTTGCACCTCATCTGGAGGCCTTGACCGATGGGAAAGAAATCAGCGGAGTGGGAAGCTTGATATGGTTGGCAGGGATGAAGGATTTCAGGTCGATTGTTATGCTACGACTTCGTTTCGAGTTTGAAAACTAAAATTCAGCCATCAAATCAGATACCCAAGCCTTCCAAATTTGTACTCAGGGAAGGCCTTGGGAAAAGTGGGTTCTAAGGCATGTCAAACATAGTCGCTGGTGCTGGTAGCACTAATCGCTAGAATCCCTAAGCAGTATTTAAACTTTACTCCACAGTTGGACTTTAAATGGGGGGAATGCCTCAAGTACTTCACGAGTTGTTAAAAGGCCTAACTGGAGGCCAAGAACCTAACCACGGTCCAGACTTATCTTAGTCCCATTCACAAACTGAACCATGATCTCCACAGGGCAATGAAGAAACCTATCTATAGTGTCGCTTTAAAGACGGACATTAAATCTAGTACGCATTACTATATCCCTGCAGTTCCTATAGAGGGATAAAGCCAAGTTTGTCTACTTCTGCTTGTATTCTTCTAACAATTGAAGCAAATAAACCTCCGCCCCGATTTAGGACACCGCGCTGAGAATCGTCGTCAACACATGAGAGGAGTAGGAGAAGAGACTTCAACAAATCTGATAATTAAACCGAGTGAAGCATTGTATCCTCAAGAAGAATGTAGTCAAGGCACGAGATGAGATGGAAGATGAAGTTCTCAATTTAGAAATGAGTAACAGCTGCTGCTGGAGTCGATGGCAACTGTCGCCATAATCTCTTCATGCATTCGGAGATCGTGTGCATTCTTTGCAGTGGATCTGAGAAAGAGATGTGCGACTAAGGATTAGTCAGATTCTAGGCAAAATTGGCGTACGTCACGAAGCGGAATGGACTTCAAAAGGAAGGAAATCAAATCCTGATCGATGAGAATCGATGAAATTTTCCTACAGTCCGGAGTGGACCTAAGCTGCGTCTAACCTCAAGCCTCAGCAGGTAGCCTATACTCCTGCCTCCAGTTCTGCGAACCAACATGGTTGAGATCCTTCTCCACTTATGTGCTCCACCATAGGCGTCGATGCCCGACATGCCATGCCCTCTTTATTGCCGGAACATAGACGGTTTACAACACGTCGTCATCAATTTCCCCCATTAAAACTGAGCCTTTGGCCATATCTCTGAAACTGTCCATCGTGAGCTTACAGATTAAACTAGATGATGGAATTAGAAAAAACAATAAGTTGGACGATGAGGACAATAAAAATCCAGGACTCGGTGCCAAAAAGTGCAGAAGAATGAATTTGTTTTCAGACTAGATTCCAGATTGGAACGCATTTTCGTAAGGTGTGGGATGTATCAGCTGCGTCTCCTGGAGCGCACACTTCTGGCAATAGAGGCATTTCAACCAACAAATAAGCCGCCCTCCCGTTGGCGCGATCTCTGGCTTTTCGTGTCAGTCACTCCCACTTCCCTACACTTAACGTCTCCAAGTAAGTGCCTTCACAGAAACTGATCACTTCCCTTTCTTCCGTCGACCACCAGGCTTAGTCTATTCTGCGGAGAGCCATCATCCGACCTAGTCTGTCCTCAGATCCTACCCTAGTAGTCATAGTCTCCGGACAAGAGAGTCATTCGGAGCGTTGCGTTGATGGTTTTAGGAGAAGAAGATTCAGCCATGGGTTGTATGGTCTGTGCAGTCTGTGAGTGTACCCAGGCGTTTACGTATTCCACGCCATGTAGAGCTCATATACAACATTGCTCCAGCTTGAAGGATCTTTGACTCCGAAACAGAGGGACAACGCAGTAGAGCACGCCCATGAAACCGGTGGCGCACACAAGTCAAAAAGGACCTTATTCATCTTAGCGTTGAAATTGGAGGCAGCTGGCTAAAGGTGATGCCAGCTGGAGAGGCTTGTTGGCTGAGACTGAGGTCCACATCTGACCAATTCTGCGGCGCACACTACTTTTGCCATCCACTTTTGAGGTTACAACAAATTCGATTCACTCTAGAAACACTAGCAGATCTGAAAGCAGTCGACTTTGACTCAAACAAATATGCGCTCTAACATGACTTTAGAAGTCGATGTAGAATGACCAGGACCGTCACTGACAGAACAAGTCAGTCCTATTGCCATTGAGAACTTCTTTTATTTCTTCTGGAGTGGACCTCTGCCTCAGTTATAGCCCACAATTACGGACAGCAAGTTGACTGAAGTCCTTCTTTAATAGCGTGCTCCATCGGTTGGGTCTGTCTTCGTCATTGAGAAAATAAATACTCTGAACAATGAATACAAGTTACTCTCCCTAAGTCGAACTGCCTCTAACTTGTGCTAATGTTGGTATCCCGTGAAAATTCGACTTAGGATTTAGTCCACTGAATTTAAAACAATTATTATGAGCTGTTTCCAGATGAAGACTACCAGCTACAAAGCCTGACTGAATTAATGCTTCTGGTAATCAACAACCTCATTAAGAAAACACTCCCACTTCTAGACAACACATTACACTTCCCAGTATGTCTTAAAATCCAATCCTTCACGCCATCCCATCATTATAGCCCCCTCTCCCATAGTGTGAAACAAAATCTCAGTTAATTAATTAATTGCCACGATAAAAGTAAGAAGCCCTTAATTAAGTGCCTTGTTCTCGGCCAACTAAACAAATTGCTTGAGGATTAAGTTTTCCGACGTTTATTCGCGCCATCTCTCCTCGAGAAT
The DNA here is from genome assembly GCA_916610145.1 of Eristalis arbustorum. Lineage (NCBI taxonomy): Eukaryota > Metazoa > Arthropoda > Insecta > Diptera > Syrphidae > Eristalis > Eristalis arbustorum. The sequence goes on from OU744319.1 coordinate 70,014,288, forward strand.
GAGACTGACTCGTCGTCGCGGAGGCACTCTCCCCTTCGTTGGTGGTTGAGTGTAGTGAAGAAAACACACCCTCCTTGCCCCAATCCGAGCGAAGGAGGTGCTAAACATGCTCGGGAATTATTCGTTTATTCAAATAGACTAGTCTCTTCTTCGGCATCACCGTCTAATTGCGTTTGAAAACAGATTAAATCGCGCCAGGGGGCTGACTGGTATTTTCGGTGCTCGCAGAAGGCTGTGTGGGATTAACCCTTTTTAGCGGGGATAAGTGATGGAAGACGCAGGTCTTCCGCGAAGAGAAGAAGGTTTAATTAGGGTAATTGGAGGTGAAGATTTTAACGGAGTGCTAAACCAATGGATTGGAGTTCATTAAGACAGGCAAGGTGATGAGCCTTGAGGCTTCGAAGGAGAGTTTTTCTCTTGGTTCGAGTTCTGATTGTAACTTAATTTTTTTTCTGGGTCACAAACTTCTGGAAGCCGCAGGAAATACTGGCCATTTTAATGGACTACACTTGGTTACCTTTGTTCTGTATTGCGGAAATACAAAACGATCTGTTGTCTGTAGAGTTTCACAGCGAGTTCCACCTACAATCTATTTGTCGTCTGCAGACAGAGAACGAAAAGAATTCCACTGATTAAAGTCCTTACAAAGCTAAAATGAAAACAAGCAAGTATTCCTTAAATTGAATATTAGGGTTCTTGAGGATGCCTAGTTGTCAGGTTCCGCCCTTTCAGCAAACGTTTTGAAACAACTAGTGCAGTTCTCGGAGCCTTCTTCTCCACTGTAACTTCAACTTTGGTGCAGTTTGGTTATACAGATTCGAGTACTAAGACTCGAAGGGAACAAGGGATTCTAACGATTACTTCTTCCAGTTGGTCGCTGGACCATGTCTTTCATGCTTTAAGAAAGAAATATTTGACCCCACTTGTCCCATGGTTTCCGTCCGAGAAAAAAAGTAGAATAGCGCAAGACGCCGTTCTTTTTTCACGTTCAACATTCGAAATCTCTCAGACAATCCCAGTCTTAAACACATTCAACGAAATCCGTAAGCGTCTAAACACGACGAAAAACAAGCGATTTACCTTCATCCTCGCAAACCCACATCGGTGACTTCTTCCAACATCGGTCAGGGCACCAGACCTAACCTAAGAAGCATCTCTTACTGTGTTGCAACATGTAATCTTGCAGACAGAAGTAGATTCACTTAGGGAAAGTCCCAGAGAAGACGAGGCTTTAAAGAAAAATTAGGAACTGTCTTCAAATGACTTCAAGATCTGGAAAGTGTTTCATTCATCCTTTGTCCACCGCCAGCGGAGTCTGTTTTGATTCAACCCACACCTTCACCTTCACTCATAGCCTACTACAACTTCCCAACCTGATCTCCAGTGACTTCTAAAACAGAGAAATCCGTGCAATTTCCCATCCAATTGGTCACTGGTCAATGATTTCAACAAACAAGCTCCCATTTCCCTTTCAAAACTAGTAAAGCCAAACCCTTGCCCAATCTTACCCTCAAAGTATTCAGTTCGATTGGTGCACTCGGCAGCTCCGTGGAACCTCTTCTCGCGGTCCCCCTCCCCGATCTCGAACTTCACAACGTCCGTCGGCGGAGGCGCCTTATCACTTTTCTCCACGGACGCACTCAGAAACATTCGCGCACTTCCGTCGGCATTGTAATCCTTCGCAGCACCGACACCGCCACGGTTATTCCCTCCAAATCCCAGCGCTCTGGAGCGGCTCGTCGCCTCCAGCGGCTTGACATGGATTTCCTTCTCCAGATGCGTCACTCGTATCAGATTCAAAGCTGAGGTTTTCGGTTCGGTTTGTGTGATTGACGTGGGCGAAGCGGAAAACGTTGACGTTGTGAGAGCCGACGGCTCCACAGACCCTAAACGAGAATGGGAATTGATCTTTAGAACGTGCCTGCCAGACCGGGGCGGATTCCAAGGACTACCTATTTCTTGAAATCTCCGCTTTGGTGAGTCGGAGATGAGCCAGTTCTTGGTTTGAATCTGCTGACGTTGGGTCTCACGGGGTTTGTCGGCGCTTTCACTCAGTTTCACTAGCGACAGAGGACGCACCTCGCCGATGTTGTTGTTATCCTTGTTCTCGGTGCCGGACAGGTCTGTGATGTCAATGTCAACAGATTCCTCGTCCTGGTCAGTCTCTAGATTGCCGTTTATCGAAATCACGTCGGAGCACTCGTCGATTTTCGTCGTCACCCGCGTGACGGACATTGCACTCAAGAGGTCCTGCACCCGGGAACTCGTCGTGGTGTTGTACTCAAAGGACTTTGTCACGAATTGCGCTAGTTGTTCCATGTTAAATAAATTAATTCAAAATTCACACGAAAACCACGACGGAACGAGAGTGATAATGGATGAGAACGGCGCGCGGCTGCTTCAAGTCGATTTACATCCGCATTACATTAACGACCCGACACAAATGATTCCGTTTTATGATTTCGAAAATGGTTGGAGCTCTGCCGTGCAGCAACAACCCCCAATACGAAGCAGCGGCAGCGAGTACACAGGCTAGACGACTGCTATAATCGAAATGGGTGCGCATAACTACCCTCCTGGAAATGAATATGCCACTCGTCCCGTCTCTCTTCGGCCCACGGGGCGCGTCCGAGAGGGAAGACAAAATGGTACTCGGCAGCCGATGGGGCAGTTTATTGGGAGGGGGGAAGTGTCCCTTCAGAGTATTTCACATTTCATTGTTTCAACTCTAAGGATTAAGGCCTCGCCGATGCGACGTAAACCAATCGTGGCCATAACCCGTCCACGGTGTACTTTGCAATTAGAGGGTGTAAAAAATCACCCGAAGCTTCGCGCCACCCCCTCTTGGCAGCCCTAATTTGTTTGTAATTTTAATAATTTCCTCGTCGTACGCATTCCCCAGTTCCCCGACGGTGGAGGCGCCCCGAGGTGGCGAGGAAAAGCGCATGATTTTCCATTGGACTAGACACGTTTTCATCCCCCACGAGCAGCCGTCCTTTTCCAACCCTCATCCGCTTTGTTTTGCCCTGTTCCACGGCACACTCTCTCGTGCAACGCTCACCGCGGGGTGTGGGGCCAAATTACAGCCTTACTTAAATATTATTGGTTATGGCGATGTGTAAGCGGAAAAAAAGGTGTTATAACAAAAGGGGGTGGAGTTTGCTTGTGCCGAAAGGATTCTTCGGTGTTTAATATGTATATTAAAGGTATCATGGATAAGTAGGTCGGCGTGTAGTGCCCGGTTTGTAGGCGCGGTAACGGATGTAAATCACTAGAGTTGGGCGCAGGGCTTCTCCTCCTTTCGCTTTTGCCAGCGTATTGGTGGCGGAAATTTATGTAAATGCTGCGAAATTAATATTAGATGTAAGTTAAATTGTTATTAAGTATTTTATTTTATTTTCTGTAGCGGCAGCATGGTAATGGTGTTTATTTTATGGTTATGGTTCGGGTTGAATTGGAATTGATATGAATCTGTTTGCTTTCGGTTGACAAATCCGTGCGGGGTTTACTTTTCACATTTATTCTGTCGTTGACACCTTGATTGAGGTGGCATTTTGTAGCTTCTGGTTGTCTTTCTATTAGGAAGTTCATAAGGTAATTCAATTTGGGAGATGGAACCGTCTGGGGTGTTGATTCATTGGATGTCTTTTTCGAACGTGAGGTCGACTGGATGCTTGGTGTGCGATCATGATGCTTTGGTTTCATCTTCAACTATGTCGTTCGAAGGAGTTATGAGGTAAGCTGAGTCAGTACAGGAATCTGTGTATAAGGGTATCCAACAGAGTTTCTTCTGCTGAAGTCTCTTATTCTCTGGGTTTGATTTTAACAAGCTAACACCTTGCATACTCTCCCTTTAGAGATAGCAGGTAGACCTCGTCTAGAAAATTTAATGCGTCGCACCACCTGAAGTCTGCTGGCATTTCTTTTTTGGCGTGACACGAGCTGGAGTTGTAACTCAATGTTGAGCAGGTTCTTCTATACGAAGGTTTGCACACGTGGCGCGAAGGTTCACATCATCACGTTTGCGACGCCATCAGGAAGGCAACCCCTTGGCAGACCCAGAACAAGTCCAAAAACTCGCTTGGTTACGTATGGGCATGAATCCTGATGAGTTAGAGTCGATGGCGGGAGGGAAGATCGAGTGGCTTGGGGATCTCTAGTGCGTGCTTTACCCGCGCCACCAATTTTCGGATCAAGTGGGTCAGAAGATAATGATGACGAACGAGAGGTTTTGTAGAGGTATCCAGTCTATTGATTTCCCGGACAGAGGAGGGACTGTAAAGTGTAAGGTTAAAGGGCAGACATGCCGAAGCACATCCTATTTAGGTTTTGTTAGGCCTTCATTAGACTTCTTAGGCAGTTGTACTTACTCTTAAGGCTTGGATCAACTGAAGTCTGTTCACATTTCTGGTTTTGGCTTATCAAGTATCGTAACTTCTGTATTTCGGCGTGCGATCTCTGGCCCTGTTTAGGGAATGAAAGAGTTCATGTATTGGCCAGACAAAGATCTGAAATGGACATCAGCGAAGTGAAGACGTGACTTCAACCACGGAGCAGTGATCTAATGACAAGATCAACGTGGCTCTAATATCGCCAAAACAAACAACCTTCTGGCGAACTGAAATTCGAGTGATCACAGGGCACTGTCCGATCGGAAGCATCCTCCAGAAATGGAAGCAGTAATCCAGCGATCTCTACCGGAGCTGCAGCGACGAGGAAGAAACCGACACGATCCAACATCTGCTTTGTCACTTCTCAGCTCATTAAAGTCGCCGCGTAGCTTCAGTGGGCAACAGATTCTTCACAGAGACTGAGGACGCAGTGAATGCAGATATATCGGATCTTCTTAAAGACTACGTGAAGGTTTCAACCACATGACAGGTTAGAAGAATTGTGTACTCCACAAATAATGTGCTATTTGACCTCATGTTCAAATTGGACACTCCCCTTCCAAAAGGGCGGTTCCAACGCCTAAGGTGGGGCTGGGCCACGTAGAGCTTATGGACAACTCAGCTCGGGCCCGAAGGGTCTTTGAATCTGAACCGCAACGCATGCAACAGAGGACGGCCACGTCTAAAGTCGCTCTAAAGTGAAGAGCGACCTCACACAACATGGCGTGCGAAACATCTAGACATCGAGACATCTATCCAGAGATCGCGCTAGTTGGAGAGGCCTGTTGGGTGAGGCTCGAACTGTAGCAACATACAAAGAAGAAAAAGGAGAGTTGTTGCTTGGAAACAGAAATCGAGTAGATGCCATTTTCTTCATCTCACTTGCCAAAGGTTGCCTCTAGCACAATGTCCAATCACCAAGACACAGTGAATCAGTGCATTGATGCACAGTGGACTCCCCGTAGTCCAAGTGTCACGAGATATGAAAATGGGGATGCTTTTTTGTATCAACAATTGCAGAGAATGCCATAACAAAAGTGGGAGTTAGAGAGAAATTCGACTTAGGAACAGGCGACTGTCCCTCGTTCATTCCTGGTACAGTCACACTATTGAAGTAAATACTTTGTATTTCCTTGCATTCCCTCCACTTATCCCAAAAGCCGTACCGAAACACACATCAACTTGTATTTTCTTTTAACACGCTCCCTCAAGGAATTTGCATTCCAGCAACTGTCTAGGGATGGATTAGAGAGTATTTGCATATCACCCCCCACAGCAACCGAAATCCTTTCGTTAGCTACCATCCTTCAAGTTTTGCGCACTGCCACTCCGTCTCCGTCTAACCCGTTCGTTCGCTGTGCCGTAACTTCGACTGCAATTAATTAGAATCGAGATACAATTCCCCAAATGTAAACATTTAATTACTTAATTGAGCTTGCAATCAAATTAAGTTTTTGGAAATCTTAATTCACGAATAAATTTTGTGGAGACAAAAAAAGGGAAGAAAAAGAGATTGAGGTTGGATTTCCCTTTCCGCAGTGAATCCGTCGTTTTTGATTGATTTCACAAGTGCGGCGACTTGTGACCAGTTCGCCAAAAAACTGACTTCATTAAAATTCAATAAAATTAAAATTCGTCCCTCGGATCCGCGGCAGAAATCGTTGGCGCCCTTGGCGGAATTAAATTGCTTAATGTAGCGTCACAAAATCGAGTAATTACAACGCGTGAGTTATGACTTAGGAAGTTTTCTTGGACCCAGTTTTTTTGTTCTTTTTGTGCTGTCGTGGTGGCAGCAAGGCCAGGGTGGTATTTATTGTTTACTAGAAGTCTTTGGCACCATCGCGCTGTCTCATAAAATAAATTTGTAAAACCGATTGCGTTGCGGTTTTGTCGAGATGGACTTTTATTTAAATTGTTTTTTCATAGCTTGTGCTCTACTGAGGAATGGGGGGTGTTTTTTTTTGCAAAATCACTTGTTTTTTGAGTCGAACTGGCGCAGGAGTGGCTTTGATTGTCGTTGGAGACTGCAGGATGGAGCCAGGAGTGCAGCAGGGCCGCGTGAATACCACAGACTTGAGCCTAGACAGGAGTGGAAGGCTGACAAGAAGCGCTTACAGATGGGAGACTACTTGGTCTAGTAACAAAAACTAAGGGCCGTCTTAGTTCAGACTCAGGAAGTCGCAGGATCGCTTAATCCATTCGATGGACTGTAGCGTCCAATCCCATCGCGATGCAGTGAATAGATTCGGTTAAAAGACTGCTTACTGACTCTGAAACGATGCCTAATAATGGCCTAATAAGTCGATTGCACACAGTTGTGGCTATGTCGCTCACGGCGGGCTTGGACGTTCGGTCTTTGGGCGCTTACTCAGGATGGCAGGTTGCGTGGCGGTCTGTTAGAACGCAACTGGGAACAAATTGGGGAGAGCTGAGCCCAGGTTCACCACAGACTGTAGCGCCGTAAGAAGAAGAGGCACATTTTCAGAAATGGCACTCGATGGCGCATAGGCAATGTAGAAGCTCTACGACGTTCGGTCTTTGACAGGTGTTGCTAAGCGTTTCATCGACTTTACGAGACTGGTGCGAGAAATCGTCAAGTCGCCAGAACGTCCGAACGTACCCTTCCGAAATACCCTTTAAACATGAAACAAAAGGAAAATACCGTGAAATCATTCAAAATGTATTTTTATTTTCGTACTCCACATCAGCTGTCCTTACTTACGAAACTAGTTTATTTATAATTTTGTTTTCCCTTTTAGTAATTATACAATAAGTATGTAGTTTTAAATAATTATTCTTGTTTACTATAAATCACCAGTATTTTCACATCCTGCTTCATCTGCAGTGTTTATAATGTTTTTCTTCCTTAATTTTACAAACTTTTAGTTGAAAATCGACGAAACAAATTCAAAAAAGAAAATCGTGCACTCCTCTTAAAAATGTTAAAACTCTCAGCTACACATTTAGTAAAACTAGGCTATGTTCTAGGATAACTTACACGAGTAATATTGAGTAGACACAAAGTGCAACACACAAGTTGTCTGTCACGTCTCGTCTTATGTTTTATTTACAATTTACATTGAAAACTGGTTATCTTTCGTTTTGCTTCCCATTCCATGCACTGACCGTGTGAAGCTTTCTCCGTTCATTTTCTCTATTGGATGGTGTGAACAAAAAACAACAAAGGAAAATTCTCTATTGGAAGGAAATTCTGTTAGTAACATTCTGGTGACTGTCCTTAACTTAATGCTAGATCAAATCTGTTTGCTATGTGTGCTTGATTAAATACTGAAGAGGGATGCTGCTTGTGGCGGCCGATTGGAGTGGAAGAATTGCTTAAAGTGCACGTGAATTAACTTGGGAGTACACTTCAGATATTGCTTGATTTACGAGAACAATCGGCTGATCGAGCAGCTCCTGTGAAACTTTCTGGGCTATGGTTAAGAATCTTACAACTACTTGGAGACAGTTTATGATGTGTGTGCACATTTATTTACAAGAAAAAAAAAGATGGAATCCAGTGAAATATTGTGTTCGTTTGTTGGATGGAAATGAAAAGAAAGAGGAAATAAAAGAAACTAATTAACAAATCAACTGATAAGACTCCGTCTAAAACCAGTCGACTGGTTCGAGAGGACAAGGCCGACCTTCTGGTATGGAAAACTGTGGTTGCAACAAGACTGTTTAGTTTACTGGGAAGAGCTTTATATGTTTTTTTTTTTGGGAAGATTGTGTTGTTGTCCTAAATTGCTGAGAAGCTTGTAGAGACCATCTAATGACGAAGGCCACGGCTCCTCTCCACAGCATTTCCACGGGATATCAAAATTAGTTCGAAGCAGATTGACTTCGACTTAATAATAATATGGGTGACCCTACAGCCCGCAGAAGGCCAGGACCTGCGGGTACTGCGGGTCGACGCACATACTCACAACGCCATGGGCCACCACTAGTTCGACTTAGAGGATGTTTTTTTGTATGGAAAATTGAGGAGAATGCCAAACTAGAGGGGAGAAATTTGACTTAGGAAGACCCCATTGTGCTTTTAGAACCAAAGTTGCAATTGAACCCTCTTTGTGAACACCCGACTGAAAATGTCCTTCACAATACTGTAGGCCGATCACAAGGAATCGGGAGGAGGCCACACAACTTGAAGGAGAGTGCACCTAATTCGAGATGCACCAGAAAGTGATATGATATCACAAAATCCGAACGGAATCCGACATAAATAAATTGTCGTAGAAACTCATACAAATTTACATTTTATTCGCAGTCAGTGATAGCAACTTTTACTGAACTTGTAGATATGTAGATTTTAAACTACGATTCTATTACAAATGATGTCTGTGATGGATTTTTCGGAACTCGTAGCACATTTTAGATGCATGGAATGGAATTCGTGATAGGGGTGATTATCTATTGATAAAAGAGTACTTAATTTTGGATTTAGGACCCAATCTGTGAAGCTCCTTCACAAGAGTGTGGAATGGACTGAGATCTCGAAGAATAGGGACTAGGTTACACAACTTAAAAGTGAGTACCCTTAGTTTGAAATTTAACAGTTGAATGTAACAGAAAAGGTAATTTTTGTTGCTGTCCCCCTTCGGGTAGGGGTTAGAATATACCCGAGGTAAGGCATGCCTGTCGTAAGAGGCGACTAAAATCCCTTGACCGGGCATGGACTGGACAAGCCAGATTTTTCGGCGTCGGTATTCTAGAGAGCCGAATGGAGGGATTGTCATCGGTGGAGTAAGCTTTGAATGTGTCATGGAATATGGACAAATGCTGGAATCATCATCTAAGCAGTCAAAAGCGGCTACACTAGAAATATGTACTCGCGTATCCTTCTCTGACTAATTAGATGTACATGTTTGGAACACAAAGTACAACAGCATAAATGGCCCTGAAATTCACGTTTAAGCGAGCAAGTAAAGTGAAAGAATCGAGTGTATACGATACAATCGACTATTGGAGGCACCTCTTTTGGATCAATTGACTATTCTTGTTTGATTGAACGAATTTGGGTGTCTCTAGTGGTCCATTGTATCGTGAATTGCGTGCTGGCACCCCTGGATGCTCAAGTGTTGAGTATTCACGTGAACTTCAAGGCGCCATATCCATTGCTGTGTCTTGTGCCCCCGAAAAGCGTCTTAAATTAGTCAGAATCAGGTACAAGAGTGCACAGCCTTGGCGTAGCCGATTCTGACAGATTACATGTGCATTTAGACGATAGGATGTGGGTTTGGTTAGGTTGGAGTGGCCGACTACCATGGATGCTTATTCTCAGAGAACGGGCCATGAACCTATAGACGCCATAGGACGACGAAAATGGCATTGGATTGGTCACACACTCCGAAAGGCCTGTCACCCTTTCATAGCTAACCAAGAGATGCTATGGCACACGCTTACTCAGGTTTCGTGTCAGTCCGGCAGGATGGCAACTGAGAAAAAATGTGGTTAGACCTGAGGCACAGTCTTCGATTAAGAACCAGTGGAACAATGCAATAAAGGACGACCACGAAGCCAATGGCGCACACATGTGGAGAAGGACCTTAACCAACTTGGCGTGCGAAATTGAAGTCAGCTGGCTAAGGTTCGTGCCAGCTGGAGAGTCGTGTTGTCTGAGGCTCAGGTTCACCCCGGACTGTGCCGCCATAAGAAGGTAATGATCAATTTACAACCACCTGCGGAAAAGCAATTTGCTTTGCAGGTAAACTATTGTATGCTACTATTGAATCAATAAACAGCCTTTAAATGAAATGAAATAAAATGAAGAAGCAGAAGCTGAGGCATATTTCCAGAAACGACACTCGATGGCGCATACTCATTGTAGAAGCCCTAGGACCTACAAGGGGCTGCAGGACATAACAAACAACAAAATGGATGATAGTCACACAGACCAGTAGACCACATGATGCTTGCCGAGCTAAACGAATCACCTTAGTATCTACATAAGACAAATCAACTGAAACATAAGAATACCAAGGAATCGAAAAACAAAAACCAAACCAAAATAATAAATAAACTCAATCGTTTTAAATTCATATGAAAGTAATTTTTTCATCATTTTATTTCACTTATCTTTCCTCATGCCAAAGTAGGTCGACAAAAAAAAAAGAAGAAGAAAGAAAAACAAAAATGAAGGAAAACAAGTGTATATAGAAAGTTATATATGTATATTGTAACAACTACATAATTATAAATAATTACCAAAGACGAAAAGAAAATATTAATCCAATTGTTTTAAGACTTCAATATACAGAACTACGATTATCCATTAATATATACTTTAAATATACATATAAAAATATAAGAAATCATATATTTTCTTTATCGCGCGCCCGCTCGTGTGTGTGTGATTGGATGAACATCTTTCGCTTTTAATTCCTATGCTTATAAGCAAGAGTTTCTTGTTTTTTTTTGTAATTTAAATTATTATCTAGGCATATTATTTTTTGTTTTTTTTTCTGTTTTTGAAGGGCGGAGAAGTGAAAAGAAGCTTTTAGTGTGTGAAGTGAGTGGTTTTTTATTGTTTTGTTTGTTTGTTTGTTGTCTTCTCTCGTTAAATGTACAATATTGCGCTTATTGCGTGGTGTTTCTGTGATCTAATTTTATGTGTTAGTATGCGACTTCTTTTAGGGGGGCTCTCCAAATCAATTCGATCGGATAGATTTGCCTTGTTCTTCCAACATTCTCCTATGGGTGAGTGTTTATAACTTAATGTACAATTTTTTCATTTGTTTGTATATATATAAAAAAAAAACACCAATAACTTCTTTCATCCGTCTTACACATAATTCTACACTTAAATTTGTAACTCGTTTGCGTTTGCTTTTCTCTCTAAATATATTTATTTATACATTTATGTGTATCTATTCATACGTCTGTGTATGCGCTTGTGGTAACAATATTACTTCCTTAAATTTTCTCTTGTGGGCTTTCATTTACACGTGTGTTCTCTCTTTAAACCTACTTAAACAAACATTTATTTACTGATTTTTCTTTTGTATATATATAATTTATTTTACACTCTTAGCTTGCGTGTGGGTAGACGTTCTGTATGTGAATATGTTTTGTGTTCTTTTTTGTTTGTTTGTTTTTCTTATTTGTTCTTTGCTTAAAAATAAATTTAAATAATTATACTTTAGGAGTGATTTTTGCTCTAAACATAGTTTCATAATTTTCAATTAACTTCATCGGTTACCTGTGCCTGCTCGAAAACAAAAAAAAATCCTCTTCCTCTTATCTGTTGGTTAAGTAAAAAAGTCTTCCTTTTATACAAAAAAAAAATAATGTTTTCAACATGATTATCTTATGTAGTAGTACTTCATTTAGATCTGCTTGTGTCAACGATAGACATTTGTTACTCATGCACACTCACCTACAGTTAGGATATTATTTTTGATTTTTTTAGTATTTTTTTTTTTGTTGTGTTTGTCAATACATTTAAACGTAAAAAGAAAACTAAAGTATTTCAGTTGAGTTTGTTTTTTTTTTGTATTTTTTTTTTTGCTATTTTTGTTTCAATTTGTCGCTCTCCCTCTTTGCCGGGTAACTTTTGTTTGAATGTTTGAAACAACAATTTTTCAAGTTTGAATATTTTGCGCGGTAGAGGGAGCTTCTGCTGTTTCGCTACCTGTAATGAAAAGCTATTACGAGTAATCGGCATCACTGTAGTCGTCTTCGTCGTCGTCGGACGAGACGATTTTTCGTTTTTTCCGTTTACTCCGTTGCGGCTGTTTGCGTGACGACGATTTTGTTGACGTTCGCGTACTTCGCGAAGTCGGTGTTGCTGGGATTTCCTGTGAATGAAGAGAAGAGCATGTTGTTAATGCGGTTTAATGCCAACTATCTCTGCCTGTCCCAGCTACTAGCGACATCCACCATTCTCACGAATTCCTTCGCTATCGGGCTAAGAACTGGGAGGAATCTGTTGCAGATTTCATTTGTAGTAGAATCGTAGTGGAAAATCTGCTACAAATTTCGTGAAAGTTGCTATCGTTGTGGTGGCCCGGGGCGTTGTGGGTATGTGCGTCGACCCCAACCTCTACGTCGTAGGTTCGATACCTGCTCTGTGCGACGAAAAAAATGCTCACGACTCCACCTCTTTCAAGTTACTGAAAATGCTCAAAGAGTACTTCCTGTCTAGAGAAAGCTTCTCAAACAAAGACGTTCGGATTCGGCATAAAACTGCAGGTCCCTTCCACTCGTGGAAGAACTATAGCACGCACAACACGAGTGGTTGCTGAGAAGATAGGCTCTGGCTCCCTAAGAGGTTCCGGCGCCATTATGCTATCATTGAATACGAATGATGCGTGGGAGTTTATGTTTCCGATCGGGTTGTGTGTTTCAAAATTCGATTCGAATGGAATGGATTCCGCGAGAGGGCTGATTCAAACCAAAGCCCCAATGAAGGTGTACAATTTCATGACAACTTGCGCTCTTCCAAATGGTAGCCCCAACGGTCAGCATTCTTGCCTCGACAAGTATACCCTTGGAACTCTGCTTGCAACTCTACAAGCTACAGTCACACTCCAACTCATTGCGGGATCTCCCTACCCAAATCAGCAACAAAGTCAATGTAAATCCCGCACATCCCCTCCCCTCAGCAACACCCTTTCAACACTCACCTTATGATGGGCTGGCGTTGATGAAATCGACGTATGATTCACACTATTCAGATGCGGAGTTCCACTGCCCGGACCCGTACCCACGCCGGTACTGCTCTCGCCCCCAGCACCGTCTACACTACTCTGATTAGCACCAGTTGAATTGATCGCCGGCGTCGATGGTGTATCTATGGACGCCGCCGTGTTGTTTGCCTTCGATTTGTCCCGGTCGTCATCCATAGAATCGTTATCGTCCGGATCTAACTTAAGCATTAGCTGTTTAAACTGAAACGAGAGCACAAACCTAGACTCACTCAACTTCAGGGAAAGCAGAATGCACTTACATCTAAATATTTTACAACCAAATCCATTTTCTCGCACGCGTTCAGCGTCGCCTGGTCGTTCTTGATCACAGACTTCTTGATGACGTCTATCGTTGATTTTGGATTGAAGTCAGGAACCGCTTTCCGCGCAACGGCTTTTTCGTAGATTTTCTGCGTCTCCGACGGTGAGTAGCGCGATATTTTGCCATCCGTCAGGCCGTACATATCCTTCAGATGCTGCTTGAGTATCAGCAGCAGCATACACGCCTGCGCTGAGGTTATGCACTTCTGGATCTCGGTGGTGTCTTCGGGCAATCGCTTGAACAGCACTTCGGGGTCCTCCTCGTCGTCATCGTCCTCGAGGATATCCTCGGCACTCTCCGATGGTTTCAGGCACTCTTTGAACGTGGCCAAGAGATTGGTGCCCGCCATCGAAATCATCAGATCGATCTGATGGATGAGGTACAGCGGCTCATCTTGCACGGCATACGGGAAGTACGCCAGGTTGTCGGCGATGTACAGCATTTGCCGGAGCGTCGTCTTTTGATCGTCAAACTGCTTGGTGACCGTCTGGACGAGAGCACGCCGCTGTGGCTTCGTTGTGCGCAGCAGTGTGTACAGGAAGTCGTTGAGTGCTGTCGGAACCTGATCGTGTTCTCGTTTGCTAAGGGAAATCACACATATAGATGATGATGATGATGCAGGGAATGGGAGTGACTTACCAGTAACCTCGTATCACAACATTTCTTCCCTTGTCGCCTTGCAGCAGTTCCTGCAGCTTGAAACACAACTGAAGACCGAATTGCACTTTCATGTTGACAAAGCCCGAGTAGGTTTTGTCGATCTCCTTCAGGAGAGCATCCGCACGATGGGCAGACTGCAAATAACGAACATGCACGTGATTAGATGTGGGGTTCAGTTTGAAAAAAAAGGGGGCTTACTTCTTGTTTGGCATCCGTGCTGAGTGAGATGAGGTAGGGAACCATTCTCACTGGATGCACCAGACCCTGCCGCAGCACAATCTGCACCACCTTCACTGCCCAGAGTCGCACCGCATCGTCGTGATGCAAGAAACAATCGAGGATGTCCTGCAGATACAGCTGGATGATCCTACTGGCCATTCCTGATGACACGTCATTCATCTCCTTCAGATCCTCGGTTTGTTGTTGCTTTTCCCCTAAAAACACACACAATCAGAGACACATTGAGCAGCATTGAGTCCAGTCGAACTTACAGTCTTTTTCCTTGTTGTGCATGTATATCTCGGACTCTGTCAGGTATATCCAGATATTTCGCATACAGATGATTTTTATACACGCATCAACGGTATCGTTTCGCAACAGATCACAGTAGAATTTCCTCAGTTCAGTGCGCGTCAGATAATCATCGTTCATTACGCAGAATGAGCCAAGTGCTATAAGGGCTTGCTTTCGTATATCATTGTTGGAGCATCGAGTGAAGAACATCAGACATTCGAATACTTCATCACAGATCTGTGGTGAGAAACCACTTCCTTCACCTAAATCGAGGGACACCCAAAATGCGGTTAAGAGGGAGATTGAGAGCCGCGCAGGCGAATGTGAACTTACCCAAAACCTTCGGTGACTTGAAGTCAAAGTACCGCATGAGGATGCCGATTGTGAAGAGACTTCGCCGAAAGAGCGGGGTGTAGATGTTGTCGATCGAAAAGTTATTCTTTACTACTTGATCACGACTGTTTTCGATAATTCGATAGAATCTGCAAAAGAGACAAGGTCAGCGGTTGGGCTAAAGGGAGGTTCAGATTTGCACTCACTTCTGAAAGCAGTCTCTAATTAGTTTGTAGTTCTTTGTTAACTTATTTACAAGTGCGCCCAAACACGAGACACAACTGGTGACGACGGCCTGATTCAGCGAGACGACCAAGAGCATTAGATGCTCTTCTAGGGAGGCCAAGAACGATTCACTGGGATTCACAATAAGTGGAACAACCTGCAAAACAGACGTACGTTCGAGTTTCACTCCTCCCATCTAGTGAGTGTTCGTCTTACCTGCTCAAGGATATCCGCAACAGAGCATATGAACTTGGGCGCTGTCGCTGAATGGCACTTTATATTCAAGTATGGTTCGATGGTGATGGCATGTCGCACTAGGAGCTGCGGCCGGACCTTTGCCAGGAGATGCAGTGTTGTTATACAACCCAACATACGAGCATTATCGGTGTCCTCCAGTTCGATCAGACGTGTCACTAGACCGTCGGCAAGCTGCTGGCATGCCAGCACTATCTCCGGTGCCGGTTCGGTGTTCTTTTTGACCGCCTCTTGGGTGTTGCCGTCTGGTTTGAGCATATTCTCTTTCGGGGCAAATATCTAAAAGCAAGCACGGTCAGCTTGGAGGCAGGCATTCAAGCGCATTCTTCGTCTACTTACGCTCACGAGGAGACCCTCAAGCCAGGTGGTGCCAGTGTCATGGGCTGTGTTCACTACATCGATGATTTGATTGATTTTTCGTTGTATTCCATGCTGTGGGCGGACAAACATCGTATCATCTTCATCAACGTGCGCAGTTTTACACTTACCCTGTCGTTCTCCTTGCACGGCGTGAACCACATCTTCATGAACACTTCAGTGACCAGCTTCTGGATGCCTTCCTCGTCGTTCACTCGGCGAATCATCTTCACGCAAATCTCCGGGATCTTCTCGAAGTCCGGGTACTCGATGCAGATGTCGCGGAGGATCTTTATCACGCGCTTGCGCACCGAGACACCAGTGTCCTGGGGAGGCGGCACATAAGCTCAGTCTAGGCTGGATGTCAAATTTAGGCGTCACTTACCAATATTCTCGTGGATAGCATATCATAATACTGATCGATCAGCTCCTCATTGCTCAGCACAAATTTCCCGACCAAATCGACCGCGGCCTCGCGCACCGAGATGGCGGCGTCCAAGAACTTCTGATTCACCCCCATCTGCATGTCCTTGCGCTTAAGTACCATCGGATCCACCTCAACGATATTCGCTAGGCATTTCATTGCACGTGTCCGCACTGCTATGGAGGGCTCACTGAAAGGACGACAACGGGAACCGTGACTCTACAACCGTGAGTGAAGGGACTTCACATTTGATACTCACTTTACAACTAGAATTATCTTTTGCAAGTACTTGTCGAAGGACTGACTGAAGGGTCGCTTGCTCGCCAAGTACTGGGCAATTAAATGCGCGTTGTTATAGTCTATGTAAGTCTTGATGTGTTGTGATGTGCAATTCATGTCGGAGTAGGGCTTGATCTTGCTGAGCAGATACTTCTTGCGATCCTCGAGCACGTTGAAGATCTCCAGATTCAGCTCCTGATCGGTTGTGTCATTGTTGCTTCGAGATTTCCCATTGCCACCGGTGCCGCCGTGTTCCGAGTGCTCGTCATCGTCGGAGCTGTTGCTTTCTGACGACGACGTGGATGACTCATCTGAAGGGAAAAAAATAAATACAATCCAATTTACAGCCGCCCTCAATCGGATCTCACCTTTTCGTCTCTTTTTCTTCGCCGTCTTCTTCTTTCTCGATGCGTAGCCCTTCTCGCCGTCGGCTATCCGCCTTCGCTGATAGATAATATCACGGTACCATTGCGCCAAATAGAAGTGCCTTGCGTAGTCCCAGATGAGGTCTTCTTCTTGTGCGTTCACGGCTAAAAAATCGAGCAGGATCTTCTGCAGAAACTCCGTGCGCTCCTCCTCGGGATCCAGCTGAATTTTGCTCTAGAAAACACAAAGATGTACATCTCGCCTCAAGTGATCTAAATCCAAGTGCTTACATTAACTAGCGGCAAGTCTCCCTCCTTCTCCTGCTCGGCCTTGATGCACTTGATCATCGAGTCGATGATGTTCACCTTGCACCGCGACTCGACGGCGTCCTTGCGCAAGCGGGCCGCAACAATGCCCAAGTAGTCCAACGAAACCAGACGTATGCTCTGCTCGATTGTCTTGTCGGAGACATACTTGACCAGCAGTGTGCCGAGCAGACTGAGCAGCAATTCCGACGCTGGCCACTCGGGCTTGTTCACAGTGGCGAGTAGATCGTGAATGAAATTCTCGAATAGCGGACGGAAATCGGTTTCATTCGAACGGGTTTTACACTTGTTCAGGAAGGTCGTCAGGAAGTTACCGCCTATACTGACGGCCACGTCGTACTTCTTCAGCACCAGGACGTCTTTGTTGTCCTTCTCGACTTTCTCCGAGGAGTCCACCGCTTCGACGGGTGCCTTGTGTTTCTTCGAATTGCGCAGTGACTCGTAGATCGTGTCCGGAAGGATGGTTGCACATTGAATTAGTTGCAGGACGAGCGCTGTCACCATCTGAATGTTGCCGCCGTTATTGCTGAGCTTGAATGGTCGGAGATTCTTCTTGGACGACGGCAGGCGGTCGATGGACGCCAGGATGTCACCGAGTATGCTGCTGCGCATCTTGTCATACTTCTCCTTGCGAAAGATCTGCAAAAGAAGGGAGCACACATGAGGGTTGAATGGAGGAGGAGGAGGACAGGGATGGCGGCCATACCGTGGTAACCAACTCCAGGCAGACAAACTGCAGCGTGTCAATGTTGTCCACAAAGAACGGTTCGATTGCCAACGTGGACAGGGGCAGGACAATGGTGTCCACGAAAATGCACTTGTCGAAGAGGGTCACAAAGACTTTCATCAGCTCCACGGCCTTCGAGTAGAGCAGCTGCAGGCTGCGGTTGTGATTCTGCTGGGCCTTGGTCTTCTTGCGATTGTCCACCTTTTTCATGCTTTTCACAGTGTACACGGGGTCGTACGACGGGAAGATGGTCTCGCGCAACTGGAACTGAACGAACTTGATGATCAACGATATGTTGTCCTCCTGCAGGAACTTCAAGTCCTTTGCGGTTGAGTATATATTGCAGATAAGGAGGCACGCCTCAATTGCGTTCAGAATCTTTTCCATAACCTCCTCGTCAATGATTTCATCTTCGTCGTCCTAGAAGAGAGAGAGAGAGAGAGAGAGAGAGAGAGAGAGAGAGAGAGGGAGAGCATGTGTGTGAAGGGGGGAGACGTTTATGCAAGGCGAGTGTCGATTGCTTACCGGTCCCGCGGAGTAGTTCTTGGCCAGGTAGACATTTCGCATGGCATAGTTGATGAGCAGCGTGAGCTTGTTCTTCGGAATCGAGTCGAGGACCATCTTCGCCTTGAGCTTGGCCACGTCGTTGCTCATCACATTCAGCATTTTCGGCGAGATGCACTCGATGTTCTGATCAACTTCGTCTGTAAGAGGGCAGGAAACAAACGTGAGTGTGTGTCGCAAACTTGTGCCGGTGCGTCGCCCACTTACCCGACTCGAAATTCGGCTGCTCGGTATCGTCGAGCTGTTCGATGATTTGCTCCATGTTCTTCATGAACTGCTGGTAGGTCTGCGACCGCATCACCTCCTCCTTGGAGCACTTCGGTGCCGTCGGCGCTATGTTCCGTTCAACGCGACGTACCTTTGGCTTGGAGACTACACGCGAAAATGCCACGAGAGTAAGAGAAGAGGGAAAAGAGAGAAAAGAATTCGATTGATTATCACTCGTGAATAAGACGTGCGGAGTTTGTTTCGTTTGATCAATGCACCTATGTGGGGAGGAGAACATTAAATCATAAGACAAGTTGAAGGAAATAAATCAAATAAATGTATACGCCATCGTGACAGGACTCTGCCAAGAGGATAAAGTGACAAAAATTGATTTTGATTATACCCACTTAAGCGCGGACCGGCGTTGCTTGTGCTAGTAAAAATATTTGGATTCATTAAAAAATATTTCGATTCGTTGCTAATTAAACATTCAGAGTACATGGTGTTATTTACAACGAATGTGCGTTTGATGCAGGGTGTTGGGGTGTCTCATGAGAATATGCTGTTAATCGAGTGATGGCATGGGAATTAGTTTGCAACAGTGCTCAGTGATCTGGGTGCGATGATGTGTGGGGGGGGTTATGTACATTTATGTTTGTCTAGCGAGATTGTCGTGTGCATGACGGGAATCGGTGGAAATTGAAGGCCGTGTGACGGCCTCGTTGACTGTGATCTTCTTTACAGCTCTGGGGGGCAGATGGGGCTGTACCAAGGTGGGTCATTTCGTTCGTTGGCCACTTGTGCAAGTGCAGATCAATGAGCCCGAGGCGCCTCGTTCCCTGACACACCACTGCCTTGAGGAAGCAGTGCACCTTGCGGAAGATGGTACATCGCCATTCGCTGGAAAATGGTACCTCTTACTTCCCCATCATCCGCATCATCATTCAGTCGCCTCGTCACACAACACAAAAATCTGCCGATCTAGCATCTAG
The DNA here is from genome assembly GCA_916610145.1 of Eristalis arbustorum. Taxonomy (NCBI): domain Eukaryota; kingdom Metazoa; phylum Arthropoda; class Insecta; order Diptera; family Syrphidae; genus Eristalis; species Eristalis arbustorum. Next base: position 70,033,919 of record OU744319.1, read on the forward strand.
TGATCCTATCCAGGATCCAACTGAGCTCTACAGAACTGAATCAAAAACAACCATGGTTACGTACAAATGAAATGAGAACAAAAAACAAAATGAAACAAGGCATGAACGTAAAAAACTAAAATCCAACACAAACAGACAGACAGACAGACAGAAAGAAAATCGAGAGCTTAGGCGTAGTAAGTTTCAAACAAACAGCACCAGAAAGCGAGCAAACAAACTTACAAATCTGTTCCGGTGGTATTTCCTCGGGCTTAACCGCCAGTTTCCGTTTTGTTGCGATCCGTTTATCGTCGGCTGCTTTCATCATTGAAAATGTATCGCCACCACCCGCACCGCCAGCAGCAGTAGCATTTGATTGTGATTGTTGCTGTTGATGCGGTTGTTGTTGCTGCTGCTGCTGCTGAGGTAATTGATTGGTTGGCGGTGATACAAGCTTATTGACGCCACCGCTAGTGCTACTACTATTCGACGTCATATTCATCATCTTCTCTTCTTTAGCGGATGAATTCGTCGATGGTGTGGCTGTCGCAGCAGCCATGGATAGCGGATCGTTTGCTGTTGTGGCTGATCCAATGGCCAAGCCGATTTTCTTCGCCAATTCTGGTGACTTTTTAACAAATTCTTTAATACTCTGTTGCATGAGACGCTCGTCCTCGGCTTTTAGGCGATTTATACATACCCGAGGGTGGCTTTTACTGGTCGTTGCTGTTGTTGCTCTGGACGCGTTCGATGTTGCTGAATTGACCGAATTGGATCTAGTTACATTGACGTCTGCGGTATGATGTTGTGTGGTTGGGTGGTTTGTTGGATTTGTTGGGTTTGTTGGGTTTGTGGGGTTTGTGGTGGCCGCCGCTGGTGATGCTATTGCTGATTGTGGACTTGTGATATTGATTGAGTTCTTTACGGAACCATTGCTACTATTGGGCATTCTAGTTTGCACGGAAGATGATTGCGGGTGGTGCAGCTGCTGCTGCTGCTGCAGGGGCAGAAGCTGCCCGATTTGATTGGAATCGGGCGCTGTACTGGCTTGCGCTGGGGATGGGCCACGTATGTCGAAATTCTTACTCTGCTGCTGCAGGTATTCACTGTTCCGTGGGGTTGTCTTTTGTGGCTGTGGTTGCGCTTGCTGCTGCTGTTGCTTTTGCGCGAAATGCTGTCGCTGGAGATTGAGTACGTTTTGGAATTGCCCCTGGATAGCCTGCGGCTGCTGTGGCTGTTGTTGGTGGGGGCTGAGCGGAAGCTGTGATGGGGCTTGCTGGGTCGGCTGCAGCGGTTGAGCTGGCCGCAACTGCTGTGGTGACACTTGCGGGGTGATTTTCTGCTGCAGGAGGTACTGCTGCGCGACCTGCTGTGCGGCAGGATGCGCGGTGTTTATGACCGTTCCCTGTGGCTGCTGCTGAATTATGACAGATTGGGTTTGCGGGGGAGTTGGCAGTATGACGGTTTTTTGTTGATGATTTTGTTGGATCACAGGCTGATGTTGCTGTTGTTGTTGAGGTGGTTGCTGCTGAATGACTCCAGTGTGGGGTTGTATCACGGAGGTTTGTTGCGCAAGTGGCTGTTGTACTTGTTGTGGCACCTGCACCGGTTGTACGCTCACAGCGGCTTGTTTCTTCTGATACGCAATGATACTCTGCGGAGGACTCGTTGGCTGTTGCTTGGGTTGCTCTAGGCCAGCTGCAGCTGCACTCCGTCGCGTACGCCTTGTCGGGGTATCAGCAATTGGTTGCGGTTGTTGGTAGCTCGTGGCATTACCCCTAAAAGCAAACAGAATGTCATTAAATAATTTAAAGCACAGGTGCTTGCGCCAAAGTTGGCTGCTTACACTGAATTGTTTTGCACCACGGTAGCCGGACTGGGATTGATTATGACTTGCTGTAATATTTGCGGCTGCTGTTGAAGCTTTCCATCGGGTGACGTAGCGGGCATAAACTGCTGCACCGTTATGTTGTTGATTGCCGGTGGTTTTATCTGAAAACAAAAATGAGTTGAGTCAGAATCATGTCTAGATGGGGACTGGGGGGGTTTTCTTTTTACTTGTTGCTGTTGTATGACGACATTGGTTGCAGACGACTGATCGGTAAGATTCTGAATCACATTCACACCTAATCGCTGCTGCTGTTGCTGCGCCGGCTGAGGCTGGTGCACATATTGCTGCTGCTGCTGCGGTGACTGGTGGTTTTCTAAAAGGAGACAAACACTTGGTCAGTCTTTGTCAGTCGCTGGGGGCACATTGTGCAACTTACGAATTCTGTGATTTTGCGGAGTATTAAATACGGTTGGCCTAAATGTGTAGATCCCTTGAAGAAGCTCTGGATAAGTACTTATGTTCGTCCCATGTTGTGTGATGGCATACGGACTCTTAACCTCACTAAATTAAATCGTTGTTCAAGTTCGCCATGTGATTTTGCTCGTGAGCGAAAAAGTTTACTTACATATTATCAGAATTAGTTTGTTCAATGGCATGAACCAATTGCCTCACTAAATTATCATCTCGAACCGAGAGCAAATTGTGGGATTCGTCCGCAACTAATGCATGGAAAAGCAGCGACTTGTTTAAGGATGTACCACTCGATAGCGAGTCCGATACAGGAAGCTCACTGAGTACTGAGGGAGGAGGAAGAGTTTAGTGACAAATTCAACGGGCGGGTGCAGTTCTACTTACAGTCTGAAAGACTTGTTAATCCGGCTAATGTTGTGACCGGTACACTCGGTATGTCTCGATCGCTCATTATGTTCTTATCAAAGGGGTTTATGCATAACACTTATTTCTCATAGTTTACTTAATAAATACACGCCAGCGGGCTGCTGGTAAAGTTATCTCACTTCTCTGTGGTTAAAGTTGATAGGTTGAGGGGTATTGCTTATTTCTTTCCTTCACATATTTGTTGCTGTTGACGTTGAAAATTCTATAAGCGGGGAAAAGAAATTGTTTTTTTTTTTTGTTAGAGAGATTCGGCCTTGACTTCGTGGAGGATTTGTGCAACTAAGGCGCGCAGTGACTGATGTCGTAAGCAGAAGTGCGTGCATGCATTGCACACGGGACTGTAGGTCTATGCAGCTGAGCAAGAATAACAATCGTGAATTTAAGAAACTACAGGACAGCCCACAGTCCTTTCTGCTAAGTGCTAGAAATCATTACAACATTCGCGGACAAGACTGTTTATCATTTTATTCCCCAACTCAACCTCCTGTCATTTCATCACTTAACATATGCACTCCGATGACCCCATCAAGAATCAAACCACTCTAAGCACGTCTAGTCTATACTTTCAAAATACCAAAGTCATGATGCACTGCAATTAATTATTCAATTCAAATTACACTTACTATCCGCCGCACAATCAGTTCGTTCCCATTTCGGTTTATTCAAATTACAAACCATTCAGCTATCGCAAAGAAAACAGCGGTCTCCCCTTTTGAAAAGAAAAATTCCGCAAAAATGTGTGCCACAGAAACAGAAAAACCTCCTCGCGGACTCAAGAAACGCCAAAAATGACAGCTCCTACCCGCTCAGTGATTTTGACATTTTATCCGACATGTTTTTTTTTCTTTTCCATCTTTTCCTCTTTTCTTTTCTAAAAACCGTGTGTGCTTCCACCAAAGTTAATGAAATACCTTCACCAGTTCCATCGAAGAATTCTACACGAGAAATATTCAAATCACCGAAAGGAATTATTACACCACGACGTGACTTTTTGGCAAGAAGGAAAAAAATAATGAAAAATTTTGCCGCCACTTTACGTGCAACTACTCCGCACACACGACACGCACGCACACAATCAGACTATTGTTGCAATTGAAGAGAGAGTGTAGAAAAGAGAAAAATACGTCCCTTCTTCTCACCGCTGGGCGCTCACGTAGCAGCAGGAGAGCATACTAGACGACAACGACGACTTTCATATCTTTCATCAGAGGTTCCGTCTTGCGAGACTTTCAGAGAAAATAGAAGCAAAAAAAAAAACAAAAACTTAATCACCCATCCATTGAGGAAAATCACATAAATTTTCTTGGTTGAAGAAAACTTTCCCTCCGCCAAACGAAAAATGATTGAGCAGCGCCCGAGTATGCGAAAAGAAAAATAAATAATTTTTTTCCCACCATAGTGCACACACCTCTTCGTCCATTCGCCTCATAAACACACGCACACGCACGCATACACAGGCAGCAATCACACTTTTGGCAAACCACCAATGGAGAAGACACCACACTGGCATAGCGTAGCCTAGGAGCTCTCAGATTTGGTTTTCTTCTTTTCGGGAGAGACGTCTCTCCACTTCACCTTCACTTCACAGCAGACTCACCTGAAATTCAATTCAAGTTGCAGATCTATGCTGCACGTTGAAGCCAGGATTTTTGGGGCTATTCTGAAGCACTCGCTTGAAGACACTTCTTAGCGCCAGCATTAAAGTCCAGAGGAGAATCCAAAAACCAAAAAGCGACAGCAACACAACGACTATGATGGTGCTGCTGCTGCTTCTTCTGCCTCCTCTTCTAGTAGCCTTCGTGTTGGTGGTGGTGTTTGAGATGATTTGCTTCTGCTTCTGCTTCTGCTGCTGCTGATGATGACTTTGTTCGCCACAATAATAATTATTACTCCTCGGCACACAATTGTTCATTATTTCGCACGCGAATCACTCAAAACACAATCGCCAGCGATAATTCACTCAAAGTTATCGAACGCATTGTCCATCAATTCACCTTTCCACCGAATTCGGAGAGGAAAAATTTTTTTTGACAAAAGAAATTTGGACGAAAAATGTTAACCAAGATTCGCTTTTCTTTTTTTTTTTTTATATATTGTACTCCCAACGAGAAATTTCGTCAGTCGTTTGCACTCACTCACTCGTCTGGGGATAGCCGCACTCGGTGGTAGATTGCCGTCTCTGTTTGGCGTGTTAGCGGTGCGGCGGTGTATGTGTTCGGGGGGAAAAAATAATACAAAAAGGAACTCCGAACAAAATTTTTGGTTTGCGTTTTACGTTTCACTGCAATGCGAATTAATTAAGTTTAATGGAATATTTATTGTAGCACAAGCACTCAATTATGGATTGATTGTTTATTGGATTGTTTGAATCGGTTTTGCCGCAGAACTTTTCATTTTATTTTGACTGGAAATTATAAATGGCGACGTCTGAGCGAGAACAAACACCAAACATTAAAATTTATTATTTTCTTCAATTTTTCGGATGCTTTGGAGTTGGCAGGACTGATGTAAATCTGTGAAGTGGTGTGCTGACTGCTGGTTTGGTTTTCTGTCGCATTTGTTGTTTGTAGATTGGTGCGACTGTCGTTATGGTGATGAGATTCGATTAGTGTGGGGTTTGTGTATGGGGGTTTGCTGAGTTACAGGGATGGTAGTGAGGCTGAGTTATGTGAGTGGTATTGTGGGTGAAGGAGTTGCACGTGAATGGAGTTCTATTAAATTGAAGGAGCGTTTGGAAGACGATCAGTGATGTGGAAAATGTCTATCGGGAGCTGCTCTACATCCCAGACCGTACGCGGTTCTGTATCTCGTCTACAGCAATCTACTACTTTCGAAGAAAAGGTCTCAGTGAACAGACCACTGGTTCTTTCGCTGTAGAAATTCGACGATTGTCGTAGGCAGTCTTCATGGGTCGAAGCCCCTTCACGTTCAGGTCTTTGTAGACCCATTGTGATACCAAAGGGGGGAACGTGCTATTCTCTGCCGCTATTCCTCGTACCCAGTCTGCGCTACGTGCCATGTCCTGTCGGCTGAACGTCCAACCAGTCGGATGTCTTGGTGAATCTGTAAACAGAGCTTAGTGGCACCTCTGTTAGTTCGTTCAGATCTTGGGAGACATATTCTCTCAGTGTTCTTAATCCACAGAGGCTTGGACGGTGACGTTGGTAGTGAGGAGAATCATTGCGAAGTACTACTCACCTTAGGCTTTGTTTCAGTCTGAGCTCTGAATTTGGCCGCAATGCACTCAAAGACAGAGACATCGACGACTTTCATCAGAGGTTGAGGCAATGCACTCAAAGACCTAGATTTGGTCATCATCCATAAGCTGTCTGGGTAGATGGGAGAGCACGTCCAGTTCGATTACATAAAATCTTCATCCTCCCAGCCGTGAGCACCAACTGGAGTTGAGTCTTTTTCCAGCTCCACTTCAACTTTCCTTTATCATCCTTTACTTCTGTGAACGCCAGCTGTGCTCGAAAGTCATTATGGTTGACTCTCGGGCGAACCATAATGACTTTCGAGCACAGCTGACGTCCACGGTAGCTCTAATCGCTTCGTAGACCACATTGTTGTCCCCTGCAGATGTATTGTGGAGGACATGCTTTCCTTGAAATGAACCCAAACCTCCTTCCTGATTCTCAGCTACACAACCAGTTCCCATAGTCCCCCCATAAACCCACAGTTCCCTCAGTCCAATTAAAGCAGTTCCCATAGGATTCCCACATCATTTGCAAACGTCTCGATCCCTTAATCGATTCGCTTGAGCATCAACCCAAAGCTAATCCACTCCACCAACCGTCCAATCATCACTTCGTTTCGGTCTTGGGGTTCCCAGGAAATCCAATCAAATCAAACCAATTAAACAAATGCCCGCCAATTAAAATCCCTAACAGTCCATTACCAATCATCCAATCCTCTTCCACGTCCTCCATCACCCCCCGGCTTTAAGTCACTGAAGCGGAACCAAGGGAGCAATAACCAAAACAAAAGAACTCGGCGATCGTATTATTTTTTTTTTGTTATGTCTCCGCGCCAGTTCCTGCCGCTCCATCGGTCGCGGATGGACTTAGATACCCACTGGCGGCAGCGTGCAATTGTAATCCACACCGGAAATATTACGCTCAATTATCTATAATCCAATCACGTACCGAGACACAGCTCCACCTGCTCCCCAGTCGAGGGGGAATGCATCATCATGGCTGGCATCACTGCTTCTCCTCGACTTGACAAATATTTATCTTATCTAATTGAGTTGTCTTAAGAGAAACCGGTCTGGACTGTTGGCCACGCTCTCTTGGCCAGATTCCGTCGATTCTCTCTTTTTCCGGCGAGCGCGCGTTGGCTGAGCTCGACTCTGGCACCGAACTGACATCACCTTTGTGAATCAGAAGTCGCTGACTGCAAGTCAGTGTTGCGAGAAACGAGCTGAGCTTCAGATATCTCAACAGCGTGGGTTCTTGAAAGTCGCAAGTGTTGAGTGCTAAAAAGGTGAACTATTGTAACATAATTTTTTTTCTGCCACTGGCCACTGCTTGTTGTGTTGCTTGTGAAACTGAGTGTTGTGTTAAGTGCTGGTGACCAGGGTATCTGTGCCATTGACCGATGTACCCCGCGTCTGCTCGGGAACTGACCTCGAAACAATTAACGCTTTTCGTTGCGTTGTACCCTATAAATCTCACGGTCCGCTGTAACAACGGTGTTTGGTGTAAATCGCTGAGGCGTACTGTGTACTTTAAGGGATCCACTGCCACCATGAATGGGAAGAATGGGAGAACGACGACGTGCAAAATCGTATGCAACCCACCATAATTGGAGGCGCAGATGATCGCGCGTTGATTTGGCCGAGTTTCGAGTTCTTCTGCGCCCCTGTTCGCTTTGTTTTTCCTCGCGTTGCTTCACCCACATCCGAATGACTGTGCGGATTCCGTGAAACACATAATTACTTCGAAGAATACGCTCTTCAAATCGGAGTGGGCCCTGTTCTGGAACAGAAGAATATGAAACTTTCTTTCATCTCCTTTCACAAATGATCCGATAAATCATACGGACGAGGTGTTGTGGCGAGCAGCCTCACACAGACGTGACGACATTCGGTTGGACTTATTTGCCAGTGCGCAAACCTGTTACCGTTCCTACGAGTCCGATCGGATATTTGCTTTGTGCTGGGCTGGAATTAGCAACGCTAATTAGCTCATATAGCGGTGCGGTGTCGATTAATATTCGTTGACAAACTTGAATCTTCAATTCTGGTCATTTGTGGCTTGACACATTCACTGGCGACGCAAAAGGCACGTTTTGGTATCGTTTAAGGTGAATAATGATTGGTTGCATAAGGTTGAGATGAGTGAATGACCGCGGATCTCTGCAGTCTGCTGATGTCTCCAAATTCGCACTGGAACCTACGTCCATTCAGCAATTTGCTCCCTTCATGGTCACACTCACTTCGGCTGTAGTTGGCACGAACAATTGCAGGTGTAGGCTTGACCCGAAGCCACTTGCCTATGATTCAAAGCACGTTGCTGTGACTATGTGTAATCCAAGTCCAAGACAGCGTGTTGCAACATCTTTCGAAATTTGACCAGTTTCGCCTTGTAAGGCAGGTCTCAGGGCCATCTTCATGTCGCTGGGATCACACTTCAGTCTATTAGGAGCTGTCAGAGGCAAGATTTCGGCTGACGACGACTGTTGTGAGTTCAAGATAATTCAGTTTCGTTAGACTCCATGAGGCCCACGGTGAGGTCAACAGCACTCAAGACCCTCGTCGTTCCAACAGCTCTTCACTGCCTCCTGGGATAGTCCCCAAATCGACTGGGACTCTCTCTAGCTCCCAGACTCGGACTACGTGCGACGCCCTTCATTTCCGCGTTGTTCCTACATCTTCCGTGATTTACTGGCCACAAAAAAAAGAGTATAAAATCCGTTTAAATAATTACCCACAGTCATTACTCGCAAAGGTATTCCCACCAGTTTACCACCAGTTCATCTGGCGCCTTTGGCCAGCAGACATAATTAAAAACCCAGTGTTAATGGCTTATGTCATTCCTCCCGATATTTGATTGATGATGCAAGGGGCTGCTGTCATCATCGTATTCCCTGCATTAAATACACGGGATGTACCTCCAATCGAAAAATATATGTCCGCCAGTCATTAAAGTCGTCTCCTTTCCGCTTTTAATTACCCAATCGAACGTGTCAGTCGGCCAGAGAGACGAACACGAAAAAACGCTTGACATCTTTATTACCTACAGCATCGCGGCGACCACTCTACTCGTTTATGCTTCGTCTAACCTTCGCTGAAATGGAACAAGAAATAATGCAATTTTTCAATTGAAACTAAACTGAAAACAAACTCGAGGCTCATAACCTTCACAGATGTCTGCCTTGTTTGAGTTGATGTATGGGGGGGCATGACGTCATACGTCGAGCGTTGTTAATAATACTTAATGAAGTAAGCCAAACAACTTTGTATTCAAAGCCAAATAAGCTTATCCAGGTAGCGTGGTGTCATTAGGTGGCCGGGCAAATTGCTCACAAGTGGGTTGACGTTGATTTTCACGAATCCACGTTCATTTGCCGGCTGAGCTTTGTCGGATCGCAAGTCCGGCTTGTGGAATGTGTGGCTTGATCGGATCAAAGTTGGAAATTCGATTCCGCGCTATTCATCCGCCGCAGATTTTTCACATGTCTTCGCGTCGTCCTACACAGAAGGTGCTTTGAGATGTGCTGCGGTTTTGTCATGTGTCTACTGTGCGGTTGGCTGGCGTCTGTGTGGCCTGTATAGGATGTTGTTGTTCACGTCGATGTGTGATGTCATGTCTTCTAATTTCGCCCATGGCCACGGAGTCAAGCTAGAGTGAACACAACAGTCTAGTGCCAGCTGACTTGAGATGGAAGCCTTCTACGAATGTCAAGGCTTGGGTTTGGCAAGTGAACAATGGGATATTGAAACTAGAGTCTGCACTGCGATCACATTTGATCTATTGTGCCCCTAACTAAACTAAAAGGACTCCAGAGCTTGTATATGCTTTATCTAGATGTCCTGACAGTCTGTTCCTGATAATGTGGTTCTATTGGTTGTCTTGTATCGGCTTGGTGTCAGATGAGAACACATTTTTCATTTTAATTCACTTTTATTTTGGTTGAACTTAATGTTGCTTAAAACTAGTCGGACGCACAAAGTTTCTACTTCTAACTGGCTCTCAGCCGGCACTCTTAGCTAAACCTAATACAGATTTGGACACTCGCCTAGTAGCTGTCCCATGGTCTCCTTAGGTTGTCCACATTGTCTTCAGCTTTAAGAGCGGCTATTGTTAGAGGATTATTGCACCACGACCCTTAGATCTACTGTGACTGACTGTGATTTCGTTAGATTGTTGCAGAATCTGAGACCTTCCTCTGATGCTTATAGTTTCCTTAGGTGCCTTTCCGAGCCTATAGTGCTCTGTTAGGAAGCCTTTTCGTATAAACAACGTTGTTTTTGTCATTCTGAAACCTGCCTTAAGCCTCTTCTAGTAATGTTGACCCAAGAGTTTTTTGGCCCACTTCATGCCATGATCGTTGCTCCAGGTGTCTTCCCGGTTCCTTCTTTCTAGTTCCCTGAAGTCTTCTCATGGCAACCCCAGGATTTGCCCGCTAGCCTTCTACAGATCTACCACCACCTAGTTGGATCCATTGATTTTGGGTATACTACAGAGACCTTCGTACTACTGACACCATCCTATGCGCTTGAAAAATTTAGGAGGTTTTTCAACTCTACACCGCACACGTCCACCAGCTCTGCAAAGTAGTGTTTGCCCAAGTACTGCTTTATGCATTCGCAGAGCAGATGTTGGAAAGATTCCTCAATTCCAAAACTCCTGCAAAAGTCGTTGTGTGGTATGAGATTGCTATCTAAGACGACTCCTGGAGCCTGACAGACTAATCAATTTACTCCAGTTTATGTTTTATTTTTGTGGTTGTTGCATAGGAAGTAGTCAGTAAGTACGCCACATAGTATCCTAAGGTCAGCCATTAGAGCCTCATTGGTTCCTCTGTGATCAGCTCTCATGCAATTTTCGGCGTGTGTATGTCGCACAAGTGTGAGTGGCCCGTGGCGTTGTGGGTATGAGCGTCGACCCCAACCTCGACGTCGTAGGTTCGATTCATGCTCTGTGCGACGAAAACAATTTTCACGACCCCACCTCTTTCGAGTCACTGACAATGCTCAAAGAGTCTGTTTAGAAAAAGCTTCTCAAACTTAGCCGTTCGGATTCGGCATAAAACTGTAGGTCCCTTCCACTCGTAAGAAAACAATATCATGCACAGCACAAGTGTTTGCTGAGAAGTTATGCCCTGGCCCTCTACGTGCTGTAGCGCCACCCATATTACATATAAGTCCCTCCTGGTTGTTCCAAAGTTGGATGCCATATTTATTTGACCTGTTGTTTATGTGTTGTTGTGCGTTTTTGTTGCAGAAGCCAGATAGAGGGAAAGGACCCTCTTTGCGCACTTTCTTTGCTTGAATATCTGCGAAATGACCTTCATGTCCTGGTAGTTGGCACCCATATCCGTTCCAACGTTTTATTCTCAGCTCAAGTGCTGAGAATTTTCTGACATTCCCAGACTGCCCAGGAGCTGAAACGTGTTGCGAAATCTACACCCCTGGGCCCTGATCTCTAAGAGAATAAGGGTGCTAGTTGTGTTGTGTCCAATCATCGCCAAATTACAGGCCTTCTACGTGTGAAATAAAGGCCAGCACTTGAAGAAGCTTGTAGGGTGCTCTAACCGTCACCCAATCACCACCTCTTCAGTGATCTCCCATCCACCACCACAGTTTTCTCAGCGTCTTAATTTCTCCCAAATCAGACTAAAACATCTTCCACTCCGTCGCAATTAATTATTCAAAGCAATTCGTTCTGCCCCAGAGTGTACCGCATTGTCCAGCAAATGATCCAACAAACGTATCCATTCGCCAGTAAGCGCATCTCAGAAACCAAACCTAACACATGCCACTTTGACTTTCTCTCTCTCGCGTTCTCCATTGACTAGCGGTAAAACGAAAGCGAAAGTGCTAATTAAATTCGCCGGCCTTATCGAGCAATGGGCCTTCACATCAGTTCACTGCTGCTGTGCACTGAGCACCGCTCCACTGTTCCCTGTTCACATGCTCAAATCACAAGAAACGAGTATATTTTCACCAAGCCCAAAGATCTCCATCAGGGAGCCACAAAGCACCGAGCAGTCAACAGCTCCATCATCGTCATCGCAACGTCACATACAGTAGCGCATCGCGCATTAAGCCTCCTTTATGGGTTTTCCTCACATCACGTACCCGATGCCTTATTCTTTTTTGAGTTATTATCTACGCGACGGTATGGCCTCCTGTGCCGGTGTGGCTGTGTGCCTGTGACGAGGTCTGGTGGTTTTTCAGTCCATTGTCAAAGTGTGACTATTGTTTCGTTCGTTGGCACGATGCGCACAAGAGGAGGGCAGTTGATGCCTGATGGTATCTTCTTTGCAGTTATGAATGAAGTATAACTGTGAAAAAATGACTAGCAGCATGGCTGTGCAGGGAATTCCACGGCGAAGATTCCTGGAGATGATTGCGCCAGCTCTTGTTCTACCGGTGCATCGATGCCATATATAACGCGACGAAGTTACTCGACTCTCCGTTCAGAGAATCTGTCATCAAGCTGAAGTTAATAGACCTCAACGGGCTGATGAGGAGCAAATGACTGTGTTTGGCCATTTTGTCTGTTTGATGATCACGGGAAGTGATTTGTCGGAAATGGGCATCTCTTAATCGGGAGATCTGAGCATCAGAGCAGCCAATCTCTTATTTCATGGGAACATTTGGAAGTGCGAAGTGAACCCTACTCCTCTCTCAAAAGCCTTCACCAATTTGCTTGTGTTTTTGTTCAGTTCCTCATTTGGCTCGTCGCCACTCCCCCCTCGAAGCCGAATTATATAAGTCCAACACTAAATTCGGCGGAAATTGTAAATCTATTCAAATGAGCTCCCACATCTCCGCCGATTCAACGTAACGCCGGCGTCGCTGTCGACCGTGTGTGTGCGCGCGATCTTATGAATATCGAAAGTCGCTCGCAGAGATGTCACCGTCTCTTGCATTCGTCTTGGGACTGTTGAGTAATTTCACCGAATGCCTCCCAGTTCCCTGACTGGCGCACATTTCCCTTGAATCATTAGCATAAACGTGTCCTCCTAGAGCTCATTGCACCCTTATGAGTCGATTGCTGTAAAAGCAAACCTCGTCGCTGCCATAAATAGATCACTCCCGAACCGAACCGGGCCAAAAGCAAAGCCCCCACAGCGAAGATTAATTCTCTCCTCTCCCGATGGAAAGCACCACATCATTGTGTTCCATAATTCGCAGTCCGCCCACATGTGTAGTCTCCGCTTCGAGAGACATCGCATTGCGTTACCAATTCTCGAGTGTTTGCCCCTTTGGGCGTGCGTTGGTCATCGCAGCGCTTGTCGATTGGAATACGGTGTCACACGGCCCACGGCTGCAAAGACTCGTCTTAATTAAGCAGTGAGTGGGTAAAGTGCAGGTGTTGGAAACCGTTTTTCAGGAACTGCTTATCAGCAGCAGGTTTAATTGGACACGACTCCAAGGAGGGTTCTTAGTCAAAATGACAGTAAATGACACAATTACTGGTTTCAATGGACGTTGATGGTCGATCCGGTTGAGGCGTGAAGAACCTGTGCCACCACTTGTGGTCAACCATCGTTTCGGCGGAGACAAGTGATTGATGATTGAGTGGAGAGCCGGGCGAAAGGTCAACAAGTTCTTGATGAATACGAGGCGATTACTGATTAATTATCGATGCTGTAAGAGTGTCTGCCCGTGAAGGTTGACGGAGGAGAGACTTTTGCAAACTGATTGGAGTGCGGTTCAAGAGGCTAATCAACTCGGGGGGAGGAGAAGATTCAATTAAGCGATGGACACATCGAACAGAAGTGACGAAAGGCACTTGTCCTTGAGTTGCAGCCGTTCTCTCTCGTAAAACAGAAGCCACCTCGATGACACAAATGCCATCTCCTGACGGCATGGCTAACGTTTCCCAACTTCGCTCCTTCAATTTCCACACACACACAGCCATCACCCGTCGCAGACGTTTGGCAAACTCCTCTTCGAACCGTGCCGCTGGTTAACCTTTTCAGCTTAACCACTCCATTGTCCGACGTTCACCGTTTAGCTCCTCGAAATTTGCCTATTCGAAGGCCACTCGCGAACAGCGGTAAGTGGTGGCGACGGTATGTGGGGCAACATTTAGACCCGTTGACTCGTCGGTCTTCGCATATGCAAATGTCGGTAGGTAGGGCGGTGGGTTGCATTGCAGCACACAGTGTCACGTTTCTGACTCTCCCCGCTGCCGCGTCGACCTCACGCTTGTGCAATTGTGCTAATCTCTGGCACTCCGCTGATTAACCCTTTATCTCGGCCGTACTTCCTCATTCGAACCGACCGATTGTGAACTGCACCCAACGCGGACTTGCTTGCTGAATATTTATGACCTTATGCATTTCGCATACCGTGCTGCAGCTGGAATCAAAGCGTCAATCTCGTTGGAAGTCAGAGTCATTTGTGGCCAGTGAATACGAAGCGAAGAAAAAAAAAATGCCGGCATTTGTTCAAGTTAGGCACGAAGCCAAAGCGGGCAGCGCACCTCGGCCAAGTCACGTCAGGGGAACGTAGACGCGGCAGTGGTTCGGGCGCAGTTTTGATCTTGTTTACTTGTGAAAGTAGTTTTTATTCGTTCGGTGGTTGCGCGGAGCTTGGCACAGGTACAAACTGGCCAAGCAGGTAGCTAACGGGTGGTCAGTGGTCACCTTCAAGGACTTTCATTCATTCATTCATTACATCTGGAGTTTTCTCTTCTTCTCGCTAATTTTCAGACCCCCATCCATACAGAAAGATGATTAGTCAACGACTCATTACGGTCGCCGTGTTGCTGGTTGCCTGCAGTTGGACGGTTTCCGCGAAATTCGGAGACAAGATCACCGGAAAGGAGAAGGACATGATGAGGAAATCGATAGTCTTCGACAAGAAGACACCCGACGTCTTCTACTGCCCGATGCAGAAGCCATCCACAATGAACAAGTTGATCGTCAGGTAGGCGCGACGTGGTGACTCACACTGGTTAAGTGCGTTTTTTCACATTGTCTGTGTTTCCCTGCAGATCTCGTCCGCTTCACAAACTCTGCGAGTTCGAGGGACAGCCACTGCCGGAGGATTACAAGTCGGACTGTTACCAGGATATTGATGAGTCCGATTACGCGTGCAAGGAGAAGTACAGGATTATGGTGAGTGTCGGCGACCAGTTGGCCCAGTTCGCTCCATTGGTGAGGCTATCGAAATAACATTCTAATCAAGCGTTGGTAGTACGAGTATATAGATAAAAAAAAACACTTAACACGCCGTGTAACAGCTGCTAAAAATATTTCATCCAATTCTTGTTTCGTGTTGCGAATAATTCGTTTTCAAGGTCTGCGCTGAAAGTTGTTTTCTGTTTGCACAGATTGGCGAATTGATATTTGGTTCTTTCCGGTTTTGTTTGAGGGTTTCTGAAGCGCTTTTGGGAGCTTTGATGAAGTGTCAATCGACTGTGATCTTGTTTTGAATAACTTCGGCTAATTTGCAGCGATTCTTGATCTGATACAGGCAAATGCAGCTGAGTTGTTTCCAAGGGGAGGAGTGTATGCTTCGCTTTCACAAGGAGTCACAGGGCTTAAGTCGACGTAGGGGGAAGGAATACATTCATTTTTTTCCAGAGAATCATTAGGACATGCACGCGAGACAAGCCAACCGGTAGATGGAACACCAGGCGAGCCTGTTCGTGGGGAGATTAGTTTCAATTCATGAACCTTCGCGGATCTTGCGCCTGTAACGAATTCATCAGACGAATAACGTAGCCCCAGCGAAAGACCACTGCTAAGAACGTTCAGAAACAACCCCTTCCCAGCAAAGACTGAATTTTCAAACTATGTGCTGTTCGCATTTCGTAGCGACCTCATATGACTGGCCCTTAAGGTCTAGCTTTCTGCTAGCTTGAGCTAAGTTCAAAAATACCTTCCTTCGATATTATTGGATTCGGTTGTCTGGTCTGAATGTGTGAAAACCTGTCATTCTTAAGAAAGTCCTTTAATATGGACGTTAGCTTGCTCTGACGATAAGCTAAAACATCGCCGAGACATCTCATCACAGACTTATTTCATTCGCCGTCAAGAAACAGGCCACTGTTGCTAAATCTCTCCATCGTTCCACTGGTGGCCTAAATCTAAGTTTCGACCCCTCGAATTTACATTCATTTGTAAGATATCCTCCCCCCATTCGCATTGCAATTTATACATATTTTTATATATTCCTCTTTTATTATTCAGCTAAGAAAGATTTATAAACATGTCACATGCTGGTTTTGTTTTTTGCAGAAACGAATTTCCAAAGATGATTCCAACACCGCGAGCAATTAAATTTTGAAAAACAAAAACTATCAATTTAAACAAAAAGAAAAGCTAAAGCTTAAATATAAATGAAATACTAAGTTACACTAACACCTTCATATCTTCACTTTTTTCACTTACACCTAACCACAAATATACTCTCCCTCACAATGCCAATTTATAACACTTGACTTGTGCTAGGACTTTTAGATTTTAGATATTTCTGGGGCGGGGCTTTCATTTAAAAGAAAGTATTCTAATAAAATAATTCTCTGTACATGTATCCTTAACGTTATTTTCTCCGTATGATCCTTGACATCCGGTCTTGGAGATCCTCCCTTCTGTCATCTTTCTCTCTCATCTGTCACCACAGTGCTCTTTTGCCTACAATTCTATCTGTCATCTGTCGTAAGCGATTCGATTCAGTGTTTTTTTGTTTAGCAAATAAAGAAAATGCCTCGGCTCGGATCCCCTAACCACTGGCGAGGATTGCAAATCAAAAAAGGATTCTCACAAAAAAATAAAACCTAGCTTCGCACACAATCTAACATCACAACATCTGACAGCTGTCAGGTGTGTGTGTATGTAAGCGCCATCGCACACCGTTAACAAAACTAAATCCAATGCTTAAAGGGCACACAAACCGAACTAAGGTCTAGAAAAGGTATCAACTAAAACCAGTGCACAGCAACAAGCCAACACACACACACAACAAAACAAACAAACAAATTTATCTGATCTGATCAAATAAGGACCATTCTTTATCGGGCGGTGTCTGTTCTTGTTCACAGATGAGAAAGTTCCCGCCAGGCAGTGAGTCGCCGTACAATGGTACGCGACTAAGGCGCTTCATGGAGCTCGACGGTGAGGTTCGAGCCAAAATGGAGAAGGTCTCAAAAACTCTGGACTTTCATGATGTTGTGATAAAGTACTAAGCAAACATTTGTTTTGATTTGTTTCAATCTCTTGAGGAATTTATGGATCACTGAGTCAGCGGCTGGGTAGACAATCGCCATTTTTTTTTTGTTTAATCGTCCTTTTTGCATTTCTCTTTTTACCATTCTTTTGTAATTACATATTTTACTAATTTATTAAAATAACAACAAAAAGAAAAACTGTTAATGATTGATTTTATTTTTATCGTTCCTAATATTTTATCATTGAGTGTAAAGATAATAAATAGAGCTTTAATCCTAAGATGTTTATTTTATTTCATCGAAGGAAGGTTGTCGCTGGAGCAGGAGCAAGTGGATCCTCAATGCCTTCTGAAAATTAAACACTTGGTTCGGGCATAACACTTGACTTGTGATAGGACTTTTAGATTTTTGATATTTCTGGGGCAAATTCTTGCGTGGACCGGTGCACTTAGCATCATTCTATCACACAGTTCTATCAGCTAGGATCTTCAAAACCGTTCCGTTAATAATCAACGACAAATCGTTGAACACATCCATCTGTTGACGTTGTGATACGTGTGAAAAGAGAGAAGCAGAAACCAGTTTAAGAAAGTTGATTGTGTATACGAGACAGTCATGCGAATAGACGCTAATCAACAATTTCAATTTCATTAAATTATACAACAATCAGCTGTGTGTAAGACAACTAAGACGTTGAGGCAGGTCCCTACACAATGACGTTGTAGAAGACATGAGTGCCCACATGCGGAATGGATGTATTAGAATGTAGCGTCATTTAGAAATAATTATCCTCAAATAAAAGAGACGATAAACCCACCTTTTGGTGTGTAAATACATCCTTAAAGGAATAACCAATAAATAAAGTGCAACCATATTTTCTCATTTTATATGCAAAAAAAAAAAAATCTAGTACGTTCGCAGTCAATCATATCCAAATATCCCACCCACAATAAATCCCATATGATCCCATCCACCGTTGACAGCTGTCAAAAAATAAAAGTCCACCAATGCACATTCACACAAACGCACGTCAAAAAAATTCCCCACAATTCAATCCCGATTTTTAACCGGAAATCTACAACACTACCCTCATCAGTCAAAAGAGTGTCTTGTATACTTCTTGCAACATCCCTCTCTGTTAAATTTGCAACTTTCAATTTTACACATAAAATAATCAAAAATTAATTTCGAAAATTTCGTTTACAACCAAGGTAAACCATTGCAGCGTCCGATGCGTTGAAATTTTCCATCAAAATACATCCACCGTTAGTGAAAAAAAAAGAAAATCATTGGCCAAGTCAAAATTTTATTGATTTCAAAACGAAGAAAATTTTTTTTACTTCACTTTGTTCGAGAATCTTTTTTTTTTCTGTTCATTATTTTTTGTCTCTCTTGTAATTACGTGCGAAGAAAATAGAGTGTGTGAGAGAAAGAGACAAGTGAATGTAACGAACGAAATGACATGTGGTGTGTGTTTCTTTGTTCCCTGGTGAAGAAGTGAATACGAACGATGCACAGAGCCAGATTATGCAGATTATAGAGGCGATCTATCTCATCCGCAGCCGAGGCTCCGTAGTGTGGTCTCGCTCGCACTGTGTGTTTTCAAATCGAATGCGAGCAGAACGAGCAAGAAATGATGTTTTCTTTTCTGTTTTACTTTTGATAAAAATTTTCTCTCCGCCTTGACGTTGACAATTGATTTTTTTCCATTTTCAGAAGAAATTTTGAGAAAATCTTTTTTGAAAATCAATTAAATCGGGCAAATAACTCGTTCCGGAAACTGTAAGTTTTTTCCCTGCTTTGTCATAGTTTTGCAAGTCGTCGCTGCTGAATCCCTTGCATCGGTCAGCAGGGGCAAGGGAAAATTTCAAAATCAAAATAAAAAAAGAAAATCTCCCTCAAGTAAAGTGACGTTTACATTGCAGTGTTTATATGGAGTGAATGAAAACGTATTACGTGTCGTTTGACGTTTCAGCGAGTGTCAGAGGAGCACCGCCGTATGTGCCGCCTGACAAAATTCCCTTTTCAACCGAACGACATGTCTAAAACAATAGCGATGAGTGTATGCATCAATTGTTTGCTAGTGTGCGCCTGTGTGTGTGTGTTTCAGCTGAAGGAAGGCAGAGAAGAGAGAAGAATATATGAGGGTTTTTTTTTCTAATCAAAAATATGAAGCAGTAGTCGTTTTTTTTTCGTCGAAGAGCAATCGCAATCACACAGAAAAAGTTGAATTGAAATCATTTTTTTCTTCAAAATTCTCTCCCCCGCTGTAGATGAGTAACAGTAAATAATAGGTAAATTAACATTTTCAATATTTTGCCAGAGTTGTGCGTGATTTTTGAACGATTTTCATGGGAAATCTGTGAGTTTTTGAGATTTTCCTCTTTTTTTTTCTTCTCCCGATGATTGATTCGTTTCGTTTCGTTTTTGTGGTGAATGAAAATTTAGTTTTGTGTGCTCCTATCCGCTGAGTCTTCGTCCCCAAGTGGTGTTGAAGGAGGAACAAGGCAAAAAAAAAGTGAAAAACAGATTTTCTAAAGGCACTTACGGGACGGGATAGAGGAAGATAAAGGAGAGGGTCGTCGTCACTGAGTGAATGGGTTATGTATGAGGTTTTCTTGGAAAAAAATTGTGGTGAATTTCTCAAGAAGTGCAGTATTCTTTTCTTTTTTTTGTGATCCAAATCCAAGTGTTGTGTGAATTTCATTTCAATAGAGGAACCTGATCAAAGTGTAAAACGCATACCTCCAAATACATATATATTTAGTTTCTTTTGAATAAGAGGCCATGGCACATTGCTGAGGTGGCTACGGCTCAGGCAAAGATCACTCGTCTAGGAAATTTCCCATCATCGACATCTTTCTTTTTCTGGTTCGCCTTTTCTTCGTACATTATTGCGTTTTTTCTGGCTTTTTTGTTTTTGTGTTAGTGACTCGAAATTTCATCCATCACCTGTGCGAAATTTATAAACAACACCGCACCAATAGATTCGAGGCAGGAGCAGGTTAATTTAGTTATTTCGGGGTAAAATTCGGAATAATCTGCTGTGTGATTTTGATGTATTTTTTTGTTCCTCTCATGTATTCTATTTTTAACCAGAAACGGCTTTTTTCTTCTTGTGTGTTTGTGTCTCGTGAGCATTGGTGTCGTAGTCGTCCGCCTGTCTTGTCATCGGTGGGAGACTTTTCATAACTTGTATGGTCACAGGCGCGGACACTTGTTCTGTCTGAGAAAATGTCCTTTGGATTTTATTTTTGGGTGGCACACAAAAAGAAAGAGTTTGTTGAATCTCACACAGCCTGTGATCGGCCACACACACCTTAACCTGATCGCCCATCGATATCAAACAAAGGAAAGGGAGAAAACAGTTAAAGCTGACTGAAGAGTAGTGCCACCAGCCCACTGGCAGAAGCAGCAGCACCAGCCGTCACTCAGCCAGCCAGCCAGCAAGAGTTGTTTTGTTGTTAGCAATGATGGCCGCTGATTTCTGTAAAACGTCCATCATCATCAAACAAATTATTTATTTACAAAATTTGCTTCGGATCTGCGCGATTAATAATACGCGTTCCTCGCCGATGTGTGTGCCCCTCTTTGGCGAATCTAGATCGTCAAAGAGACACCTGTAAACAGCACAGTGTGTGGGGGAGGTGTTTGTTTCGAGATTTGATTTTGCAATAATTGTGCTGTGTTTTATTTTCCTGATGTGTACACACATCCGACTTTCGTTTCGAGATTACATCATTCACTTATTTGAAGCACAAATAATAAATATTTGTTGGGGCTGTTTAGGAGAAAGTATTTCTTTTTTTTCCCCGTCTTCTTTTGTTTCTCCTGTGCTGTGTTTTGCTGGTGGTGGCGCACGAGTATTTCGATGGCGTTGCATGATAACATATGGAAGCTTCATTTTTCATCGATCCGAACGGAATATCTGTTGTGAATGAATATCTGCGCGATGACACATTTGTTTAAATTTAGGATTTCTCTGTTCCGGCTGTGGTCGAGATAACCTTTTATGGGATTCTTCGGTGGCAAGGCAGTTGTGTCAACCTGTGGAATTTGAATTCGTTTCGATAAGGAAGCACCTTGATGTCGTCGTCGTCTCTGTAAGTTCGTAGTGACCAAGGAAAATGTATCAAACTCTGAGTGGAAAGTTTCGACACGCGACATATGTTGGCAACAAAATGAATCAGCCAGACACTGTCTTCTCGTTTTTGAATCAACACAAGAGTCGACCGCTCAGCCGATGATTCATTTCAAATGTTTTGGGGGCACTTTGTTGGAAACAAAAGCCTTTAATGGTCGGCTATCGCAAGTCCACAGTTCCGGAGATATGCCAGTGTGTTCTAAATCGAGTCAAACATGTTTAGCTCTCCACATCGTGCCCTTCGCAGCTGTTGCAAGCACACAACTACAACTCCAACGGCCCTAGTCCCAAAGAAACAATCGAAATTCCTTCTCGTCATATTTGTCATGCATGTAAATAGAATCTCCCCGATTTGGGTCATCGTCCCAATATCGGCACCACCTGACCCAGAAATCCAGCGCTTTTTTATTTATGTTTCTCTTAATCAAAAAAACTGCCTGCCATCCACCAACCACGGGTCGTTGTCTAGGTCGTGCTGTTGTTTATCAATTTAGCAAATAAAAAAGAGAACTGCTCTATCTGGTTACACAGAGATATGCGGCTGGAAGCATTGAATGAGCATTATCTACTCGCCCCAGCATGGTTGCTTCCCATTTACCAAGTGCACAGCGCATAGTTCCTCTAGGTCGGGGAAAAAGGAAAGGAATGTGTATCGATTTTTGTTGTTGCAACAAATTCGCATTTTTTTGTGTTGTTTGGCACACAAGCCAACACACTAATCTGCAATGCAAAACGCAAGTGTGCATGTACGACGAACGAACGTTGTGCGCGGTTTATTATCGATAATTTATCATCTGTTGCACGTAATGGATTACGATGCGGTTGGCCTAAGGCAAATGTTGATCGAGAAAATCAAATGTGTTTTTTTTTGTTTCGTTACATGCAAAATGTTTAAGTGCTGCTCGTGTGTTTGTTTATTTTAATTTTGCGATGATAATTCCGATTCAATATGCAAAACACAGGAAAACAGTGTGTCCGAGGCGTCGGAACTGGTCGTCGAGTGAAGGAAAGAGGAATATTTTGCATCCAGCTTGTGCGTTCTTTTGCCTCGACTTCTATTATCAGACGCGCTGAGCTAAACGACATCAGTATTAGTTATTACATCATCCTTCTATAATTATTATATAAGATGGTAGTCGATTTGTGTGTTTACAAGTGAATTTTGCTCAAGTGGTTGGGATTTAAATGTTGTTTTATGAGCGTTTTGCGATGAAGACGATCGACGGTGGACTTGATAGGTTGTTGAACTTTTGCCGTGTGGACTGGCCAAATGTGTAGCGCCTTTCGCTCGTTAAATTTGTAGGCACTCTAGATTTCTGTAGGCCACCTACGTGGGAATCTCATAAAGACTGTTTTCCTAATTTGCTTCGAGTATTTGTGTGCAAACCGGTCAAGGTCAATGTGGCTTTACGAGTGTTTTACGAAATCTTCTTGCTCTTTGTCCAAAGGCCTCTCCCTCTGGTGCGATCTCTGTCTGGGTGTTTCCAGTTTCGCACGACCATCTGGTTGAGTTCCTTCTCCACTGTAGGCGCCACCTTAAACGCCGAAGACCTCTGTTGAATTGCCGCCAGCTTCGGATTCGAAAGCTCTTCCTGCCGGACCTCTTTGGGACGCTCTACAAGCCCAGCCACCTTAGACGTTGGATTCGGAGACTGCTCATGTCACAGAACAGCCCATGTCTTCCAGATCCCACCAACGCAAACAGGACCAAAGATCGCCCGCAGAACTTGTCTCTCTAAGATAGATCTTGATCCGCTTTTGAGATTGTCCATATCTCCGCGTTCAGCAGGACTGGTCAGTATCTTATACAGCCAACGTGGTTCTTCGCGAGACGGGTCTATAATCCATAATCTCGGTATATACTGGTGTTCTTCGTACAGTTTACTCCCGAGCCGAAATATACGAAGTCTTTAACTACCTCGAGGTTGTAGCTGCCTACTGTGGCGCTCTGTCCAATGCGCCGATGTTGCATATCCTTTCTTGAGGACGGCCCCATACTTCCTTTTGCCCTCAGTCACCGCCAGACCCATTTGACGAAATAGGCAGCAAGACAGAGGCAGTTTGCATCTTTTTGTGTGCTCACATGCAGGCATCACGGAAGTCTTTGTATGTATTAAACATTCCGTTGAAGCATTACCACGGCTACCACGAGTGTTTTTCTTATCAGCCCTGCGACTCCTAGAGCGTCCGAGCCGTCTTTCAACTACTGCCTGCCATCGGTGACGGTCCTGGGTACACTGCTTCCATTCATCAAGACCAAGCTGTCCTACATCAACGATGACTACCCTGGAGCTTCGGTCTTATTCTCCTTCTCGAAGGAGGAGTCTCGGATTCATTCCTGAAGCGTTGATGGCCATGCGCTTGATGTGACCGAGCCAGTGCCAGTACCTTCCGGAGTACAACCACATTCTCGTACAGTTTGTAGAGTTCGCGGTGACGTCTTCTCCTCTATTCGGTTTCCTTGCAGAGGCCAAGAACCAACTCAGCGTCCAGTTGTGCTTTGCCTCAAGCTTACGGCTCAAAATGAGAGTTTTTTGCTACATTCCTTATACTTTCATCAAGTTTTTTGTGCAAGCTGTGACTACAGCTTTGTAGAGCAAGATTTTGGTCCTTCGATTCAGGGGTTTCGAGCCCAGGTGACAAGTAAAAGAAGCATCGGTTGCCAAGGGCGATTCTACGACGAATCTGCACTAAGATGTAATTCGTGGAGTTTTCTTCTTGAGATAGTGCTGCAGTCCAGCGTGGCACAGAGCCTCAGTAAGCATGCCTCTCCAACTAACACGGACTGGGGCTAGGCGCCTCCGGTTTCGGTTGTCTTCGGTTCTCTTGTGACGTTCTGTCCAAGATGTCAGTGGTGGTGCACCTTTTTTGTAGGTAGCCTGTACTTAAACAATCTCCCTCATTAACTCAATTGTAGCTCCTCTACGAACAGTTACTGAAGGTGTCGCTACAGTCCAGTGTGCACCTGTCTCTTAATCAACAAGCGTCTCCTCCCTTATCCCTAATCCAATTTCAAGCACTGATTAATCACTGCCCCCGCGATTGGTACCAAAATAAAAAATGACATCAACTTCTTCCCTTCTCGGTCTAACTGTCCAGACGTCACTGCCCTACCTCCAGCGCCACTTGTTTCCACACCACCATTACTGTAAACCTACCCCAGTTCTGCTCGTCAATCTCTATCCAAAAAAGGGGAAAACACTCCGGTTGAATGTGTATGACTAATGCATCGTTTCGATTTGCATTGCTCGTGGCTTTCCACCTTCCACATCTACTACGGGGGAGAATAAGGAAACTTACCCGTGTTATACAAAATCAATTACCACATGTGCGTCATCTTCCGGTTTCCGATTCGCGAACATAAACGTGTCGTCTTCTACCCCATTCCGCAGCTGTACTTTATGTCAAGAATGTGTCTATAGGAAAGACAAAAAAAAAAAAAAAAAAACAAAGGCCGCGTTTATAAAACAAAATGCGCATAACCGAACCAATTGAACTGCTGGCAACGTGTCATCGCCTCCTCCACAGCACTCTCGTCGGCGGCAGCTATCACACGCTTTATCCTCACACACAATCGCAGCCGTTATCATTCGCAAAAAACGTTGAAAAGCTCTTATCATCACGCTGTTCGAGGAAATCAGACACAGAGTATTGTGCCCGCGGCGTAAACAAACGTAAACCCAATTACGTCAGATCTAATTGTCAAATCTGTCTAGTCGGGCTGGGGAGAGAGCAGCTTCGAACACGAACGCGTGTTTCAAGGAAATTTTGAATGAAATTTTCGAAGCCGACGGTTGGCACTGAGTTTCGACTGCTAAACCGTCTTGAAGTGCAGTTCAATTGCGGGCAATTAAATGGGTGTCGCTGGAGCGTAACGCAGGGAAACAAAACAAAAAATTGAATAATCTATTGCAAATTCAACGAGCGAGTGAGTGACTGGTGGGCGAACAGACCAAAATGGAATTTGTTTACGCAATTAGTAGCAATTATCCCATTCTATGAAAATTCCTTATGGTCTTTCGCATCGCTTCGAACGCGTAAACGAATCAACGATAATCGCTTGAGCCGCGCCAGTGACGGTGCTGTGTGGTGCGGTGGAGCACGGTGCAGTGCCTTGCTGCTTATCTGATAAGTTCAATAAATGTAAACAAAAGCAGAAGAAATCAGATAACTTTGTGAATTGCTTTAATTTCTTTTTCGGAGATAGGTGGTGACCTCAATTGGGGAAAGTTTTGTGCGAGAGAAGGTATTTTCAAATCGCTTGGTGGGTGAAACCCAGATTGTACTACGTAAAGAATTGTATAATCAGTGAAGGTCAATCGCTTGGTTGAACCAATGGATTTTGTGCGTGCTTCTCTGTCTCTGTGTGAGTGTGTGGGTGTTTGTGTATTTCCTATTCAGCGCTGTGATTATTTCAACAGACAATTTGTGCTTAGAAATACTTTCAGTGTAAGAAAGTGGTACAAAGTACATTTAATTTGCATCTTGCCTCTCTCTCTCTGTCACTCGCTCTGTCTTGGTGTGTTTTTTTTTTAACAAATTCATGGTCATCAGCTTTGTTTGAAAAGTTCCTCTGAAAAGATTAACTCATGCAAGTACCTTCTGTGTGCAGTACTCTGCCTCTGTCTCTCGCTCTCTTTTCAACGAAGTAAAACAGTTGTGGTGTATTCCAACCCAGCCAACAGCAGAAGGTCGCCATGAATTAAATTCAAATAACTCCACCGAAGCCACTCGGTTTTTTTTTGCATACAAGAGAAGAAAAATAAAATCAACTCACTCGCCCCTCAGATTGTTGGCACACACTGCAAATGTGAAGTGTTGCTCGAAAAGTAAATTCTCATCGCTTCACCTTTGCGGGGCAGGCACAGTACAACGCGGAGCACATACACCAAATTCATTACAATCTCTCTCGCTCCCTGGAATGTCAATCCGAAGTGTTGTGTGTGCATTGTAATTATTTTCGTACGCGACCTTGCGTGGACTTTGAATCATCCACTCAAGTGCAACGCCGCGCCGTGGTGAATGATTAGAGGATTCGAAGCGTTGTTTTTTTGGAAGTGAAACGTCTGCTGCTCTCCAGTGTTCAAGTGTGTGCTCCTCGTACTTGTGGTAGGTTATCAAAGAACCTAGACACGCAGCGAATCCAATCCAGTGGGGGGGGGGGGGGGGGGGGTAGACCCACCGTATGTACAGCGAAGAGGAAAAATATGAGAAAAAGATATCCAAAGCAACAAAACTAGTCTCAAGTCGTTGACCTAGTTGTTAGTTGTTCGCTCGAAGTGTGCTGTAGCTGTTGCTTGCTGTTCTCTGTACTCAGTACTCTCGTGTGCAGTTTACACTGGAATCGCTGTCTCTTCGTGCTTCTTTTTTTTCCTGGAATTTCCCTCTATCTCGTATTGTTTTGCAATTTCTACTTTGTTCGTTCGTTTAGGTCTCTTGTTGTTGTTTTCGTGCGATGGCAATGTTTTCATTCTGCTGTTGTTCCATGGCATAATCATCTTCGGTGATTGATGAAGCTGGAGCGGGTTACATGAGATGAGGTGAATCCACTCAGCGTTGGCCTTGTGATGGACTGCAGTGTGACAACAATTTGTTCTCAAAGGAAAAACAAATCAGCTTTTACTTTCGTCTTTCTGCGTTTGTAGGCCAGCAACCGCATGCCCAGGTGAAGGGCACACTGCGCGCACATATGATGAGGTTCCTCCCTCGAGAGGTCTGTCTCTGTGTGTGCTTGAACCTTTCAGCTGTGAGCAAATACAGCGCGTTGACATAATTGCAATGCTGGGATATTTAATATCCCCTCAACAGCCTTGAGTTCGCCTCGCCTCTCTTCACTATTTTCGCATCGATGCCTGCAATTGCAAAACACTTATCCCTGTTTAATCTCTTCTACTTTCAGTCACGTTTACAATAGAAGTTCTCTAGAGGAAAGGAATCAATCAATTGTTTTGCACATCTCTCAAAGCATCAGCGGCAGCTAGTGTATGTGCGTCTGTGTCCATTGGGCTTCAGCATCTTAACAAACCAACCAAGACAAGAGTCAGCGTTTTGTTTTCATTTTTGGAGGTGATAGTCGTCGCTGGTTAACACACATCAAACGCGTATCTCTCTTTGTCATCATCGTCTTTTTGCGATCGACGGACGGCAGCACAAGCAGCAAGTGTGTGCGCTACACCAAAAATCCAAAAGACGTTGTGTGTCTGTGCGTGTGTGTTGAACACAGAAAAAAAAAAACGCAAGGAGCAACAACTGCAAATATAAACATCAAGCAAGCTGCTGGTCGATAGGCAAATTCCAGCGCGAGAAAGTGTAACTTCACCACGAAAACATTGTGTGCGTGTGGGTCTGGTATTCACAAAAAGTCGATTAATTAGTTGGGAAATTAATTGAATCAAGTGCTATACACCGAGAGCCACCACAAGAGCAATTTTTGTGTAGTTGCAGAGAACGTCAACAACCATGAACGGCATGAACAATAGCAGTGACGACGTGGCAGAGTGCCCACTATGTATGGAACCACTGGAAGTTGATGATTTAAATTTTTATCCGTGCACCTGTGGATATCAAGTGAGTTTCAAGCAGCATCCCCTCTCGAATGTGGAACTCATTGTGGAAATGTTTGTGTGCGTTTTTTTTTGCAGATTTGTAGATTCTGCTGGCACAGAATTCGCACGGATGAAAATGAGTTGTGTCCAGCGTGTCGAAAGGCATACCCGGAGAATCCAGCGGACTTTACTCCTTTGACTCAAGAAGAAGTACGTTCATCCACCCACCCACCATGCTTGAGCTTTCATTCAGTGTCTCCTGTTTTGTTTTTTCACAGATGGTTGCCCTTAAGTCGCAAAAACGGCAACGGGATCAGCAACGGAAGCAGAAAATCACCGAAAACCGAAAGCACCTCGCCAACGTGCGTGTCGTGCAAAAGAATTTGGTGTTTGTTGTTGGTCTACCACCCAGACTGGCAGATGCCGATGTAAGTACCCTTGAAACGCGTTTGCCTTCACACGGATATGACATGAGTCCACTTTTCTCTCATCTGCAGATTCTCAAGAGACATGAGTACTTTGGGAAATACGGTAAAATCCATAAAGTTGTGATAAACCCCAGCACAGCGTATGCAGGTGTGCAAGTAAGTTCAAAGCATTCGGGATCACAAGAAAAGACCAAATTGCGAACTGTTTGCTTTGATTTGTGTTCACAGGGTCCTTCGGCGTCAGCATATGTAACGTATGTGCATAACTGTGACGCGCTAAGAGCAATACAAAGTGTGAATAATATATCAATAGATGGCCGACTGATTAAGACTAGCTTAGGTACAACTAAGTATTGTAGTCACTTTATGAAAAACCAACAATGCCCGAAGGGTGATTGTATGTATTTACATGAACTGGGTGACCCGGAGGCTAGCTTTACCAAGGAGGTGAGTGCACACGTGCTGTTCGACCGAGGATTCCTTAATCTGTCATTCGTCTTCTGTAGGAAATGCATCAAGGGAAGCACCAAGAGTACGAAAAGAGGCTGCACGATCTGCTGATAGCCTCGTCCGGGACGAATGGTGCGCCTGGCGGTGGAACGTCTACAGGCGGAAATCCTGGGTCAGGAGCGACAACCAATGGTAATTCAATCAAATGTTCATTTTTTTTTTGAGTGAATTTCAAAGAAAATCTAACCTCTAGCTAATGGCACAGGAGGAGGTCCTGTCAAAGACGCTTGGCCTAGTCTGTCGGTGTCACCCACAAACAATAAGGAGACAACAAATGGCACCGGTAATGGCGGTGGCAAAAAGGAGAAGGGCCGCGGCAAGAAATCGAAAGGAGAAAAGGCGAAGAAGAACAGCAATAATCATAACACAAATAGTAACACGGTTAACAACAGCAAAGACAGTCAACTGCAACAGAGTAACTCGACACAACAAATGAACGGTACAAAGGATTCTTCGACGAATGTTGTCGGTGTAGAGACAAAGCAATCAACACCCGCAATAGACAGCAAAAAATCATCCGACAAACAGCAACAGCAGCTGCTGCAGCAACAGCAGCAGCAACAGAAGCAGCAACAACAGAATTCAACGGCGGCCGTAACGGGCAAGTTGAAAAACGACACTAAATCGAATCATCTAAGTGCAGACGATGAGATAAAATTAATCGAAGGTTTCGAAAAAGATAACAGCGGTGAGGATGTGGGTGTAAACGGAACGAACGCATATGCTAGATCACTGAGGTAAGATCCATCGATCAATTCGCCCTCTCATTTGGTTTGCTAATCAGAGTCTTTCTATAGTTCATCCAGCAGCAACAGTAGCGATCATCGAGTGTCACCGTTTCTCAGCGAGAGCAGCACTAGTGGCAATAGCTCACCGGGCAGCTTCCCAGATCATCACACAAACATACCGACTACAGATACACATTTAGAGAATCATATTAACAACAGTAGCAGCAGCAGTAGCAGTAGTAGCAGCAGCAGCAGCAGCAGTAGCACCAGCAGCAGTGACAGCAATCAGGACAGCAAGCTGTCGTCGTCGTCGTCAGCGTCGACGCCCGCCAGTCCGGCAGTCGAATTGAACGGGTCCAGCGAGACGAATCTGATTGTTTTGCCAACCCCGACAACAGCTGCTGCACAGAAATTAACAAACAATGAAAATAGTAGTAATAATTTAATTGATACAACAGGTTAACCAAAAACACCCCACCCTTCTGGAGTGAGCACAATTTTTGATGGTGAATTTCTGTTCTCCCTCTCTTGCAGCTTGTTTCTCAAAATTGAATATATTTGATGACAACAACAGTTTCTTCTCATCGTCAACGTCATATCAGCCGTTTCTTAAGGGAAAACTGGACACAGATATGCGCAACAGTCAGCAGAACAATCATCTGAGCAGTGTCATAACGTCACATCTACCGGATCTACTCAACGGTGAGTTGTGGCAAATTTTCTTGTGTTTTCTTTTGGTTTTTCTATAGTTTGTGAGTAGAGTACTGATTGATAGAGCGTTTATTTTTAAGTAGATGTCACTGGTTTAGATGTGAAACCAGTTCGGATTATTTTTAGGTGTGTGGGAAACTAGGCATTTTTTAACTGGGGCTTCCTGCTCGCCTGTGTTTTTGTTTTGTTTTATTTTTCGTTTCGTTTCTCTCTGTATCAATCTAATCTCTAGTCTTGCTTCTCTAATTGCTCAAATGTTATTTATTTTCCTGATTTAACCGTGACTCATTGATTGGCGAACGCGCGACGTCACTGATGGTCGTTGTGGTTGCTTCTTCTAATGTGTACCTTTTTTTTTCATTTTGTTTGTTGTTTTTGCTTGTGTTATGTGCTGGTTTAGATTGATTGATTTCTTGGCTAGGATATGACAAGGAGACGTGACTTGCATTTGTGTTGGAGTGGGTTAAGTGGGCCTGCGACTGGTCGCATCAACGTTTGCTCAATCAGCAGAAGGTGGTGCTTGCTAGGCTTGTCCACAGACCTGTTCGATTTGCTTACAAGATCCGATTGATGCTTTTTCTTACGCCAAACGAGTAAGACTGGCATCAGTCAACCCTATCACAGAATTCATTCGTAGCAAATCTACGTTCTGGTTTCCAAATCTGGTCCATTTACAGTTGGGGGGTCAAATAAACGCCACTAGCACTGCAGTTGTAGATCAATGGTAGTAGTCCGACCACGGGTATCACAATGGACCAACAATGGTCGAAGTTTGTTGGCAATTTCGCTGCCAGTCCAATAAGCCAACCGCCCGCGTGGCCTTAATCCATTCAACAAGAGTGGTTTGCCACCTGAATCGCAAGAGCGGCCTATTTGACTGGGATCTCCTCCATTTCATCAGAATTTCGGCGCTGATACCTTCTGCACAGCCCATGTCTCCAGGCGAAGCAGCCACCACATCACATCTTCCATGAATTGTAGCTGTCTCTCTTTGATTTTGATTTTTTTGACAGCAAAAACCAACCATGATCTGAGTTACCTCCTACCTCCTGCCAGCTATTGCTTCTTAGTTCTTTCTGAATCTCGTCGCTGAACACTTTCCCTCTCTCAGTTGAATTAAGTAGATTATGTGTGTGCCTCTTATAAATGTGTGTGTTCGTTTGTTTGTTTAAATTGAAAAATAAACTGGAAAATTAACCAACTTAACGACAATGCCAATGCCATGTCGCAAAAAATTAAAAAAAAAAATTCCCAAAAAATCCAAAAAACTAATTCGATCAAAACAAAAATTGTTCTCTTCTTGTTTCCGGCAACTCCTCCTGCATCTACGAAAAAAAAAAAATCAAATCAAATCAAATTCAAAATGCATAAAAAACCTCTTAAATCACAAATTACCCGCCTTCATCGTAAATTACTCGAAAAAAATCCAAAATAGGAATCGATGGATATCAGAATAGTACATTAAATGGCACTGCAACAACAACAAATGGTATAAATTGTATGAAAAACCCCGAAAAATATTTATTCTCCTCCTCTTCCAACTCATTGTCGTCACTATGTTCATCATCGTCGCCTGTGCCATTTTTGAATGATTCATTAACACTACTCCCCCACCCGACAACGACAAATGCAACAGAAAATTGGGAGGACGCATTCAAATATGTGATGATGAGAAATACAAAACAATCGGAGAATCAGCAACCACATCTGCCACAGACTCACCAACATCCATTGGCACATCAGACACCGCAACAGGCGCAGCAGCAGCAACAGCATCCGCAACTGCAACAGCAACAGCAGGAAGAGTTCCAACGAATTCAAGAAATGCAAAAACGCAATTTACTGAATAATATTGGATTGTCTCAAATGAACGGACCACACGGTATGTTTTCGTTTATCATTTTTTTTTTGTTTCTGTTTTCTGTTTGTTTCTTCTTATGTTCTCTTTTTTTTCCATACCAAAGAAAATGTGTTTGTTTTTTTGTTGTGTTCCTTTTCTTTTGCATCTTCTGTTTCGGCGTCAATTTGCGAAATTCTTTTCATTTCTGCGAGTGTGGATAGAGAGCGGTGGTCTTAGGCGCGTTTGCAAGTTGTCCCTCCTTGTGTTGCTTGTGTATGTGCATGAATTTTAGAGGCGTATGGTTGAGTTTGGTTTATGGCTTAAGTCTACCTTCGAGCCAGGGACAGACTGACAACAGTGCGATGACATCTGGGTGTTCCTCGATTGACGTAGTTTCTAGGTCGACTTGCAGGTTTATATCAGCACATCGTTGGCGCTCCTCCTCTCCTCGAAATTGCTTCTTTAACTGCTTTCCACATAAAATCCTGCATAACTTCCATTCCAACCTCACTGTAAAAAAAAAAATAAGAGAAAACTCTTGTCTTTTATTGTAAACTTCGTGGTTACTTATTGCAATCTGTACATCTCCCTCTGTGTCTTTCATCTTTCCAGACTTCCCCAACACAAGTAACAATTTCCACAGCGCAACCGATCTAAGTCGACTGTCGCAAACAGTGTTGATTCAACAGCAACAGCAGCAGTTGCTGCAACAACAGCAGCAGGAAAGACAGCAAAGCGATCATTTGCTCGGCACGAACAGCCTTTTCGATACGAACATGTCGAGGTTCTTTGATTTCCACAAGAACCAACAGCAACAGCAACAACTTCATCAGGTACATTGAGAGTCTTACTTTTCTCTGAGCTATAATAAAGACATAAAACAGATTTCCGACCCGCAGTTTGTGATGAACGGCCACGGAGGAAGTGGTCCACTGAACGACTCGCTGAGGATCGCGTCGCTGCTGGAGAACAATCGAATCAATTCTCAGTTCTTAGATCACACAAATGGTAAGTGAAGGATGTGGGTTCCTCTGCCAACCATGCTCTTATGTCGTTTCTCTTCTCTCTCTAGGCCTTATAGGACAACAATCGCTACCGAAGCAAAGGTTATCCAGCAAATACGATCCACTCGGTCCGCACACACTCCTCGGTGGGGGAAGCGTTAACAGTGGTAATCAACAGCAAGCACAACAGCAGCAGACAACAAATTCACCCCAGCAGTCGCAAACACAACAACAGACGCCATCACGTTTGCTAAGTCAATACAGCACACACAACTCATCGGTGGACGATGATTTAGGTAAAATCATTCGCACTTCATGTTGAACGTTGACTGAATTCATTTGTGTGTTATTTTAGGCTTCGATCCCTTCTTTGAAACGCAGAAAGCTTTAGCCGAACTGATGGAGAATGAAGTTGTTCAACAGCAGAGTGCTGGCCACCAGAAACACATGTTGGACAATGTACAGCGACCAAGAATGCCACCACCTGGTTTTAATCATATGAATGCATTTGGCTTCGGTGTGCCCCGGGCACAGGGTAGTAAAATTCTACCATTCATGAGTATGGCAGGAGCAAATACTGGTGGACAACCGCAGCCACCGATGCAGTCACAGCAGCAGCCGAACAATTGGAATCCACACTTGTCCGGTTTCGGGCAACAGCAGCAGCAGCATCCCCATGATCCTCAAATGCATATGAGTCAACAAAACCAGAATGGTGGCAATCACAACAAGGGTAAGCGTGCTGGTGGTAGTGGCTTTCTATCTAATCTAACGCGTGTCTGTTCTTTTTGAAGGTTATGGCAACATGTCTGATTGGACAGCCATGGATCCAGCTATACTATCATTCCGTCAATTCTCTTCATTTCCACATCAGCAACAGCAGCAGCAGCATCATCCACAACAACCCCAACAGCAGCAGCAACATACTGGCCCCGATATGTTTATGCAGCATTTGACACAACAGAATGGCCAAGGTAAGTGTGAGGACTTCAGTTGTAGAAGAAAAAATCTGTTCATTGTCCATTTCAGGTTTTGGCCCTCAACCACCACAACACCACGGTGTCAATCTACCAAATAATCTACTGAATCCCCAACAGAATTCTCAAGCACAGGTAAATGCCAACGTTCAAGGAATGTTAGAATACCTTAAAAATAGCCAATATGTGTAGATTTTGATGTGATTGATTGATTGTTTATCTTTTTTTTTTTTGTGTTGTTTGTTTGTTAATTTGAAACAAGAAACACTACTATCCCGTTGTTTTCTTCCCCCAAAAACACACTCAATAACACACAGAGACCGAACCAATCGCAGAAATCTCTCTCTTTGCGAATTCATTCACTTCTTTTTGTTTTGCGTTTGTTTCTCTCTTAACGGTAACAGAACAAGAGACAAACAAAAGAAAGCAGTTGCCGTTGTTGGAGTTGTTGTAACACACACAATATGATGATGCCTGGGCATGCGAAGGAAAGAGTTTAACTTTTTGATTTGCTTTCACACCTTTCTTCCCCCTAACACACCACTTCTCTCTGCTTAACGGTCCCTTTGCATACGTGCTGCTGCTGCTGCATACACATAGTTTCTTTTTTTTTTTTGGGTGGCAATGATGTGTGCATTCACTCACTAAAAAAATCACACGGAAGACAAAAGTCCCCCCTCTATTTGTTTTTTTGTATTGTTTGCATTTCAAGAGTTTTTTTTTGTTTGTTCTTCCACCTCTTTGCAATCGAAGAGGAAGAAGAAAAACAAATCTGTGTTCGTTGCGCGCGCTTTGTTGTACAAAATGAAAGAAAAACCAAACGAAAAGAGATGATATGTTCTGTTTTAGATTAATTTGTGCATAGTTTTTGTATTTTCTCTTTGTCCACAATTGATTGATTGATTTGCTCAATATATTTTTGTTTTTAGTTATTTCTCAAGAATTTATTGATTTTCTAGGTAAATTATCCACAAATTGCTAATTGGCTTAGTAACGAGCAAAATCTATTCATGAATAGTTTAGCAAATGGATTTGTAGCTAATAACAATAATAATACAAATAACAATAGTATTGTCAATAGTTCACTGAATGGTTACAATGACAAATTCTCAATTGCCATGCCACCAGGTATTCTCTCAAATAATTTAAATTCACAACAGCAAACAACTGAGTGTATCAATTAAAATACTTAAAAAACAATAACCTTAAAAAATGCAATCAAACAACAACAACGCCATACGGGGAGAGAGAGAGAGAGAAACACACACACAGAGCGAAAGAGAGAGAGAGTAAGAAAGTAAGGTTAAAATATTTAAAAATATAAACAAAGCTTTTTTTTTGGAACATGTAGAAGATGGAGAGTTTCTGCATTCAAATTCAAATAAATATTACATTACTCGTTACAATAGAATAAAAAAGAAAAATCTGCAATCCGCTGCAAAGCCTAAACGAATGTTTTTTTTTCCTTCTTTGTTGATCTTTTGATTATTGTATTCTTGTTAAGATGATATCAGCTAAAAAAGAAAACACACAAAATTGTACGTAACACATGTCACATTTTGTTAGTGCCTTTTCACACATTCCGGTGTTCAAACAGGCGTTGGAATGTCTGTTGTCTTTTCCAAACACAGACGAGAGCACGGGCTGTTTACGTCAACCGGTTGCACAGTTGTGACGGCAAGAGTCTTTGCGGTAGCCTGGCGCAATGTGCACGTGTGCGTGTGAAAGTTGCTCTAAACATTTCAACGCCGAAACCCGAACGTGTGAAAAGGCACATGATAAATTTTTGTATCTGTAGAAGAGTAATCATGTCGCTGACAGTGAATTTGCCTTGATTGAGATTCGAATCTAAATCTGTGGTGAATGAGGAATCGAAGCAACTGATGTTTCACTGGCATTTTCGTAGAGCTTTGCACATGTCGTCTTATCCAACGCAGGGATAATCTCTGCGCTTTCGTATCGGAACACGAAACACTCAATCGCGCTCGTTCGGGATAATCTCTTAATCTCTACGCTTTCGCATCGGAACACGAAACACTCAGTCGCGCTCGTCGGTGCAAACACTCCTCTTCAACATCAAGGTAAATGACAAAGTCTGTGATGACGAAGTTCTGTGTCCCAACAAATATTGATAGCTCCTACAAAATGCCACTGAAAGAATCACTTGTTTCCCTCTCTCACTTCAGTGGAATCCGTTATACACTTTCTATTTTGTCCACAAAAGTGCGTCTGCAATGCTTTACAAGAGTCCCAACATCCTGTAAGGCATTCCACGCGTACTTTTCCCAAATCATTTGTTACACATTTCGTTGCTCAGCACGCGGAAGGGGCTCTCGAAAGTCGCTTTTGCAAGTCAATGCGAGACCTTCGTTCCTCAAAATTAAATTACCTTCTGCTTGTTAGAATCTTTTCAAATTACACATGTTTGATGTCACATTTAAGTCGAAATTATGAAGAAACACCCATAAGGCGGAATCAAAAGATATTTCCAATCATTGTAACTGCTCCACGAGCAGAAGAGAAACGTTAAAAACACTTTGCCTAGGATTAGATCACATTATTAGAAATCTAAACTCTCCTTATTCTATGTCAAAAAAACCAACCTTAATTCCCCCACCACCACAAAACCCCCACAAACCCCTTCAAGAAAACGAAAAAAATAAAGAGAAAACAATTGATTATAAACAACTGCATATGATTAACCATTGAAATTTTGACACAAACAATTGAAAATATATGTATATCTATATATTATACACGAACCCTACACACACACATAAATAAATTTGCTTTTGAAAGCACTCCGGGGCGAGAGTTGCGCTACGATCGATCGGTGAGAAATTTCCAATTGTAATGTTCGTGTTCTTCTTTTTCCACCCTTGCTGCATATACCGAACATTGCTTGGAAATTTGTCCCGATACACGAAATCTTATTCAGAATGGATGATGAGATGATATATTATATAAACATACATATATATATACATAAACTATAGCTGTTTGCGAAATATTAATTTAAATCAAAAAACAAATAACAAATTGAGGAGAAAGGGATAGATAAGATTATGTTGCGAATCTGCAAGAAAATATGAGAATAAAACAAAACAAAGCAAAAAACTGCGTGAATAAATATGTTGAATATTATTATATTATTAATTATTATTACTATTAAATAAAGCAAGTGAAAGTTAGTTAAAACAAAACAACAACAGCAACAAAAACGCTATGTATTCAAATAAAGAAACTCTGATTGATATGACGATAAAGAAATATTTAAGCAGAAACAAGTGAAAACAAACACATGATGAAGAAACAAACGTGGAAAAAAGAAAAACAAAAAATATTATTAAGAAAGAATAAATCAAATTATGAAAAAAACCCGAATTGTTGTTTGATTTCTGACTCGGATAAACTTAAAAAATGCAAAATCCTAGGCGTATGTGGAATATTTTTTTCTCACATTTTTTCAAATTTTCTGGGCGTATGTGGAACATTTTTGAACAGCACTTGTTCCATAAAAGAGGGCGCATGCGGAATACTTCTTAAACATTAATTTCAAACAGTGGCCTGAGACTTTGGACTCAGTCACATGAACATACCTACCTGCATACCTTGCAGAAAATAATGTTCTAATTGATGGTAAGTGCACAAAAACGTAGTTGTCATATGTCATCATAATGATCTTCACAATTATTGTGAACCTTCATTCAAATATTGAACAAAGATTCAAATAAAACGCAGGCACATCCAATTGGATCAGCAGTAAAAATCTGCTTGACCCAATGGATGCTAGAAGCCTTCTACAAATAGTCAAGCCAAACGTAACAAACACACACACAACAGGTCCTTCTTAGGACCATACAATGACTTACTAACCACTGCTTGGATTTTGGGGTCAAAATCTCAATGTTGCAGGACGCCCTCCAAACTCTCAGGATCTGTTAATACACACACCAGGACATGCAAAAAAGTGTGCGCAAGTCGTTGGTAGCCCTAGTAGCGCCGCTGTGGCAGCAGGAAGATGAGACGTGAAATCCATCAAAAATGCCTTACTAACCACTGCTTGGATTTTGGGGTCAAAATCTCAATGTAGCCGGAGGTCCTCCAAACTCTCAGGATCTGTTAATACACACACCAGGACATGCAAAAAGGTGTGCGCAAGTCGTTGGTAGCCCTAGTAGGTCGGCTGTGGCAGCATGAAGATGAGACGTGAAATCCATCAAAAATGCCTTACTAACCACTGCTTGGATTTTGGGGTCAAAATCTCAATGTAGCCGGAGGCCCTCCAAACTCTCAGGATCTGTTAATACACACACCAGGACATGCAAAAAGGTGTGCGCAAGTCGTTGGTAGCCCTAGTAGCGCCGCTGTGGCAGCAGGAAGATGAGACGTGAAATCCATCAAAAATGCCTTACTAACCACTGCTTGGATTTTGGGGTCAAAATCTCAATGTTGCAGGACGCCCTCCAAACTCTCAGGATCTGTTAATACACACACCAGGACATGCAAAAAGGTGTGCGCAAGTCGTTGGTAGCCCTAGTAGGTCGGCTGTGGCAGCAGGAAGATGAGACGTGAAATCCATCAAAAATGCCTTACTAACCACTGCTTGGATTTTGGGGTCAAAATCTCAATGTCGCCGGAGGCCCTCCAAACTCTCAGGATCTGTTAATACACACACCAGGACATGCAAAAAGGTGTGCGCAAGTCGTTGGTAGCCCTAGTAGCGCCGCTGTGGCAGCAGGAAGATGAGACGTGAAATCCATCAAAAATGCCTTACTAACCACTGCTTGGATTTTGGGGTCAAAATCTCAATGTTGCAGGACGCCCTCCAAACTCTCAGGATCTGTTAATACACACACCAGGACATGCAAAAAAGTGTGCGCAAGTCGTTGGTAGCCCTAGTAGCGCCGCTGTGGCAGCAGGAAGATGAGACGTGAAATCCATCAAAAATGCCTTACTAACCACTGCTTGGATTTTGGGGTCAAAATCTCAATGTTGCAGGACGCCCTCCAAACTCTCAGGATCTGTTAATACACACACCAGGACATGCAAAAAGGTGTGCGCAAGTCGTTGGTAGCCCTAGTAGCTCCGCTGTGGCAGCAGGAAGATGAGACGTGAAATCCATCAAAAATGCCTTACTAACCACTGCTTGGATTTTGGGGTCGAAATCTCAATGTCGCCGGACGCCCTCCAAACTCTCAGGATCTGTTAATACACACACCAGGACATGCAAAAAGGTGTGCGCAAGTCGTTGGTAGCCCTAGTAGCTCCGCTGTGGCAGCAGGAAGATGAGACGTGAAATCCATCAAAAATGCCTTACTAACCACTGCTTGGATTTTGGGGTCAAAATCTCAATGTTGCAGGACGCCCTCCAAACTCTCAGGATCTGTTAATACACACACCAGGACATGCAAAAAGGTGTGCGCAAGTCGTTGGTAGCCCTAGTAGCGCCGCTGTGGCAGCAGGAAGATGAGACGTGAAATCCATCAAAAATGCCTTACTAACCACTGCTTGGATTTTGGGGTCAAAATCTCAATGTAGCCGGAGGCCCTCCAAACTCTCAGGATCTGTTAATACACACACCAGGACATGCAAAAAGGTGTGCGCAAGTCGTTGGTAGCCCTAGTAGCGCCGCAGTGGCAGCAGGAAGATGAGACGTGAAATCCATCAAAAATGCCTTACTAACCACTGCTTGGATTTTGGGGTCAAAATCTCAATGTTGCAGGACGCCCTCCAAACTCTCAGGATCTGTTAATACACACACCAGGACATGCAAAAAGGTGTGCGCAAGTCGTTGGTAGCCCTAGTAGCGCCGCTGTGGCAGCAGGAAGACGAGACGTGAAATCCATCAAAAATGCCTTACTAACCACTGCTTGGATTTTGGGGTCAAAATCTCAATGTAGCCGGAGGCCCTCCAAACTCTCAGGATCTGTTAATACACACACCAGGACATGCAAAAAGGTGTGCGCAAGTCGTTGGTAGCCCTAGTAGCGCCGCTGTGGCAGCAGGAAGATGAGAAGTGAAATCCATCAAAAATGCCTTACTAACCACTGCTTGGATTTTGAGGTCAAAATCTCAATGTCGCCGGAGGCCCTCCAAACTCTCAGGATCTGTTAATACACACACCAGGACATGCAAAAAGGTGTGCGCAAGTCGTTGGTAGCCCTAGTAGGTCGGCTGTGGCAGCAGGAAGATGAGACGTGAAATCCATCAAAAATGCCTTACTAACCACTGCTTGGATTTTGGGGTCAAAATCTCAATGTCGCCGGAGGCCCTCCAAACTCTCAGGATCTGTTAATACACACACCAGGACATGCAAAAAGGTGCGCGCAAGTCGTTGGTAGCCCTAGTAGCGCCGCTGTGGCAGCAGGAAGATGAGACGTGAAATCCATCAAAAATGCCTTACTAACCACTGCTTGGATTTTGGGGTCAAAATCTCAATGTAGCCGGAGGCCCTCCAAACTCTCAGGATCTGTTAATACACACACCAGGACATGCAAAAAGGTGTGCGCAAGTCGTTGGTAGCCCTAGTAGCGCCGCAGTGGCAGCAGGAAGATGAGACGTGAAATCCATCAAAAATGCCTTACTAACCACTGCTTGGATTTTGGGGTCAAAATCTCAATGTTGCAGGACGCCCTCCAAACTCTCATGATCTGTTAATACACACACCAGGACATGCAAAAAAGTGTGCGCAAGTCGTTGGTAGCCCTAGTAGCGCCGCTGTGGCAGCAGGAAGATGAGACGTGAAATCCATCAAAAATGCCTTACTAACCACTGCTTGGATTTTGGGGTCAAAATCTCAATGTTGCAGGACGCCCTCCAAACTCTCAGGATCTGTTAATACACACACCAGGACATGCAAAAAGGTGTGCGCAAGTCGTTGGTAGCCCTAGTAGGTCGGCTGTGGCAGCAGGAAGATGAGACCTGAAATCCATCAAAAATGCCTTACTAACCACTGCTTGGATTTTGGGGTCAAAATCTCAATGTCGCCGGAGGCCCTCCAAACTCTCAGGATCTGTTAATACACACACCAGGACATGCAAAAAGGTGTGCGCAAGTCGTTGGTAGCCCTAGTAGCGCCGCTGCGGCAGCAGGAAGATGAGACGTGAAATCCATCAAAAATGCCTTACTAACCACTGCTTGGATTTTGGGGTCAAAATCTCAATGTTGCAGGACGCCCTCCAAACTCTCAGGATCTGTTAATACACACACCAGGACATGCAAAAAGGTGCGCGCAAGTCGTTGGTAGCCCTAGTAGCGCCGCTGTGGCAGCAGGAAGATGAGACGTGAAATCCATCAAAAATGCCTTACTAACCACTGCTTGGATTTTGGGGTCAAAATCTCAATGTTGCAGGACGCCCTCCAAACTCTCAGGATCTGTTAATACACACACCAGGACATGCAAAAAGGTGTGCGCAAGTCGTTGGTAGCCCTAGTAGCGCCGCTGTGGCAGCAGGAAGATGAGACGTGAAATCCATCAAAAATGCCTTACTAACCACTGCTTGGATTTTGGGGTCAAAATCTCAATGTAGCCGGAGGTCCTCCAAACTCTCAGGATCTGTTAATACACACACCAGGACATGCAAAAAGGTGTGCGCAAGTCGTTGGTAGCCCTAGTAGCGCCGCTGTGGCAGCAGGAAGATGAGACGTGAAATCCATCAAAAATGCCTTACTAACCACTGCTTGGATTTTGGGGTCAAAATCTCAATGTTGCAGAACGCCCTCCAAACTCTCAGGATCTGTTAATACACACACCAGGACATGCAAAAAGGTGTGCGCAAGTCGTTGGTAGCCCTAGTAGCGCCGCTGTGGCAGCAGGAAGATGAGACGTGAAATCCATCAAAAATGCCTTACTAACCACTGCTTGGATTTTGGGGTCAAAATCTCAATGTAGCCGGAGGCCCTCCAAACTCTCAGGATCTGTTAATACACACACCAGGACATGCAAAAAGGTGTGCGCAAGTCGTTGGTAGCCCTAGTAGCGCCGCTGTGGCAGCAGGAAGATGAGACGTGAAATCCATCAAAAATGCCTTACTAACCACTGCTTGGATTTTGGGGTCAAAATCTCAATGTAGCCGGAGGTCCTCCAAACTCTCAGGATCTGTTAATACACACACCAGGACATGCAAAAAGGTGTGCGCAAGTCGTTGGTAGCCCTAGTAGCGCCGCTGTGGCAGCAGGAAGATGAGACGTGAAATCCATCAAAAATGCCTTACTAACCACTGCTTGGATTTTGGGGTCAAAATCTCAATGTAGCCGGAGGTCCTCCAAACTCTCAGGATCTGTTAATACACACACCAGGACATGCAAAAAGGTGTGCGCAAGTCGTTGGTAGCCCTAGTAGCGCCGCTGTGGCAGCAGGAAGATGAGACGTGAAATCCATCAAAAATGCCTTACTAACCACTGCTTGGATTTTGGGGTCAAAATCTCAATGTTGCAGGACGCCCTCCAAACTCTCAGGATCTGTTAATACACACACCAGGACATGCAAAAAGGTGTGCGCAAGTCGTTGGTAGCCCTAGTAGGTCGGCTGTGGCAGCATGAAGATGAGACGTGAAATCCATCAAAAATGCCTTACTAACCACTGCTTGGATTTTGGGGTCAAAATCTCAATGTCGCCGGAGGCCCTCCAAACTCTCAGGATCTGTTAATTCACACACCAGGACATGCAAAAAGGTGTGCGCAAGTCGTTGGTAGCCCTAGTAGGTCGGCTGTGGCAGCATGAAGATGAGACGTGAAATCCATCAAAAATGCCTTACTAACCACTGCTTGGATTTTGGGGTCAAAATCTCAATGTTGCAGGACGCCCTCCAAACTCTCAGGATCTGTTAATACACACACCAGGACATGCAAAAAGGTGTGCGCAAGTCGTTGGTAGCCCTAGTAGCGCCGCTGTGGCAGCAGGAAGATGAGACGTGAAATCCATCAAAAATGCCTTACTAACCACTGCTTGGATTTTGGTGTCAAAATCTCAATGTTGCAGGACGCCCTCCAAACTCTCAGGATCTGTTAATACACACACCAGGACATGCAAAAAGGTGTGCGCAAGTCGTTGGTAGCCCTAGTAGGTCGGCTGTGGCAGCAGGAAGATGAGACGTGAAATCCATCAAAAATGCCTTACTAACCACTGCTTGGATTTTGGGGTCAAAATCTCAATGTCGCCGGAGGCCCTCCAAACTCTCAGGATCTGTTAATACACACACCAGGACATGCAAAAAGGTGTGCGCAAGTCGTTGGTAGCCCTAGTAGCGCCGCTGTGGCAGCAGGAAGATGAGACGTGAAATCCATCAAAAATGCCTTACTAACCACTGCTTGGATTTTGGGGTCAAAATCTCAATGTAGCCGGAGGCCCTCCAAACTCTCAGGATCTGTTAATACACACACCAGGACATGCAAAAAGGTGTGCGCAAGTCGTTGGTAGCCCTAGTAGCGCCGCTGTGGCAGCAGGAAGATGAGACGTGAAATCCATCAAAAATGCCTTACTAACCACTGCTTGGATTTTGGGGTCAAAATCTCAATGTTGCAGGACGCCCTCCAAACTCTCAGGATCTGTTAATACACACACCAGGACATGCAAAAAAGTGTGCGCAAGTCGTTGGTAGCCCTAGTAGCGCCGCTGTGGCAGCAGGAAGATGAGACGTGAAATCCATCAAAAATGCCTTACAATCTCAATGTAGCCGGAGGCCCTCCAAACTCTCAGGATCTGTTAATACACACACCAGGACATGCAAAAAGGTGTGCGCAAGTCGCTGGTAGCCCTAGTAGCGCCGCTGTGGCAGCAGGAAGATGAGACGTGAAATCCATCAAAAATGCCTTACTAACCACTGCTTGGATTTTGGGGTCAAAATCTCAATGTAGCCGGAGGCCCTCCAAACTCTCAGGATCTGTTAATACACACACCAGGACATGCAAAAAGGTGTGCGCAAGTCGCTGGTAGCCCTAGTAGCGCCGCTGTGGCAGCAGGAAGATGAGACGTGAAATCCATCAAAAATGCCTTACTAACCACTGCTTGGATTTTGGGGTCAAAATCTCAATGTAGCCGGAGGCCCTCCAAACTCTCAGGATCTGTTAATACACACACCAGGACATGCAAAAAGGTGTGCGCAAGTCGCTGGTAGCCCTAGTAGCGCCGCTGTGGCAGCAGGAAGATGAGACGTGAAATCCATCAGAAATGCCTTACTAACCACTGCTTGGATTTTGGGGTCAAAATCTCAATGTTGCAGGACGCCCTCCAAACTCTCAGGATCTGTTAATACACACACCAGGACATGCAAAAAGGTGTGCGCAAGTCGTTGGTAGCCCTAGTAGCCCCGCTGTGGCAGCAGGAAGATGAGACGTGAAATCCATCCAAAATGCCTTACTAACCACTGCTTGGATTTTGGGGTCAAAATCTCAATGTTGCAGGACGCCCTCCAAACTCTCAGGATCTGTTAATACACACACCAGGACATGCAAAAAGGTGTGCGCAAGTCGCTGGTAGCCCTAGTAGCGCCGCTGTGGCAGCAGGAAGATGAGACGTGAAATCCATCAGAAATGCCTTACTAACCACTGCTTGGATTTTGGGGTCAAAATCTCAATGTTGCAGGACGCCCTCCAAACTCTCAGGATCTGTTAATACACACACCAGGACATGCAAAAAGGTGTGCGCAAGTCGTTGGTAGCCCTAGTAGCGCCGCTGTGGCAGCAGGAAGATTGGACGTGAAATCCATCAAAAATGCCTTACTAACCACTGCTTGGATTTTGGGGTCAAAATCTCAATGTTGCAGGACGCCCTCCAAACTCTCAGGATCTGTTAATACACACACCAGGACATGCAAAAAGGTGTGCGCAAGTCGTTGGTAGCCCTAGTAGGTCGGCTGTGGCAGCAGGAAGATGAGACGTGAAATCCATCAAAAATGCCTTACTAACCACTGCTTGGATTTTGGGGTCAAAATCTCAATGTTGCAGGACGCCTTCCAAACTCTCAGGATCTGTTAATACACACACCAGGACATGCAAAAAGGTGTGCGCAAGTCGTTGGTAGCCCT
This sequence comes from Eristalis arbustorum, assembly GCA_916610145.1. Taxonomy (NCBI): domain Eukaryota; kingdom Metazoa; phylum Arthropoda; class Insecta; order Diptera; family Syrphidae; genus Eristalis; species Eristalis arbustorum. Next base: position 70,078,900 of record OU744319.1, read on the forward strand.
AGTAGGTCGGCTGTGGCAGCAGGAAGATGAGACGTGAAATCCATCAAAAATGCCTTACTAACCACTGCTTGGATTTTGGGGTCAAAATCTCAATGTTGCAGGACGCCCTCCAAACTCTCAGGATCTGTTAATACACACACCAGGACATGCAAAAAGGTGTGCGCAAGTCGTTGGTAGCCCTAGTAGGTCGGCTGTGGCAGGAAGAAGATGAGACGTGAAATCCATCAAAAATGCCTTACTAACCACTGCTTGGATTTTGGGGTCAAAATCTCAATGTTGCAGGACGCCCTCCAAACTCTCAGGATCTGTTAATACACACACCAGGACATGCAAAGAGGTGTGCGCAAGTCGTTGGTAGCCCTAGTAGCGCCGCTGTGGCAGCAGGAAGATTGGACGTGAAATCCATCAAAAATGCCTTACTAACCACTGCTTGGATTTTGGGGTCAAAATCTCAATGTAGCCGGAGGCCCTCCAAACTCTCAGGATCTGTTAATACACACACCAGGACATGCAAAAAGGTGTGCGCAAGTCGCTGGTAGCCCTAGTAGCGCCGCTGTGGCAGCAGGAAGATGAGACGTGAAATCCATCAAAACTGCCTTACTAACCACTGCTTGGATTTTGGGTCAAAATCTCAATGTTGCAGGACGCCTTCCAAACCCTCAGGATCTGTTAATACACACACCAGAACATGCAAAAAGGTGTGCGCAAGTCGCTGGTAGCCCTAGTAGCGCCGCTGTGGCAGCAGGAAGATGAGACGTGAAATCCATCAGAAATGCCTTACTAACCACTGCTTGGATTTTGGGGTCAAAATCTCAATGTAGCCGGAGGCCCTCCAAACTCTCAGGATCTGTTAATACACACACCAGGACATGCAAAAAGGTGTGCGCAAGTCGCTGGTAGCCCTAGTAGCGCCGCTGTGGCAGCAGGAAGATGAGACGTGAAATCCATCAAAACTGCCTTACTAACCACTGCTTGGATTTTGGGGTCAAAATCTCAATGTTGCAGGACGCCCTCCAAACTCTCAGGATCTGTTAATTAACAAACCAGGACATGCAAAAAGGTGTGCGCCAGTCGCTGGTAGCCCTAGTAGCGCCGCTGTGGCAGCAGGAAGATGAGACGTGAAATCCATCAAAAATGCCTTACTAACCACTGCTTGGATTTTGGGGTCAAAATCTCAATGTTGCAGGACGCCCTCCAAACTCTCAGGATCTGTTAATACACACACCAGGACATGCAAAAAGGTGTGCGCAAGTCGTTGGTAGCCCTAGTAGCTCCGCTGTGGCAGCAGGAAGATGAGACGTGAAATCCATCAAAAATGCCTTACTAACCACTGCTTGGATTTTGGGGTCAAAATCTCAATGTTGCAGGACGCCCTCCAAACTCCCAGGATCTGTTAATACACACACCAGGACATGCAAAAAGGTGTGCGCAAGTCGTTGGTAGCCCTAGTAGCGCCGCTGTGGTAGCAGGAAGATGAGACGTGAAATCCATCAAAAATGCCTTACTAACCACTGCTTGGATTTTGGGGTCAAAATCTCAATGTTGCAGGACGCCCTCCAAACTCTCAGGATCTGTTAATACACACACCAGGACATGCAAAAAGGTGTGCGCAAGTCGTTGGTAGCCCTAGTAGCTCCGCTGTGGCAGCAGGAAGATGAGACGTGAAATCCATCAAAAATGCCTTACTAACCACTGCTTGGATTTTGGGGTCGAAATCTCAATGTCGCCGGACGCCCTCCAAACTCTCAGGATCTGTTAATACACACACCAGGACATGCAAAAAGGTGTGCGCAAGTCGTTGGTAGCCCTAGTAGCTCCGCTGTGGCAGCAGGAAGATGAGACGTGAAATCCATCAAAAATGCCTTACTAACCACTGCTTGGATTTTGGGGTCAAAATCTCAATGTTGCAGGACGCCCTCCAAACTCTCAGGATCTGTTAATACACACACCAGGACATGCAAAAAGGTGTGCGCAAGTCGTTGGTAGCCCTAGTAGCGCCGCTGTGGCAGCAGGAAGATGAGACGTGAAATCCATCAAAAATGCCTTACTAACCACTGCTTGGATTTTGGGGTCAAAATCTCAATGTAGCCGGAGGCCCTCCAAACTCTCAGGATCTGTTAATACACACACCAGGACATGCAAAAAGGTGTGCGCAAGTCGTTGGTAGCCCTAGTAGGTCGGCTGTGGCAGCAGGAAGATGAGACGTGAAATCCATCAGAAATGCCTTACTAACCACTGCTTGGATTTTGGGGTCGAAATCTCAATGTTGCCGGACGCCCTCCAAACTCTCAGGATCTGTTAATACACACACCAGAACATGCAAAAAGGTGTGCGCAAGTCGCTGGTAGCCCTAGTAGCGCCGCTGTGGCAGCAGGAAGATGAGACGTGAAATCCATCAGAAATGCCTTACTAACCACTGCTTGGATTTTGGGGTCAAAATCTCAATGTTGCAGGACGCCCTCCAAACTCTCAGGATCTGTTAATACACACACCAGGACATGCAAAAAGGTGTGCGCAAGTCGTTGGTAGCCCTAGTAGGTCGGCTGTGGCAGCAGGAAGATGAGACGTGAAATCCATCAAAAATGCCTTACTAACCACTGCTTGGATTTTGGGGTCAAAATCTCAATGTTGCAGGACGCCCTCCAAACTCTCAGGATCTGTTAATACACACACCAGGACATGCAAAAAGGCGTGCGCAAGTCGTTGGTAGCCCTAGTAGCGCCGCTGTGGCAGCAGGAAGATAAGACGTGAAATCCATCAAAAATGCCTTACTAACCACTGCTTGGATTTTGGGGTCAAAATCTCAATGTAGCCGGAGGCCCTCCAAACTCTCAGGATCTGTTAATACACACACCAGGACATGCAAAAAGGCGTGCGCAAGTCGTTGGTAGCCCTAGTAGCGCCGCTGTGGCAGCAGGAAGATAAGACGTGAAATCCATCAAAAATGCCTTACTAACCACTGCTTGGATTTTGGGGTCAAAATCTCAATGTAGCCGGAGGCCCTCCAAACTCTCAGGATCTGTTAATACACACACCAGGACATGCAAAAAGGTGTGCGCAAGTCGTTGGTAGCCCTAGTAGGTCGGCTGTGGCAGCAGGAAGATGAGACGTGAAATCCATCAGAAATGCCTTACTAACCACTGCTTGGATTTTGGGGTCGAAATCTCAATGTTGCCGGACGCCCTCCAAACTCTCAGGATCTGTTAATACACACACCAGGACATGCAAAAAGGCGTGCGCAAGTCGTTGGTAGCCCTAGTAGCGCCGCTGTGGCAGCAGGAAGATAAGACGTGAAATCCATCAAAAATGCCTTACTAACCACTGCTTGGATTTTGGGGTCAAAATCTCAATGTTGCAGGACGCCCTCCAAACTCTCAGGAACTGTTAATACACACACCAGGACATGCAAAAAGGTGTGCGCAAGTCGTTGGTAGCCCTAGTAGGTCGGCTGTGGCAGCAGGAAGATGAGACGTGAAATCCATCAAAAATGCCTTACTAACCACTGCTTGGATTTTGGGGTCAAAATCTCAATGTTGCAGGACGCCCTCCAAACTCTCAGGATCTGTTAATACACACACCAGGACATGCAAAAAGGTGTGCGCAAGTCGTTGGTAGCCCTAGTAGGTCGGCTGTGGCAGCAGGAAGATGAGACGTGAAATCCATCAAAAATGCCTTACTAACCACTGCTTGGATTTTGGGGTCAAAATCTCAATGTTGCAGGACGCCCTCCAAACTCTCAGGATCTGTTAATACACACACCAGGACATGCAAAAAGGTGTGCGCAAGTCGTTGGTAGCCCTAGTAGCTCCGCTGTGGCAGCAGGAAGATGAGACGTGAAATCCATCAAAAATGCCTTACTAACCACTGCTTGGATTTTGGGGTCGAAATCTCAATGTCGCCGGCCGCCCTCCAAACTCTCAGGATCTGTTAATACACACACCAGGACATGCAAAAAGGTGTGCGCAAGTCGTTGGTAGCCCTAGTAGCTCCGCTGTGGCAGCAGGAAGATGAGACGTGAAATCCATCAAAAATGCCTTACTAACCACTGCTTGGATTTTGGGGTCAAAATCTCAATGTTGCAGGACGCCCTCCAAACTCTCAGGATCTGTTAATACACACACCAGGACATGCAAAAAGGTGTGCGCAAGTCGTTGGTAGCCCTAGTAGCGCCGCTGTGGCAGCAGGAAGATGAGACGTGAAATCCATCAAAAATGCCTTACTAACCACTGCTTGGATTTTGGGGTCAAAATCTCAATGTTGCAGGACGCCCTCCAAACTCTCAGGATCTGTTAATACACACACCAGGACATGCAAAAAGGCGTGCGCAAGTCGTTGGTAGCCCTAGTAGCGCCGCTGTGGCAGCAGGAAGATAAGACGTGAAATCCATCAAAAATGCCTTACTAACCACTGCTTGGATTTTGGGGTCAAAATCTCAATGTAGCCGGAGGCCCTCCAAACTCTCAGGATCTGTTAATACACACACCAGGACATGCAAAAAGGCGTGCGCAAGTCGTTGGTAGCCCTAGTAGCGCCGCTGTGGCAGCAGGAAGATAAGACGTGAAATCCATCAAAAATGCCTTACTAACCACTGCTTGGATTTTGGGGTCAAAATCTCAATGTAGCCGGAGGCCCTCCAAACTCTCAGGATCTGTTAATACACACACCAGGACATGCAAAAAGGTGTGCGCAAGTCGTTGGTAGCCCTAGTAGGTCGGCTGTGGCAGCAGGAAGATGAGACGTGAAATCCATCAGAAATGCCTTACTAACCACTGCTTGGATTTTGGGGTCGAAATCTCAATGTTGCCGGACGCCCTCCAAACTCTCAGGATCTGTTAATACACACACCAGGACATGCAAAAAGGCGTGCGCAAGTCGTTGGTAGCCCTAGTAGCGCCGCTGTGGCAGCAGGAAGATAAGACGTGAAATCCATCAAAAATGCCTTACTAACCACTGCTTGGATTTTGGGGTCAAAATCTCAATGTTGCAGGACGCCCTCCAAACTCTCAGGAACTGTTAATACACACACCAGGACATGCAAAAAGGTGTGCGCAAGTCGTTGGTAGCCCTAGTAGGTCGGCTGTGGCAGCAGGAAGATGAGACGTGAAATCCATCAAAAATGCCTTACTAACCACTGCTTGGATTTTGGGGTCAAAATCTCAATGTTGCAGGACGCCCTCCAAACTCTCAGGATCTGTTAATACACACACCAGGACATGCAAAAAGGCGTGCGCAAGTCGTTGGTAGCCCTAGTAGCGCCGCTGTGGCAGCAGGAAGATAAGACGTGAAATCCATCAGAAATGCCTTACTAACCACTGCTTGGATTTTGGGGTCAAAATCTCAATGTTGCAGGACGCCCTCCAAACTCTCAGGATCTGTTAATACACACACCAGGACATGCAAAAAGGTGTGCGCAAGTCGTTGGTAGCCCTAGTAGGTCGGCTGTGGCAGCAGGAAGATGAGACGTGAAATCCATCAAAAATGCCTTACTAACCACTGCTTGGATTTTGGGGTCAAAATCTCAATGTTGCAGGACGCCCTCCAAACTCTCAGGATCTGTTAATACACACACCAGGACATGCAAAAAGGCGTGCGCAAGTCGTTGGTAGCCCTAGTAGCGCCGCTGTGGCAGCAGGAAGATAAGACGTGAAATCCATCAAAAATGCCTTACTAACCACTGCTTGGATTTTGGGGTCAAAATCTCAATGTTGCAGGACGCCCTCCAAACTCTCAGGATCTGTTAATACACACACCAGGACATGCAAAAAGGTGTGCGCAAGTCGTTGGTAGCCCTAGTAGGTCGGCTGTGGCAGCAGGAAGATGAGACGTGAAATCCATCAAAAATGCCTTACTAACCACTGCTTGGATTTTGGGGTCAAAATCTCAATGTTGCAGGACGCCCTCCAAACTCTCAGGATCTGTTAATACACACACCAGGACATGCAAAAAGGCGTGCGCAAGTCGTTGGTAGCCCTAGTAGCGCCGCTGTGGCAGCAGGAAGATAAGACGTGAAATCCATCAAAAATGCCTTACTAACCACTGCTTGGATTTTGGGGTCAAAATCTCAATGTAGCCGGAGGCCCTCCAAACTCTCAGGATCTGTTAATACACACACCAGGACATGCAAAAAGGCGTGCGCAAGTCGTTGGTAGCCCTAGTAGCGCCGCTGTGGCAGCAGGAAGATAAGACGTGAAATCCATCAAAAATGCCTTACTAACCACTGCTTGGATTTTGGGGTCAAAATCTCAATGTTGCAGGACGCCCTCCAAACTCTCAGGATCTGTTAATACACACACCAGGACATGCAAAAAGGCGTGCGCAAGTCGTTGGTAGCCCTAGTAGCGCCGCTGTGGCAGCAGGAAGATGAGACGTGAAATCCATCAAAAATGCCTTACTAACCACTGCTTGGATTTTGGGGTCAAAATCTCAATGTTGCAGGACGCCCTCCAAACTCTCAGGATCTGTTAATACACACACCAGGACTTGCAAAAAGGTGTGCGCAAGTCGTTGGTAGCGCTAGTAGCGCCGCTGTGGCAGCAGGAAGATAAGACGTGAAATCCATCAAAAATGCCTTACTAACCACTGCTTGGATTTTGGGGTCAAAATCTCAATGTTGCAGGACGCCCTCCAAACTCTCAGGAACTGTTAATACACACACCAGGACATGCAAAAAGGTGTGCGCAAGTCGTTGGTAGCCCTAGTAGGTCGGCTGTGGCAGCAGGAAGATGAGACGTGAAATCCATCAAAAATGCCTTACTAACCACTGCTTGGATTTTGGGGTCAAAATCTCAATGTTGCAGGACGCCCTCCAAACTCTCAGGAACTGTTAATACACACACCAGGACATGCAAAAAGGTGTGCGCAAGTCGTTGGTAGCCCTAGTAGGTCGGCTGTGGCAGCAGGAAGATGAGACGTGAAATCCATCAAAAATGCCTTACTAACCACTGCTTGGATTTTGGGGTCAAAATCTCAATGTTGCAGGACGCCCTCCAAACTCTCAGCAACTGTTAATACACACACCAGGACATGCAAAAAGGTGTGCGCAAGTCGTTGGTAGCCCTAGTAGGTCGGCTGTGGCAGCAGGAAGATGAGACGTGAAATCCATCAAAAATGCCTTACTAACCACTGCTTGGATTTTGGGGTCAAAATCTCAATGTTGCAGGACGCCCTCCAAACTCTCAGGAACTGTTAATACACACACCAGGACATGCAAAAAGGTGTGCGCAAGTCGTTGGTAGCCCTAGTAGGTCGGCTGTGGCAGCAGGAAGATGAGACGTGAAATCCATCAAAAATGCCTTACTAACCACTGCTTGGATTTTGGGGTCAAAATCTCAATGTTGCAGGACGCCCTCCAAACTCTCAGGATCTGTTAATACACACACCAGGACTTGCAAAAAGGTGTGCGCAAGTCGTTGGTAGCGCTAGTAGCGCCGCTGTGGCAGCAGGAAGATGAGACGTGAAATCCATCAAAAATGCCTTACTAACCACTGCTTGGATTTTGGGGTCAAAATCTCAATGTAGCCGGAGGCCCTCCAAACTCTCAGGATCTGTTAATACACACACCAGGACATGCAAAAAGGTGTGCGCAAGTCGTTGGTAGCCCTAGTAGCGCCGCTGTGGCAGCAGGAAGATGAGACGTGAAATCCATCAAAAATGCCTTACTAACCACTGCTTGGATTTTGGGGTCAAAATCTCAATGTTGCAGGACGCCCTCCAAACTCTCAGGATCTGTTAATACACACACCAGGACTTGCAAAAAGGTGTGCGCAAGTCGTTGGTAGCGCTAGTAGCGCCGCTGTGGCAGCAGGAAGATGAGACGTGAAATCCATCAAAAATGCCTTACTAACCACTGCTTGGATTTTGGGGTCAAAATCTCAATGTAGCCGGAGGCCCTCCAAACTCTCAGGATCTGTTAATACACACACCAGGACATGCAAAAAGGTGTGCGCAAGTCGTTGGTAGCCCTAGTAGCGCCGCTGTGGCAGCAGGAAGATGAGACGTGAAATCCATCAAAAATGCCTTACTAACCACTGCTTGGATTTTGGGGTCAAAATCTCAATGTTGCAGGACACCCTCCAAACTCTCAGGATCTGTTAATACACACACCAGGACATGCAAAAAGGTGTGCGCAAGTCGTTGGTAGCCCTAGTAGCGCCGCTGTGGCAGCAGGAAGATGAGACGTGAAATCCATCAAAAATGCCTTACTAACCACTGCTTGGATTTTGGGGTCAAAATCTCAATGTTGCAGGACGCCCTCCAAACTCTCAGGATCTGTTAATACACACACCAGGACATGCAAAAAGGTGTGCGCAAGTCGTTGGTAGCCCTAGTAGCGCCGCTGTGGCAGCAGGAAGATGAGACCTGAAATCCATCAAAAATGCCTTACTAACCACTGCTTGGATTTTGGGGTCAAAATCTCAATGTTGCAGGACGCCCTCCAAACTCTCAGGATCTGTTAATACACACACCAGGACATGCAAAAAGGCGTGCGCAAGTCGTTGGTAGCCCTAGTAGCGCCGCTGTGGCCGCAGGAAGATAAGACGTGAAATCCATCAAAAATGCCTTACTAACCACTGCTTGGATTTTGGGGTCAAAATCTCAATGTTGCAGGACGCCCTCCAAACTCTCAGGATCTGTTAATACACACACCAGGACATGCAAAAAGGTGTGCGCAAGTCGTTGGTAGCCCTAGTAGCGCCGCTGTGGCAGCAGGAAGATGAGACCTGAAATCCATCAAAAATGCCTTACTAACCACTGCTTGGATTTTGGGGTCAAAATCTCAATGTTGCAGGACGCCCTCCAAACTCTCGGGATCTGTTAATACACACACCAGGACATGCAAAAAGGCGTGCGCAAGTCGTTGGTAGCCCTAGTAGCGCCGCTGTGGCAGTAGGAAGATGAGACGTGAAATCCATCAAAAATACCTTACTAACCACTGCTTGGATTTTGGGGTCAAAATCTCAATGTTGCAGGACGCCCTCCAAACTCTCAGGATCTGTTAATACACACACCAGGACATGCAAAAAGGTGTGCGCAAGTCGTTGGTAGCCCTAGTAGCGCCGCTGTGGCAGCAGGAAGATGAGACGTGAAATCCATCAAAAATGCCTTACTAACCACTGCTTGGATTTTGGGGTCAAAATCTCAATGTCGCCGGAGGCCCTCCAAACTCTCGGGATCTGTTAATACACACACCAGGACATGCAAAAAGGTGTGCGCAAGTCGTTGGTAGCCCTAGTAGCGCCGTTGTGGCAGCAGGAAGATGAGACGTGAAATCCATCAAAAATGCCTTACTAACCACTGCTTGGATTTTGGGGTCAAAATCTCAATGTCGCCGGAGGCCCTCCAAACTCTCGGGATCTGTTAATACACACACCAGGACATGCAAAAAGGTGTGCGCAAGTCGTTGGTAGCCCTAGTAGCGCCGTTGTGGCAGCAGGAAGATGAGACGTGAAATCCATCAAAAATGCCTTACTAACCACTGCTTGGATTTTGGGGTCAAAATCTCAATGTTGCAGGACGCCCTCCAAACTCTCAGGATCTGTTAATACACACACCAGGACATGCAAAAAGGTGTGCGCAAGTCGTTGGTAGCCCTAGTAGCGCCGCTGTGGCAGCAGGAAGATGAGACGTGAAATCCATCAAAAATGCCTTACTAACCACTGCATGGATTTTGGGGTCAAAATCTCAATGTTGCAGGACGCCCTCCAAACTCTCAGGATCTGTTAATACACACACCAGGACATGCAAAAAGGTGTGCGCAAGTCGTTGGTAGCCCTAGTAGCGCCGCTGTGGTAGCAGGAAGATGAGACGTGAAATCCATTAAAAATGCCTTACTAACCACTGCATGGATTTTGGGGTCAAAATCTCAATGTTGCAGGACGCCCTCCAAACTGTCAGGACCTGTTAATACACACACCAGGACATGCAAAAAGGTGTGCGCAAGTCGTTGGTAGCCCTAGTAGGTCGGCTGTGGCAGCAGGAAGATGAGACGTGAAATCCATCAAAAATGCCTTACTAACCACTGCTTGGATTTTGGGGTCAAAATCTCAATGTCGCCGGAGGCCCTCCAAACTCTCAGGATCTTTTAATACACACACCAGGACATGCAAAAAGGTGTGCGCAAGTCGTTGGTAGCCCTAGTAGCGCCGCTGTGGCAGCAGGAAGATGAGACGTGAAATCCATCAAAAATGCCTTACTAACCACTGCTTGGATTTTGGGGTCAAAATCTCAATGTCGTCGGAGGCCCTCCAAACTCTCAGGATCTGTTAATACACACACCAGGACATGCAAAAAGGTGTGCGCAAGTCGTTGGTAGCCCTAGTAGCGCCGCTGTGGCAGCAGGAAGATGAGACGTGAAATCCATCAAAAATGCCTTACTAACCACTGCTTGGATTTTGGGGTCAAAATCTCAATGTCGCCGGAGGCCCTCCAAACTCTCGGGATCTGTTAATACACACACCAGGACATGCAAAAAGGTGTGCGCAAGTCGTTGGTAGCCCTAGTAGCGCCGCTGTGGCAGCAGGGAGATGAGACGTGAAATCCATCAAAAATGCCTTACTAACCACTGCTTGGATTTTGGGGTCAAAATCTCAATGTTGCAGTACGCCCTCCAAACTCTCAGGATCTGTTAATACACACACCAGGACATGCAAAAAGGTGTGCGCAAGTCGTTGGTAGCCCTAGTAGCGCCGCTGTGGCAGCAGGAAGATGAGACGTGAAATCCATCAAAAATGCCTTACTAACCACTGCTTGGATTTTGGGGTCAAAATCTCAATGTTGCAGGACGCCCTCCAAACTTTCAGGATCTGTTAATACACACACCAGGACATGCAAAAAGGTGTGCGCAAGTCGTTGGTAGCCCTAGTAGCGCCGCTGTGGCAGCAGGAAGATGAGACGTGAAATCCATCAGAAATGCCTTACTAACCACTGCTTGGATTTTGGGGTCAAAATCTCAATGTCGCCGGAGGCCCTCCAAACTCTCAGGATCTTTTAATACACACACCAGGACATGCAAAAAGGTGTGCGCAAGTCGTTGGTAGCCCTAGTAGCGCCGCTGTGGCAGCAGGGAGATGAGACGTGAAATCCATCAAAAATGCCTTACTAACCACTGCTTGGATTTTGGGGTCAAAATCTCAATGTCGCCGGAGGCCCTCCAGACTCTCAGGATCTGTTAATACACACACCAGGACATGCAAAAAGGTGTGCGCAAGTCGTTGGTAGCCCTAGAAGCGCCGCTGTGGCAGCAGGAAGATGAGACGTGAAATCCATCAAAAATGCCTTACTAACCACTGCTTGGATTTTGGGGTCAAAATCTCAATGTTGCAGGACGCCCTCCAAACTCTCAGGATCTGTTAATACACACACCAGGACATGCAAAAAGGTGTGCGCAAGTCGTTGGTAGCCCTAGTAGCGCCGCTGTGGCAGCAGGAAGATGAGACGTGAAATCCATCAAAAATGCCTTACTAACCACTGCTTGGATTTTGGGGTCAAAATCTCAATGTCGCCGGAGGCCCTCCAAACTCTCAGGATCTGTTAATACACACACCAGGACATGCAAAAAGGTGTGCGCAAGTCGTTGGTAGCCCTAGAAGCGCCGCTGTGGCAGCAGGAAGATGAGACGTGAAATCCATCAAAAATGCCTTACTAACCACTGCTTGGATTTTGAGGTCAAAATCTCAATGTCGCCGGAGGCCCTCCAGACTCTCAGGATCTGTTAATACACACACCAGGACATGCAAAAAGGTGTGCGCAAGTCGTTGGTAGCCCTAGTAGCGCCGCTGTGGCAGCAGGAAGATGAGACGTGAAATCCATCAGAAATGCCTTACTAACCACTGCTTGGATTTTGGGGTCAAAATCTCAATGTCGCCGGAGGCCCTCCAAACTCTCAGGATCTGTTAATACACACACCAGGACATGCAAAAAGGTGTGCGCAAGTCGTTGGTAGCCCTAGTAGGTCGGCTGTGGCAGCAGGAAGATGAGACGTGAAATCCATCAAAAATGCCTTACTAACCACTGCTTGGATTTTGGGGTCAAAATCTCAATGTTGCAGGACGCCCTCCAAACTCTCAGGATCTGTTAATACACACACCAGGACATGCAAAAAGGTGTGCGCAAGTCGTTGGTAGCCCTAGTAGCGCCGCTGTGGCAGCAGGAAGATGAGACGTGAAATCCATCAAAAATGCCTTACTAACCACTGCTTGGATTTTGGGGTCAAAATCTCAATGTCGCCGGAGGCCCTCCAAACTCTCCGGATCTGTTAATACACACACCAGGACATGCAAAAAGGTGTGCGCAAGTCGTTGGTAGCCCTAGTAGCGCCGTTGTGGCAGCAGGAAGATGAGACGTGAAATCCATCAAAAATGCCTTACTAACCACTGCTTGGATTTTGGGGTCAAAATCTCAATGTCGTCGGAGGCCCTCCAAACTCTCAGGATCTGTTAATACACACACCAGGACATGCAAAAAGGTGTGCGCAAGTCGTTGGTAGCCCTAGTAGCGCCGCTGTGGCAGCAGGAAGATGAGACGTGAAATCCATCAAAAATGCCTTACTAACCACTGCTTGGATTTTGGGGTCAAAATCTCAATGTTGCAGGACGCCCTCCAAACTCTCCGGATCTGTTAATACACACACCAGGACATGCAAAAAGGTGTGCGCAAGTCGTTGGTAGCCCTAGTAGCGCCGCTGTGGCAGCAGGAAGATGAGACGTGAAATCCATCAAAAATGCCTTACTAACCACTGCTTGGATTTTGGGGTCAAAATCTCAATGTCGCCGGAGGCCCTCCAAACTCTCGGGATCTGTTAATACACACACCAGGACATGCAAAAAGGTTTGCGCAAGTCGTTGGTAGCCCTAGTAGCGCCGCTGTGGCAGCAGGGAGATGAGACGTGAAATCCATCAAAAATGCCTTACTAACCACTGCTTGGATTTTGGGGTCAAAATCTCAATGTTGCAGGACGCCCTCCAAACTCTCAGGATCTGTTAATACACACACCAGGACATGCAAAAAGGTGTGCGCAAGTCGTTGGTAGCCCTAGTAGCGCCGCTGTGGCAGCAGGAAGATGAGACGTGAAATCCATCAAAAATGCCTTACTAACCACTGCTTGGATTTTGGGGTCAAAATCTCAATGTCGTCGGAGGCCCTCCAAACTCTCAGGATCTGTTAATACACACACCAGGACATGCAAAAAGGTGTGCGCAAGTCGTTGGTAGCCCTAGTAGCGCCGCTGTGGCAGCAGGGAGATGAGACGTGAAATCCATCAAAAATGCCTTACTAACCACTGCTTGGATTTTGGGGTCAAAATCTCAATGTCGTCGGAGGCCCTCCAAACTCTCAGGATCTGTTAATACACACACCAGGACATGCAAAAAGGTGTGCGCAAGTCGTTGGTAGCCCTAGTAGCGCCGCTGTGGCAGCAGGGAGATGAGACGTGAAATCCATCAAAAATGCCTTACTAACCACTGCTTGGATTTTGGGGTCAAAATCTCAATGTTGCAGGACGCCCTCCAAACTCTCAGGATCGTTTAATACACACACCAGGACATGCAAAAAGGTGTGCGCAAGTCGTTGGTAGCCCTAGTAGCGCCGCTGTGGCAGCAGGAAGATGAGACGTGAAATCCATCAAAAATGCCTTACTAACCACTGCATGGATTTTGGGGTCAAAATCTCAATGTCGCCGGAGGCCCTCCAAACTCTCAGGATCGTTTAATACACACACCAGGACATGCAAAAAGGTGTGCGCAAGTCGTTGGTAGCCCTAGTAGCGCCGCTGTGGCAGCAGGAAGATGAGACGTGAAATCCATCAAAAATGCCTTACTAACCACTGCATGGATTTTGGGGTCAAAATCTCAATGTTGCAGGACGCCCTCCAAACTGTCAGGACCTGTTAATACACACACCAGGACATGCAAAAAGGTGTGCGCAAGTCGTTGGTAGCCCTTGTAGGTCGGCTGTGGCAGCAGGAAGATGAGATGTGAAATCCATCAAAAATGCCTTACTAACCACTGCTTGGATTTTGGGGTCAAAATCTCAATGTCGCCGGAGGCCCTCCAAACTCTCAGGATCGTTTAATACACACACCAGGACATGCAAAAAGGTGTGCGCAAGTCGTTGGTAGCCCTAGTAGGTCGGCTGTGGCAGCAGGAAGATGAGACGTGAAATCCATCAAAAATGCCTTACTAACCACTGCTTGGATTTTGGGGTCAAAATCTCAATGTCGCCGGAGGCCCTCCAAACTCTCAGGATCTGTTAATACACACACCAGGACATGCAAAAAGGTGTGCGCAAGTCGTTGGTAGCCCTAGTAGCGCCGCTGTGGCAGCAGGAAGATGAGACGTGAAATCCATCAAAAATGCCTTACTAACCACTGCTTGGATTTTGGGGTCAAAATCTCAATGTAGCCGGAGGCCCTCCAAACTCTCAGGATCTGTTAATACACACACCAGGACATGCAAAAAGGTGTGCGCAAGTCGTTGGTAGCCCTAGTAGCGCCGCAGTGGCAGCAGAAAGATGAGACGTGAAATCCATCAAAAATGCCTTACTAACCACTGCTTGGATTTTGGGGTCAAAATCTCAATGTCGCCGGAGGCCCTCCAAACTCTCAGGATCTGTTAATACACACACCAGGACATGCAAAAAGGTGTGCGCAAGTCGTTGGTAGCCCTAGTAGGTCGGCTGTGGCAGCAGGAAGATGAGACGTGAAATCCATCAAAAATGCCTTACTAACCACTGCTTGGATTTTGGGGTCAAAATCTCAATGTCGCCGGAGGCCCTCCAAACTCTCAGGATCTGTTAATACACACACCAGGACATGCAAAAAGGTGTGCGCAAGTCGTTGGTAGCCCTAGTAGGTCGGCTGTGGCAGCAGGAAGATGAGACCTGAAATCCATCAAAAATGCCTTACTAACCACTGCTTGGATTTTGGGGTCAAAATCTCAATGTCGCCGGAGGCCCTCCAAACTCTCAGGATCTGTTAATACACACACCAGGACATGCAAAAAGGTGTGCGCAAGTCGTTGGTAGCCCTAGTAGCGCCGCTGCGGCAGCAGGAAGATGAGACGTGAAATCCATCAAAAATGCCTTACTAACCACTGCTTGGATTTTGGGGTCAAAATCTCAATGTTGCAGGACGCCCTCCAAACTCTCAGGATCTGTTAATACACACACCAGGACATGCAAAAAGGTGCGCGCAAGTCGTTGGTAGCCCTAGTAGCGCCGCTGTGGCAGCAGGAAGATGAGACGTGAAATCCATCAAAAATGCCTTACTAACCACTGCTTGGATTTTGGGGTCAAAATCTCAATGTTGCAGGACGCCCTCCAAACTCTCAGGATCTGTTAATACACACACCAGGACATGCAAAAAGGTGTGCGCAAGTCGTTGGTAGCCCTAGTAGGTCGGCTGTGGCAGCAGGAAGATGAGACGTGAAATCCATCAAAAATGCCTTACTAACCACTGCTTGGATTTTGGGGTCAAAATCTCAATGTCGCCGGAGGCCCTCCAAACTCTCAGGATCTGTTAATACACACACCAGGACATGCAAAAAGGTGTGCGCAAGTCGTTGGTAGCCCTAGTAGCGCCGCAGTGGCAGCAGGAAGATGAGACGTGAAATCCATCAAAAATGCCTTACTAACCACTGCTTGGATTTTGGGGTCAAAATCTCAATGTTGCAGGACGCCCTCCAAACTCTCAGGATCTGTTAATACACACACCAGGACATGCAAAAAGGTGTGCGCAAGTCGTTGGTAGCCCTAGTAGCGCCGCTGTGGCAGCAGGAAGACGAGACGTGAAATCCATCAAAAATGCCTTACTAACCACTGCTTGGATTTTGGGGTCAAAATCTCAATGTAGCCGGAGGCCCTCCAAACTCTCAGGATCTGTTAATACACACACCAGGACATGCAAAAAGGTGTGCGCAAGTCGTTGGTAGCCCTAGTAGCGCCGCTGTGGCAGCAGGAAGATGAGAAGTGAAATCCATCAAAAATGCCTTACTAACCACTGCTTGGATTTTGAGGTCAAAATCTCAATGTCGCCGGAGGCCCTCCAAACTCTCAGGATCTGTTAATACACACACCAGGACATGCAAAAAGGTGTGCGCAAGTCGTTGGTAGCCCTAGTAGGTCGGCTGTGGCAGCAGGAAGATGAGACGTGAAATCCATCAAAAATGCCTTACTAACCACTGCTTGGATTTTGGGGTCAAAATCTCAATGTTGCAGGACGCCCTCCAAACTCTCAGGATCTGTTAATACACACACCAGGACATGCAAAAAGGTGTGCGCAAGTCGTTGGTAGCCCTAGTAGCGCCGTTGTGGCAGCAGGAAGATGAGACGTGAAATCCATCAAAAATGCCTTACTAACCACTGCTTGGATTTTGGGGTCAAAATCTCAATGTCGCCGGAGGCCCTCCAAACTCTCGGGATCTGTTAATACACACACCAGGACATGCAAAAAGGTTTGCGCAAGTCGTTGGTAGCCCTAGTAGCGCCGCTGTGGCAGCAGGGAGATGAGACGTGAAATCCATCAAAAATGCCTTACTAACCACTGCTTGGATTTTGGGGTCAAAATCTCAATGTTGCAGGACGCCCTCCAAACTCTCAGGATCTGTTAATACACACACCAGGACATGCAAAAAGGTGTGCGCAAGTCGTTGGTAGCCCTAGTAGGTCGGCTGTGGCAGCAGGAAGATGAGACGTGAAATCCATCAAAAATGCCTTACTAACCACTGCTTGGATTTTGGGGTCAAAATCTCAATGTCGCCGGAGGCCCTCCAAACTCTCAGGATCTGTTAATACACACACCAGGACATGCAAAAAGGTGTGCGCAAGTCGTTGGTAGCCCTAGTAGCGCCGCTGTGGCAGCAGGAAGATGAGACGTGAAATCCATCAAAAATGCCTTACTAACCACTGCATGGATTTTGGGGTCAAAATCTCAATGTCGCCGGAGGCCCTCCAAACTCTCAGGATCGTTTAATACACACACCAGGACATGCAAAAAGGTGTGCGCAAGTCGTTGGTAGCCCTAGTAGCGCCGCTGTGGCAGCAGGAAGATGAGACGTGAAATCCATCAAAAATGCCTTACTAACCACTGCATGGATTTTGGGGTCAAAATCTCAATGTTGCAGGACGCCCTCCAAACTGTCAGGACCTGTTAATACACACACCAGGACATGCAAAAAGGTGTGCGCAAGTCGTTGGTAGCCCTTGTAGGTCGGCTGTGGCAGCAGGAAGATGAGATGTGAAATCCATCAAAAATGCCTTACTAACCACTGCTTGGATTTTGGGGTCAAAATCTCAATGTCGCCGGAGGCCCTCCAAACTCTCAGGATCGTTTAATACACACACCAGGACATGCAAAAAGGTGTGCGCAAGTCGTTGGTAGCCCTAGTAGTGCCGCTGTGGCAGCAGGAAGATGAGACGTGAAATCCATCAAAAATGCCTTACTAACCACTGCATGGATTTTGGGGTCAAAATCTCAATGTTGCAGGACGCCCTCCAAACTGTCAGGACCTGTTAATACACACACCAGGACATGCAAAAAGGTGTGCGCAAGTCGTTGGTAGCCCTAGTAGGTCGGCTGTGGCAGCAGGAAGATGAGACGTGAAATCCATCAAAAATGCCTTACTAACCACTGCTTGGATTTTGGGGTCAAAATCTCAATGTCGCCGGAGGCCCTCCAAACTCTCAGGATCGTTTAATACACACACCAGGACATGCAAAAAGGTGTGCGCAAGTCGTTGGTAGCCCTAGTAGCGCCGCTGTGGCAGCAGGAAGATGAGACGTGAAATCCATCAGAAATGCCTTACTAACCACTGCTTGGATTTTGGGGTCAAAATCTCAATGTCGCCGGAGGCCCTCCAAACTCTCAGGATCTGTTAATACACACACCAGGACATGCAAAAAGGTGTGCGCAAGTCGTTGGTAGCCCTAGTAGGTCGGCTGTGGCAGCAGGAAGATGAGACGTGAAATCCATCAAAAATGCCTTACTAACCACTGCTTGGATTTTGGGGTCAAAATCTCAATGTTGCAGGACGCCCTCCAAACTCTCAGGATCTGTTAATACACACACCAGGACATGCAAAAAGGTGTGCGCAAGTCGTTGGTAGCCCTAGTAGCGCCGTTGTGGCAGCAGGAAGATGAGACGTGAAATCCATCAAAAATGCCTTACTAACCACTGCTTGGATTTTGGGGTCAAAATCTCAATGTCGCCGGAGGCCCTCCAAACTCTCGGGATCTGTTAATACACACACCAGGACATGCAAAAAGGTTTGCGCAAGTCGTTGGTAGCCCTAGTAGCGCCGCTGTGGCAGCAGGAAGATGAGACGTGAAATCCATCAAAAATGCCTTACTAACCACTGCTTGGATTTTGGGGTCAAAATCTCAATGTCGCCGGAGGCCCTCCAAACTCTCGGGATCTGTTAATACACACACCAGGACATGCAAAAAGGTTTGCGCAAGTCGTTGGTAGCCCTAGTAGCGCCGCTGTGGCAGCAGGGAGATGAGACGTGAAATCCATCAAAAATGCCTTACTAACCACTGCTTGGATTTTGGGGTCAAAATCTCAATGTTGCAGGACGCCCTCCAAACTCTCAGGATCTGTTAATACACACACCAGGACATGCAAAAAGGTGTGCGCAAGTCGTTGGTAGCCCTAGTAGCGCCGCTGTGGCAGCAGGAAGATGAGACGTGAAATCCATCAAAAATGCCTTACTAACCACTGCTTGGATTTTGGGGTCAAAATCTCAATGTCGCCGGAGGCCCTCCAAACTCTCAGGATCTGTTAATACACACACCAGGACATGCAAAAAGGTGTGCGCAAG
This sequence comes from Eristalis arbustorum, assembly GCA_916610145.1. Taxonomy (NCBI): domain Eukaryota; kingdom Metazoa; phylum Arthropoda; class Insecta; order Diptera; family Syrphidae; genus Eristalis; species Eristalis arbustorum. The sequence goes on from OU744319.1 coordinate 70,097,709, forward strand.
TCGTTGGTAGCCCTAGTAGCGCCGTTGTGGCAGCAGGAAGATGAGACGTGAAATCCATCAAAAATGCCTTACTAACCACTGCTTGGATTTTGGGGTCAAAATCTCAATGTCGCCGGAGGCCCTCCAAACTCTCAGGATCTGTTAATACACACACCAGGACATGCAAAAAGGTGTGCGCAAGTCGTTGGTAGCCCTAGTAGCGCCGTTGTGGCAGCAGGAAGATGAGACGTGAAATCCATCAAAAATGCCTTACTAACCACTGCTTGGATTTTGGGGTCAAAATCTCAATGTCGCCGGAGGCCCTCCAAACTCTCAGGATCTGTTAATACACACACCAGGACATGCAAAAAGGTGTGCGCAAGTCGTTGGTAGCCCTTGTAGGTCGGCTGTGGCAGCAGGAAGATGAGATGTGAAATCCATCAAAAATGCCTTACTAACCACTGCTTGGATTTTGGGGTCAAAATCTCAATGTCGCCGGAGGCCCTCCAAACTCTCAGGATCGTTTAATACACACACCAGGACATGCAAAAAGGTGTGCGCAAGTCGTTGGTAGCCCTAGTAGCGCCGCTGTGGCAGCAGGAAGATGAGACGTGAAATCCATCAAAAATGCCTTACTAACCACTGCATGGATTTTGGGGTCAAAATCTCAATGTTGCAGGACGCCCTCCAAACTGTCAGGACCTGTTAATACACACACCAGGACATGCAAAAAGGTGTGCGCAAGTCGTTGGTAGCCCTAGTAGGTCGGCTGTGGCAGCAGGAAGATGAGACGTGAAATCCATCAAAAATGCCTTACTAACCACTGCTTGGATTTTGGGGTCAAAATCTCAATGTCGCCGGAGGCCCTCCAAACTCTCAGGATCGTTTAATACACACACCAGGACATGCAAAAAGGTGTGCGCAAGTCGTTGGTAGCCCTAGTAGCGCCGCTGTGGCAGCAGGAAGATGAGACGTGAAATCCATCAGAAATGCCTTACTAACCACTGCTTGGATTTTGGGGTCAAAATCTCAATGTCGCCGGAGGCCCTCCAAACTCTCAGGATCTGTTAATACACACACCAGGACATGCAAAAAGGTGTGCGCAAGTCGTTGGTAGCCCTAGTAGGTCGGCTGTGGCAGCAGGAAGATGAGACGTGAAATCCATCAAAAATGCCTTACTAACCACTGCTTGGATTTTGGGGTCAAAATCTCAATGTTGCAGGACGCCCTCCAAACTGTCAGGACCTGTTAATACACACACCAGGACATGCAAAAAGGTGTGCGCAAGTCGTTGGTAGCCCTAGTAGCGCCGCTGTGGCAGCAGGAAGATGAGACGTGAATTCCATCAAAAATGCCTTACTAACCACTGCATGGATTTTGGGGTCAAAATCTCAATGTCGCCGGAGGCCCTCCAAACTCTCAGGATCGTTTAATACACACACCAGGACATGCAAAAAGGTGTGCGCAAGTCGTTGGTAGCCCTAGTAGCGCCGCTGTGGCAGCAGGGAGATGAGACGTGAAATCCATCAAAAATGCCTTACTAACCACTGCTTGGATTTTGGGGTCAAAATCTCAATGTTGCAGGACGCCCTCCAAACTCTCAGGATCTGTTAATACACACACCAGGACATGCAAAAAGGTGTGCGCAAGTCGTTGGTAGCCCTAGTAGCGCCGCTGTGGCAGCAGGAAGATGAGACGTGAAATCCATCAAAAATGCCTTACTAACCACTGCTTGGATTTTGGGGTCAAAATCTCAATGTTGCAGGACGCCCTCCAAACTGTCAGGACCTGTTAATACACACACCAGGACATGCAAAAAGGTGTGCGCAAGTCGTTGGTAGCCCTAGTAGCGCCGCTGTGGCAGCAGGAAGATGAGACGTGAATTCCATCAAAAATGCCTTACTAACCACTGCATGGATTTTGGGGTCAAAATCTCAATGTCGCCGGAGGCCCTCCAAACTCTCAGGATCGTTTAATACACACACCAGGACATGCAAAAAGGTGTGCGCAAGTCGTTGGTAGCCCTAGTAGCGCCGCTGTGGCAGCAGGAAGATGAGACGTGAAATCCATCAAAAATGCCTTACTAACCACTGCATGGATTTTGGGGTCAAAATCTCAATGTTGCAGGACGCCCTCCAAACTGTCAGGACCTGTTAATACACACACCAGGACATGCAAAAAGGTGTGCGCAAGTCGTTGGTAGCCCTAGTAGGTCGGCTGTGGCAGCAGGAAGATGAGACGTGAAATCCATCAAAAATGCCTTACTAACCACTGCTTGGATTTTGGGGTCAAAATCTCAATGTCGCCGGAGGCCCTCCAAACTCTCAGGATCGTTTAATACACACACCAGGACATGCAAAAAGGTGTGCGCAAGTCGTTGGTAGCCCTAGTAGCGCCGCTGTGGCAGCAGGAAGATGAGACGTGAAATCCATCAAAAATGCCTTACTAACCACTGCTTGGATTTTGGGGTCAAAATCTCAATGTTGCAGGACGCCCTCCAAACTCTCAGGATCTGTTAATACACACACCAGGACATGCAAAAAGGCGTGCGCAAGTCGTTGGTAGCCCTAGTAGGTCGGCTGTGGCAGCAGGAAGATGAGACGTGAAATCCATCAAAAATGCCTTACTAACCACTGCTTGGATTTTGGGGTCAAAATCTCAATGTCGCCGGAGGCCCTCCAAACTCTCAGGATCTGTTAATACACACACCAGGACATGCAAAAAGGTGTGCGCAAGTCGTTGGTAGCCCTAGTAGCGCCGCTGTGGCAGCAGGAAGATGAGACGTGAAATCCATCAAAAATGCCTTACTAACCACTGCTTGGATTTTGGGGTCAAAATCTCAATGTCGCCGGAGGCCCTCCAAACTCTCAGGATCTGTTAATACACACACCAGGACATGCAAAAAGGTGTGCGCAAGTCGTTGGTAGCCCTAGTAGCGCCGCTGTGGCAGCAGGAAGATGAGACGTGAAATCCATCAAAAATGCCTTACTAACCACTGCTTGGATTTTGGGGTCAAAATCTCAATGTCGCCGGAGGCCCTCCAAACTCTCAGGATCGTTTAATACACACACCAGGACATGCAAAAAGGTGTGCGCAAGTCGTTGGTAGCCCTAGTAGGTCGGCTGTGGCAGCAGGAAGATGAGACGTGAAATCCATCAAAAATGCCTTACTAACCACGACTTCGAAATTGATATTTAAGAAATATTCCACATACGCCTTAGTTTTATAATTTTTTTTATTAAAAAGTTGCACATACGCCCAGGATTTTCGACAAAACGTAGAACAAGCGGCTTTGACATTTCCTAGTGATTGTGCCGTTTGTTGGTGGCAATGAGAGACGCAGTTATTATGTTTTGGTTGTATTACAAATAATCTTTATTCACATGTAACTTGTTTTATAAAAACTACATCTAGGTTAAGTCCCCTCATATTTACGGTTAAGAGCTTTTCAAGTAAAATAAATATGTATCTAACACAGGAGGCATGCAGCTTAAGTACACGCGCATCTAACAAACGAACGTTTCTAATTTAACCCGCTGGCCGCACTTAGAACAGGGAATGTGTGCTTAGTGTTCACAAGACAAACAGAACAAGAAGAAGACTAAAGATAATAATTTAACAATGAAATGATACACAGCACCGCGTTTTCAGTTGAATAGAGGATGTAGAGCACTCTCGCCTACTTCTTCTTGTAGCCGTAGGAGTTGATGGCGACGTACTCCTTCTCGCAGAGCAGCATCAGCTCATACCACTGGGCACCGTCGATGCGCTGTTGCTCCAGGATGCCCTTGTAGACTGGGGGCAGGCACTTGGGCGAGATGTGCTTGTGCAGTGACTCACGGTCGCTGCCGTGGAAGTGGATACGCGAGCGCAGCTTCTCCCGGAAGAACGGCTTGAAGAGGGCGAACACGAGGTTGAAGATTTTCGGCTGGTTCACGATGTGAATTGCCTTGATTCGCAGTGGCACTGAATCCTGAAATGAGGGGAAGGTTAGCAGTGGGGGATGGCAGGGGGTGTAGCGGATGCATACCTGTAGCCAGTCAACGATTCTCTTGGCGAAGGGTGGCGTGAACTGCCACGTCTGTTGCATGCTCAGACCGTCCATGTCGAATATCACAATGGCGCCGTTCACCTGGGTTTCCGGCTCCAGCATGGCGGCTTCGAGGAACAGAACGCATCCCTTGAAGACCTCATCGAGACTGACTTCCTTGTGCTTCCATTTCTCTGTGGGGAGAGGGATGTATTTAGTGTGAAATCGAGGAGAAGATTTTGATGAGATTGTACGCACTGCCAAGCTCCAAGACGAGCACCCTCCGGCCGCACTGGTCGCGATTGGGGAACACTGTCAGGACGTTGGCCTTGAAGATGTTTGGCTCCCTGCTCGGCACCAGGTTGTCGTACATGTCCTTGTGCTTCACTTTGAAGGCATAATAGCGTTTGATCTGAAATGAGACAGAAGGGGGAGAATGCATTGCAAAGTGATCAAAGAAGACGATAAGTGGCTGCGTTGATGTTTTTGTTCTGCTTGGAGTGACGAATGTAAACGAGGTGTCGTGTTTAATCAGTCAATCATTGCGGTCTCAATTAGCAGCTCTGTGCGACATTTGCATTGTCGATGGCGTAACTGGCGTCACTGCACTGTAAGCGGGGAAACCGGATTCGAATTTCTGAAGAAGCTGTGTCAGTTGGATTTTCCCAGAGGAATGCATGAAGCAGGGTTGGGTGTTTGGGTGGGAATGGAGACTTGGAAGGGGATGTTGGAGGTGTAGGTTTGTGGATGCGTTTCAACATTTTTCTTTGCTTTTCGCGTGGTCTAGGCGAGTGGGCTTTTAAACGTGTGAAGCTAGAACGAAGGTCTACAGATGACACAGAATAGACGCACAGGCAATAGGCGACGTCTACGGTTTGTGTCACATCAAGTGAAATGATGTTGCTACATTTTACAGAGTGACTATGAAGGCATTGCTAGATGGTGTCTTGTCGTGTCACATGACCACAATTGTGTCTTAAATGACAATAAGGTAACAAAGCCTTCTCTCTATCTGCTCTAAACTGATTTTTAAAAAATGAAGAATGTAAATTGCTCAACACTGAGACTCCGTAACAACGCGCCACGCACAAATGTAGAAGGTTCTCAACCAACTTATGCACACTTCGAAACACCGAGCGCGATGTCTGATTGCGGTCGGTGAAGGTGCCTGTTGGCTGAGGCCCAGTTTCACTACAGACTGTAGCCATCTTCGGGAAGCCACTAACGACACCCCACACCTGTTGGCAGAGCAAAAAACAAATGCGAACCAAAGGCGAATTCTTTCTCTTACTCACCAAATCTCTGGCACTTTCCGGATAGAATTTGCACGGTCTCAGGAATCGGACTAGGTACTCATCGTTGTCCTTGGGGTACAGAAGATCAGTTTCGGCTGGAAAAGAGAAATTGAAACAAAATTAGACTTCAAGCAAGTTGAAGAAACAGAAGCACTTCGAGCGCAATGTGTGTGAAGCACGTCGACGGTTAGCAAGGGTCAGAGAGAGCTCTAGGGAAAATCAAACCCATACGGCAACTTATGTTCGAGATCGACTTGGGAGGAGTCCACTGTACGTAGGCGCATTCCCGGCATTGAATATTGGAGCCACGCACAAATCGCGAATCAGTTGATCTTTGGGTTGATTGCTCTCAGCAAGGAATTGGGTGTCCCCGGGAGTGATCACAAAAGCAAGCATATGTTTGGCTTCTCCAGGAGTTAAAGCTGGAGATGGAATTGCCCATGGCGGGAGGCCTGGAGATTGAGCAGTACCCAGAGCTTGAAGTGGTGGATCTGGAGCTGGATCTGAAGTTGGAGCTGAACAAGAAGCCGCGGCTAGAGCTCGTGATGGATTTACAGTAAAAGCTGGAGCTGGGGCAGAAGCACTGGCCGTTGCACTCGAAGATCTCGTCCAGTAACATGCCCTCTTTGGCTTCACTTCCAGTCGAAGTGTATCGACGAAGTGAATCTGCTCCCTCATTTGGGAGAAGTGGTCGATCTGGAGCTCGGTCCGAAGCTGGAGCTGAACAAGAAGCCACGGCTAGAGCTCGTAATGGATTTAGAGCAAAAGCGGGAGCCGGGGCTGAAGCACTGGCCGTTGTACTCGAAGATCTCGTAAGTCTCGTCCAGTGACATGCCGTCTTTGGCTTCACTGCCAGTCGAAGTGCATTGGCCAGCGATGATGTCTAGACTGAAGTCCAACAGAAAGGAAAACAGCATTTTCGAGAGAGGGTACACACGGGCTCGAGGTAAGGCTTAGACTATTTACAGAATATTGGCACGAAAGGTTAGCAAACGTAAGACTGATTAGCTCTTCTCGCTAAATCAACGCACTGTGCAATCTGCGCACTCATCTGGAAGACAACTTCAGCTCCTTGCCTCTGAATGTGAGCACATAGAGTCAACAGCACGCGTCGGCGTCGTCACCTAGCAACTTTGATGTCAAAACAATGCCGCAACATTTGAATTCTTTTGCGAGCATCCTTTCGACGCAGCTCATCCTGAGATGATTTGTGACAGCCAGTAGGAGAATGTGGCACTTTACTGGGGGCATGTCCTCCACAAACTGTGGCGAAATGTGCGATCTCATGAAATCCCCAGCTCCAAACAGTCCTACTTACTCTCGCCAAAGTCCGCTCCACAAAGCAGATTACCATCTGAAGAGCTGTGTCGCTGTGAAATGCAAATGACTGGCTCTTCGAAATGAAAGCCAGATTTGTCGCCATTATTTTGCCGTCGCCCCATAAATATTCATATTCCCGAATTCAGTAACCGATTGAAATCTCATCAAAAGCCGTGTAAAGCTTTGCAATTCCTCGCGCCGTCGATGTGCACACCGATATGATAAATCGAAACGAAAACAAAATGGTTCGATGTTTTTCTCTCTCTCTCGCTTTCCCTGGCACGATGCATATTTCATTAGCTCATTGTGGAACTCCCAGAAGAGCAAGGTCAGGCCAAGCGTCAACCGCTTGCCTGTGTCAGCGTTTGAGTGCCCAGCGCGACTTGGAAATGTTGACCGTCACTTTGACCGCAGAGAGTGTGTGTGGAAGAGACTCGTCAACACTTTCCATTCCCCCGAACTCTGTTTACACAGAATTTGAACACGAATTAGCGGTAACTGTCACAAGGCGATGGAAATGACGTGCAAACAAACCTAAAGTGCACCGCTGTGTGGGCTCCATTAAATACGATTAAACACACACTCACTCACGCAGACCGCAGAGTTGCCGAGTAAGTGCCGGTCTCTTAATTGGCCGTGCTCCATCAGCCGCGATTATGTGACCCTTTTGTCAGCCCTGACATGATCGCTGCTCGTGGTGTCGTGAATGCAGCCACGGCCAAGCGCTAAACTTGGCCACTTAAGTGAGCCAAGCTTCGCTAATTGGCGGGGGAACAGAGGCTGCGACGGAATAATTTGCAACTTTAATTTTACACTCGCCGTGAAGCCATTCAGATTCGCCGCGCTAATTAGACGCTGCGACGTGGCCAATTGACGGCAGTCTCGTGTGTACACAGTGCAATTTTTGTTGTTTGCGTGTGTGTGTGTGTCAAATAATTGCTCAACCATTGACGCGCCGCGACGGGACAAAGATCGGCTTCAGAGACTGAGTCCACGGGCGTCAATGACAATAATTGAATACACGCCTGGGAAGTGAAGAGAAGCGAACTGTTACAAGGTGACTGCAGATGGACTCTGACTTTTGATTCGCACTAATTAGCGGATAAGTGGCGTGCTAACCGACAACAGGGTGATTACAAATGCACCCAGACTGGTCATTTGTCGGAGCAAATTACACGGGTTAACACGCTCATTTGCGAGAAGCGCGGTTTAATTCCCGTAATCTTGGCGGCGATGATTAGGATAAGTGGACTTGATTGCAGCTGAGGGGTCATTAGGGCGAGGATGCAAGGTGCCACTTCATCCGGAAACAGGGGCAGCACGCAGCGCCGTGTCAATGTCAGGCGATGCATCTCGTTGACATACAAAGCAGCGTTTTGAGTGCTGACAGCTGTCACTGATCGCGAGGAGCTCGATCAAGGCGAAGGAACAGAGAAATATGAGGTAATGCGAGATGAAAATTTCCGATATGAATATTTGCCGAACTGATTTATCGGGCAGTCGCTCGCCCCGCGGACCGATCGGCAGTGGCTCTGACTGTCGCTCGACGAGTTTAATGAGAAATTAATGCGAAAAAAAAACCTGCGATTGCATGCATAAAACAGCGCTCATTCAAATGAGTCAGAGAAGCAGTTCAAGTGTGCGGTGCGAAGAACCCGTTTCGTCCGACAGGGTGACCAGGTCTTTTTTTTTGCTTGGAATCTTCAAATTGGACGTGTGAGAAGTCAGCTTTGTTCGATCTCCGGAAAGATTGATTAGCACAGGCGCTCTGATTGAAAGCGACATCGGAGAGTGCTTGGATGTGAATCTGACAAGAGGTGGAGGAACTGTGCACCTTGAAAACTGGTGCTTGGATGAAGGGGGGCAGTAGGCTATAAATGAGCTGTCACCTTGAATGTGAATCAGTTCCGGCGGGCTGTGGTGCGCAGGAATTCTACTGAAGACAAGCAGAAGTGAGGAGAGAGAGAGATTGAGGGTTGGATGAGCTGTTTACCTTGACGAGGGTGTTCAACTGCAGCGGACATGGAGATCTATAATGTTGTTCTTTGTTGAAGGAAGAGAGAGGAGTGGATGGAGGTCGAACAAGGATGTACCTTGAAGTGTTTACTGTCAAGTCCTTGAACCACGAACGAGTCTTGATCATGAACAGTTGATGGTTGTTGCACTTTGTCAGAGACGACTGAATGGGGATTGGATGATGATTGAGGAGCTGAATCGGTACCGCATTGAGGATCACGATCTTCGCCTCAAAAAGCTGTGTCCTAACTCCGAACACTCGACAAAATATTTGAGTTTCCTTAGTAGGTGCAGACAAATTACAAACAAAGGTTCAACCCATCCGATCCAACACCCTTAACTCATCCAGACTTCCAGACTTCACTCTTACCAACATATCCTTCACCCATCCAGGCACCATAAATTAAGACGAACTTCCCCACACGGCATCAATCGCCTCGCCCGCTCTTTGTAAAGCCCCGCTGACACGTTCCGATCACCCTGCCTCACAGTCACCTTCGATCGGCAATCCAAAGGTCATCAGCGGTGTAATTAAATGACTTTCATATCACTTCCATAGCCAGCCAGTCAGTCATTAATAAACATGTAAGCCCTGATGAAACAGGTCTGCCTCTGCCTCCGACCCTGCCCGTGCAATTAAGTTCCTAATCGATCGCACACACACGCGCACGTGCCGCACAACGTGTCCCACTTCACATTCACTTACCTTCCAGCAGCTTCTTCAGATCTTCAACGGCTTTCTTCTTCACTTCCGGTGTTTCGCGCAGCTCCTTGGCGGCAACTTCCTGTCCGTGCTCTGACAGGTCATTCAACTCGAACGTCAAGTCGAAGTCACCCACTTTGACGACGGGCAACTCGGGCAAATCGGACAACATGGTCGGCACTCCTGGAACAAGGGCAAAAAAACAAAAAGAAAATGGAGTTTAAGTGGCGGTTTCCTTTGGCAGACATGATTGGTCATGAGATGAAATGGCGAATTAATGCACGCTTGAGTGATGTCTAACCGCTGTCTCGTCCGAAGCTGGGTCTGTGACCATGCTCTGGCTTACTTTTTGACGCACGCAAGGGGGTGACTTAATTAACTCTGCACTTTGTATGCGCAGCGAGTGGCCACTGTCAAGGGTGATCACTCCGCTGACAGATCGTTAAGAGATAGAAAAATAAAATACATGTACGTGCATACGAATCGCGCGATTATGGGAATTTGTTGTTCATAAAGGCAATTGCGGGCTGGAGCAGATGTCATTGAGATCGGCGAGCGAAGTTAAGCGTTTGAGTGACGTGAAGTTATTCAAATTTTTTCCTGTTGCAGTCATAAAGTGACACTTGAACATGGCTGGTTTTGACTGGTTGAAGAATGAGTTGATGTGTGGGGCTACAGGGGTTGCGATGTAGTCTGTGAGAGACTGGGAAGACCAATCTGACTTTCAACGAACTTAAGATTGTGGAATTTCCTAAGCTAGGGGAAGCACAATAACTAGCAACTAGACCTGCAGCCTAAAGGTGATCTAATGTTGCCAGTGGTCTCTCTGTCTGTGGTTTAAATGAGGACGTTATCCTGCCAGCTCCAAGATTGCACGCTGGACTCAGAAGCGCCGACGACATCTGCATCTGTTTAGCCGCTGGCAATTGCTAAGCGCGAAACAGTCTCACAGGAAGAACTCGAAAATGCTTAAATGCTAATATAGATGAAGGAGCGAACAGCTAAAAAAGAAGGAGCGAGTAGTCCACAAATGAAGGACCAACAAATCTCGCTCGCAGTAGTAAATGTGAAATGGAGACAAACGATGGTGGTAGTAACCCGCAGAGATACCAGCAACGATCCCTTCAAATGTACGGATCAAAATACGCTTCCTCTGAACAATCTTTAAGACTCCGACTCATAGAATCCGCTTACTTGGCGGATTGCAAAAATGTTCCCAATGAAGACGCTCATCAAGTCCCAATTCCATACAACTCCACACGACACATGAGAGTAAAATCATACACAATTGTGAACATGAATCGTCAACCGCAACAAAAGTTAAAAACTGACCAACTTCATCCGACGTGATGCATTCCACTTACGGTCCACATTTGTATGTTGTCTAAATGACTCTTATTAGATCTTATAAGTTGTCAATTTCTTGACATGACGGATTCTACGTGTTTGGGCCTTTACAGCAACCGCCAAGTGATGAATTAATGGTTGCAGCGATCTCTCTGTCTGAGGTTTGCTCTGGCCATCCAAGTTCGAACGGTTTGTGCGCTTGGTTCAGGATCAGCAACGAACCTCGAGCACGCATGAATTTACCACTGAGGACCATAGGCAATGCAATAAGGACACAACATACGGAAAGATGATCAGGTCACGGGGATGTAGACGTCAACGAGACAGCAGGCGTGCTTGGAACGTACAGGAATGGAGCCGAAATCGACTCAACTGAGGCAGTCGAATGGATTCATCCACTTATACCAGACGCTAAGAAGGCGGACGACAAAATTTATAAGCTAGCTAAGTAGATAGATAGGTAAGTAGCGGACTTACTTATTGCACCGCCACGTGGGCTTGAAATTAGGACGGTTGATTAGGACAGCCAGCCAATTTTGTTAGCAAATTTTACTTAATGCCTTCATTCTAATAATATAATAATATGGGTGTCGCTACAGCCCTTAGAGGGCCAGGGCCTAGCTTCTCAGCAACCACTCGTGTTGTGCTTGCTATTGTTCTCTCACGAGTGGAACGGCTTTGTTTGAGAAGCTTTCTCTAGACAGAGAAATACTCTTTGAGCATTGTCAGTGACTCGAAAGAGGTGGGGTCGTGAAAACTGTTTTCGTCGCACAGAGCAGGAATCGAACCTACGACGTCGAGGTTGGGGTCGACGCACATACCCACAACGCCACGGGCCACTCTTCACTCCTGAGATGAATTAGGCTGCAACTGAAGTATGAGCCTCTAGTGAACTTCTTAGTGGAGGACGAGAGCAGGACAGTCGCAAAGAAGATGCTGGATGCCCTCCTCCTCATCCTCGTCTAGGCTGCTTCTACAGAAGTCATTGCAAAGACTGCGGTGGAGATATAATAGACAGTGTCCGTTGATTATGTCCTCTGCACAAGATGAAACTCTATAGCCACCTGCATGACAACTCGTATGCTGTGAACCTTAATAGTGCGGGGCTCAACAGGTCTATAAGCGGGAACATCAGTTAGACTCTGAGTAGCACAATGGGTCCACAAGGATCAGAGTGAGTGGTGCTTCTGTTAAAAAGTGTATAAAAGTACCACACCCTACGGAAAGATAGACGCTTATAGGCGACCTCGACGTTTCTTGAGGGATTCTTAAGAAAAATTGCGACTTAAAACTGCACACCTGTCAAACTAACAGACGTCAAACCAGAAGATCTCCCTTTTTCGACTGTCGCTAGAAGTGCTGTCAGTCTTAGCACCGTAGCATGTCTTGCATTTAGCACAGCTTGACCCACAAAACCGCGAAGAGGCTAAGGACGCATGCCAACTGCCCTCTGACTCAACTCAAATTGATGCTTTCAATGAAAAAAAAATAGTGATGAATGTTCAAGCCAACTCCCCAGTAACTTACTCATTTTGGTGAATCAACCAAATTTCCCACAAAAAAAAAAAAAAAAACACTAGTATCCCCTCGCTTGCAAGGCAAACACAGAATTCACTTCAACTAAACAAAAAATAAACAAAAACCAAAAAAATTAATCAACACTCGTAGTGGCAAAGAAAATTGCCATCCACACTCTCGCCTTGACTGAGACCACTGAAGCCGAAGATCGACAACCTTAACCACGGTTAACAGCGAAAGAAACCGAACAAAACACACGATAACTACCTCAGAGCGAGCGCTGTTAAGTGACAACTGATTTTATGGTCAACTACCGATCGCGAGTTAACTAGTTGTGCAGCAACTACACAGCCAGCGGTTTGGTTTTGTAGTGCATCCAGTGTCGATGGCCTTAAGAGCGGCCATCCAACTGCCACTGGGAACAGCGTCGAGCAACATCGACAAAGTCATATGGAAATTACACAACAACATGTTTGTTGACGTCGGTTGTGTATGGTTTTGCTTTTTTTTGCCACTTGACCCGGGCGCGACACACGAAATGTGTAACAAGAGGGAAAGAGAAAAGAGCCGAGAAACTGTGTCAAGGTTGCGTGCGACGAAAACCCGAATGCATTTCATCCCAAAAATATTTCACTGAGTCGACAGTGCCAACTTTGGGGCGTTTGTTTTGTTTTCGGTTTCGGTTTCGGCGAACCGATCTTCCGTCAGTGGATCGCCAGTCAAGAGCAGCAGTAGGTGCGAGGTTGTCTGACGACGTTTGGTGATGTTTACTTTTTTGATTTTGGCCAGCCACCGGAGGCTAACGAGTTGCTGAGTGGAGGCAGGGGCGGAGGCGGTTAACGATTTAACACTGAAGATTTATCGCGAACCGGATGAGATCGACGCTAGAGAAGTGTTTATGGCGCGCTGGCTAAGGTTAGACTGGACTCGCAGTCGCTGCAGCGAAGGGTTTTAAGATTCGAGTTAGAGACAAGCACAAGCTCAAGCACAAGCGGTGGACTTGGGATGATAGTTGTTTGTCTGGTTTGAGCGATGGCAGTCGGAGTGGGAGAGAGAGAGAGTGAACGGGGATTGGAGTCACTGCGTTGGTGATTGAAAAGCACTTAGACCGGGGAGCTAGAGACGTGTACGTACGTTTCTGTTTAGTTGGTGGTGCGTTGGCAGCACTTGGGTGACAGGGTGCATCGAATGCGTATGCGAGTTGGCATAAATTAGACCGGGGATCCTTAAAATGGCGAGGACGTAAGTGCGATCGAGATGAATGGGCTTTGGGATAGACGTCATGCTCGAGCCAAGGTTGGTGGGATGCAAAACAGGTTTTAAGGTTCACCTCATTGAGCTAGCCACAACAACAATGTTTGCAGTGATCCTTCTGTCTGTGGCTCAGGTGAGGACCTCATCCTCCCAGTTCCAGGATTGCGCATTGTGATCAGAAACGCCGACGACTCTCGGACACGGACATCAGTATTTGTCTAGCCGCGGTGGCCGAGTTGGCGAAACATTCCGAAGAACTCGAGGATCGCCGAGATCGTCTGCAGACAAGGAGTCCTCGATCAGAAACTGTCCGCTGTCTCGACCAACGAGCTCCACGAAGTCCGGCGCACGATCTCATCTCATCTCTGTTTCCTGCGGTTGGGAACCAAGACTGGTTTTCACCCAACTTCTCGTTTACAAATAAAACGATTTTCGGTCTCGTAATAAATGCCGGTTATTCGAGCGCGGCGTTATTGCGATCTGAAGATTATTTCATAACCTGCAATTGCAGTTTGTTGTTGCCAATATCCACCGACAGCCAGGGGAACTCGTTTGCGGTGAAAAGAGAAACGAGGGTGAAGCGACCAAGCTCTTGTTCATGATGCGAAAACATTTGAGTTCACCAAGAGCGGGGGAAGGAACATCCACACAAAGAACCACACACAGAATGAGAAGGTAACCCAAGCGAACAATGGAAAGCAACGACCTGCATTGAGACACAGCAATTTCCCGCAGCACTGACTGAGACTGCTTGCCCCCCGCATCCGAAGGTCGGTAGTTTCTCGAGAAAACTTTCCGCTTCCACGACGACACCGCTGACAGTCCGAAGGTCGCCGCAAAACCGAGATGCAATGCGAAAGCGGCTGTTGCGCTCTGATGTAAGCGACCCATTCCACTGAATAAACAATTAACCGACCGGAGATGGCAAACACTGAACGATCATGACTCGTCGACTGCGAGGGAGACTGACTGAATTCACACAACAAAGGGGAGTCCTTAATGATATGCTCAAGCTCTCACCGATTCGTCTTGACCTTGACTCTTTCGCACAGTTCACACGCGAATACACGCAAAATCGAGTACAACACAAGCCACGCCGTACGAATTGGACTAATTCCTATCCTTGAAGTGGGTCAATATCACGCGTATTCACACACTTTGTACTTGTGCCCTTCGGGGATGACCTGAATGGGGTGTGCTTTCATGAATGAAAGTTTAATACTGCATAAATATCTTTGACACACATCCAGCAGAGAGAGCGACAAGGACAGGAGGAGGTGAACCTGCGCGGTTTCGCATTTCACCACGTGCCGGGGAAGCAGAAAATCAATATCCATCCGGCGTGGGTGGCGCGAGTAAACACTGCGGATACATATTATGTCGTGGCAAGCAGCCCCCTGTGGTGGACTCACTGTGGGCAGCAGGCACCCTTGGCGACGGAAGCACAACACACAAAGAGACTCCGGGCGTGCTGGGCGCTTAATTAATGCTCAATTGTGTGTCAGGCGTAGCGCGCAACGCGGCTGTGTGAGGCATATGCATTTAAATAAATTACACAAGGTTCATGATAACACTGGCGTTCATTGAAGGAGTTTTTTTTTTCTTTTCAAATGAAGTCCATGGGGTCGAAGATCAGAGGGCGATGAGGTGGAAGCAGAATTGGTGCCCTTTTTCTGGTGTCACTGAGTAGAGGGGGACAGTTGAAGATTGTCAGAGGGGACGACTAGAGGGCGTGACACACTCAATGTCACTGTGATGACATCGTACAGATGAATCCCTTAACTCTGTGACACCACTCACTGTGGCAGCATCAGACTTCGTCTAAGCAGACTTCGAAGACATGCACCAGGAAACAGGGATCGAGAAGGAAACAGCCTCAGTTTCAGGTGACGCCTGCTGCAGACACATCGAGGTTATTGTAGTAGATTATCCACTCAATTCCCATCAATAATTTATGTGAACCGCAAGCAAATTTGACAGCAGAGGCAACGGTTCATCCCGGTTTCGTGGCGATCCTTGCTTGGCCTGTCAAACTTGCTTTCGTTTATCGGTCCCTTTTCCGATCGATCGGTGATGTAAACAGACGCGAGACACATCACGAAGAGGTTTTAAAAATAAAGAAATATTAAGGAACCTGAATTTCTATGTTATGAAGGGTGATTCATCGTCGGGCTTTTGTTGGACAGATAGCGCGTCACTCCTCTCAAAGTGCTTCGTCGTTTTTGTTCCGTATCGTTTGGGAGGTCATCATGGCACGACTCACACCACAACAGCGTCTCGAAATTGTTCATCTGCGCTACGAAAATCAGCTTCATCTGTCTTCGTGCGATTAGAGGAACCCACTGAAACCATTCGCAAATTGGAGTCCCAGTTGACATTAGTGGATCATGCTAGACTGAGTAGTGAAGAGACAAGCTGCAGCTGAGAGGGTACGCGAATACCGTGACAAATCGATTCGTCGGCGTTCTCGTAAGCTTATAATTTAGAGGTAGGAGGCCTAGGCCCAGCTTTTCAGCAACCAATCCTGTTGTGCGTGCTACTTTTCGCCCAAGAGAGAGTGGAAGGGACCAACAATCGTATGCCAAATCCGAACGGCAAAGTTTGAGAACCTCTTTTCTAGGCAGGAATACTCTTTGAGCAGTCTCAGTGACTCGGAAAAGGTGGGCGGTGGAAAGTATTTTTGCCGTACACACCAGGAAGCGAACCTAGACATTTAGGATCAAGTGCGTTGGAGTCGACGCACATGTCCACAACGCCGCGGGCCACGTCAGCAGCTTGACTTGGTGTATTTTACGTGAGGATTTCTTCTTGATATGAGATGAAGAGCTCAGCCAGAGACCGTATGCTTGATATAGATTGATATAGATTTCTCTGGTTGAGCCCTTGTTTCAGAAATACGGTGCTACGAGTGATACAGGCCGTAATCCAATGGACTTGTTGAGAAGTCATGAACTTGAGCACTTAAATCCGCGCGTTGCTTCGGCAACTTGGGCGCAAATCCGCGCGTTGCTTCGGTAACTTGGGCGCCTAGATCCTGTGATGTCATACCTTTGCCTATTTTCTCTGGGAATATGTGAAGTCTCAGGTCTTCTCTCAAGCCAGCTACGGTTGATGCTTTGGGGGCCAAAGATAACAGTCGCTGTGTTCGAACGAGTCGCCCAAAATTGGACCTTCCGAATAGACCACCTCAGACGTAGTCATGGCCACTATTTACGTGATATCATTTTCAAACATTAAATCCCATGAATTGCTCTTTGAACCGATAATAAACATTTTAAGTTCACCTTCAAATTTATGTGTTTTATTTCACATTTTATATCAAACCCCACGATGAATCACCCTTTGGAACTGGGAAACAATGAAATGGGTTTCAGTTCCATCCAGTCGCTCCACCAGACATCCACAAGCTTGGTGCACCACCTCAGCCAGACAGACACGTCTCCACAAGCCACAGTCCACCTTCAAGCTGACTCTCCTACTTGCAACCGCATCATCGTGACATGCTCAAAAACCACAAGCGCTATCTGATCACAGATTGCACATAACGACTGCCACCAGGGGAACTTGTTCTCACCAGAAATCACAAGCGAAGCTAATAAAACTCTCTAGATGTCACATCGCTAGAACCGCACTCAGGCACACCCCGTCGCATGTATCATACGATTCCGAAGCACTGTCTTACTCAACCCCACTCTCTTACACAAACCTAGCTCACCGTCGGACGATGCTTTAGCAAAAAATAAACTCACTCACCTCTTCTTCCTTAATCCTTGAATGGAAACACACAAAACGAACTCGAACGAGATCCCCGAAAAATCAGCCTCAATCTCTGCAGGTCCCAGTCCTAAAGCCAGCGACACAGTTTAGATCCAAGCACTGAAACAGTTTAATTGCTGGTCTCCACTTAAACGCGAGCGCAAAAAGCGGATTGTTGCAAAGCGCAGTCACGAACTAAACTAAGGGAATTAATTAGGTGCGTTTACTTTTTATACATTGACTGCCGTACACACGGGGTGACCAATTAAAACGAATTCACTTAGAAGAGCCTCCACGTACGTGTACATAAGGCATGTGCGATGGCCACAAGTGGCAACTCACACTTAAGTGGCGCGGCACCTTGTCGGAATGTACACTGGTACTGGCGAACTGAAATCGATGTCAAAGGTGAGGTAATCTTTGCGAAAGGCTAAAGCGGCGAGATAGATCACTTGATTAATTCTCCTGAACGATCACCTTGCCGGGGACGGTGACGACAAACGAGCACTGGCACTGACGCGGACGACTGTTTGCCGTGTGGCGATTGGAGACGACTGGAGGGTCTTTGGCCCTTTTTTTCGTTCCCTTTCCTCCGTTTGTGCTCCGGCGGACTTGGTGTGCGTTCCTTGCGTCCATTTGGGGAGCACATTTCAAACTTAGCAAGGCCCCGAATGGTGGTTTCGTGTCAGACATCGCGTAGCGGGGCAATCAATGTAATTGCTGGTCGCGTTGAATGTAATCAGCAGAAGTGGTCGTTGGGGACATTGTTTCCGTTCGAAGGTGTATTAATTCGCAATCGAATGTGCAGCCCTCTGGAATGAATAGCTCCAAGCACTTAAGTCCGGCTAGGGGAAATTAATTTTCACCAAAGTGTGTTCAAGGGCCAGCCACTAGCTCATGCGGAACACGACTGGCTGGAGCTTGGTCGCCCGACGAATGGCAATTATGTCGGAAAGGGTTGCCATTTGTTGCTGGTTATTACGACCTGATGTCCTTTGTAGAACAAAGCTGCTGGAGCGGGTGGACTGTCCGCGGAACGGTTTAAAGTTGGAGATGATCTGGTGGGGCGCGTGCAGCAGTTCATCTGGCCGATGAGTTGAAACTCTGCGTAGTTTGTCCGATGCACAAGAACGGAGACCCCTTTGACTGGGGTTACTATCGTGGAATCTCTGCAGTTCTTTGTGAATGCCTGAAACAATTCGTCAACAATCTGATGGCAGACGACGTTGACGTGATTGGACGAACAGAGGAAGCTAGAGGAGTTGGGTGGTGTCAATGAGAAGTTTGCTGACACTGAAGGGGAAGCGACTAAAACAGGTCCTGTGGTACTTTTGTTGTTTTCTGGAAGAACGCACAAAATCGACGTCTCGCCAAGTGCGTCATACTGGGCAACAAAAACTTTGAGCTAGTCAAGGGCTTCGTATACCTTGGCTCTGCAGAAAACCAGGACAATGACACCGGTACCGAGATCAAGCGCACAACTACTCAGCTGTTTTTTTGAGCTCAAGAGGCGATTCAGGAACAGAGCCATCTCTCGAATCGACTTAATACAGCACTCTTATCATAGCTCTCTAGCTCCATGGCGCAGAGACGAGGACGCTATTGAAAGCGGATAACGATGCTCTTGGCTCTCCAGAGAAAAGTTCTGCGTGCGATCTTCGATCCGGTTTGCCTTGATGGCACTTGGAACGGAAGATTTAATCGGCTGTACAGCGGCGTCTACGTACTTAAGTGGCTTCGGATCTAGTGCTTAAGATAGAAGACTAGATAGGCTCCAGAACTTGAAGAGTCTTCGATTTTGAGCGATTCGGACAACGCAACAAGGACCGTCCTCGATCTGGATGGCGCACACAAGTGGAGAGTAACCTCGAACTAGTTGGTGGGCGCAACTAGTGGTAGCGAAAGATCGTGCTGACTGGAGAAGCTTGTTGCTTGAGGAGCACGTCCACCCCGGACCATGGCGCCTAACAAAGAAGAAGATGGCCTTCCGAATTGCAGTCCATTAACCTGAATGGACTAGAACTGGATCTTACACTTGAAATGGCTTTGCTGAATCTGGAATTGAAATTTGTCCACGTACGAATCGAGCCTTAGATGCTTATGGCGTCAATGTTTCGAAGAAGACAGTACCGACTTTGCGATTCTTCCGCAAGGACATCGATGATTTCTTCAGAGAGGACCTAGTCCTCGGTGCTGAATCATCGTACGAATGAATTCGAGATAGGAGTGAGCTTCTAATCCACATAAGAAGCGATTCATTGACACCAGCTTGAAGCCAAACTCTGTCCAAATCCTTAGAAAACAGTAGTTTCGCCAGCGAAGAAGATCACCTCTTCAGAATCATGCAGTCCGGGCCAGCGGATTTCTACAAGTGGAGATCTTTAAGTACCCTTGTAGCCTTGTGAAAGTCCATTTGTTTCAAAGTGAATCCAACGCTCTCGAGTAAAGGTGGCGACAGATTGGAATCTGGATGTGTTGAGCGGTCTGCAGATTTTTCATTGGTTGCAGGTTGTCCATTGTGGTTCAACGTGAGTCCTTCGTGGAACGCCTGAGAAGCTGATAGTCAGACAGCGCTCAATGGACTTGGGAGTAATGCAATGAAGTCTAAAACCGAACGTATGTGAAGATGAAGGTTAACGTAGACAAATCAGAGGTTATGGTCATTCCCATAACGCCTGTTCAATGCAGTCTACATGTATGTGGACTCCCATTGAAGCAGGTAGAGAAGTGCAAGCATCTCGTGGTGTTTTCACGAGTGATGGGAGGCCAAGCTGGATCCCAGATGGAAAAGATGAGGTTGTTCGAGAGACAATGTCTGCGGACTTGTCTCCAGTTGTATCGTTCACCCGAGTCTGAGTACAAGAAGTACTATCCCAATGAGGTGCTGTACAACGAGGGAAACCTGAACAGGATAGATAATTTTATTATTAAGGTGATCCGAAGGCACATTGCTCGAGCTATGACTTCAACCAATAGTCTGATGAGAGAGTGCGCCTTACAGGCTTTATTCCTCCCGAGGCGTTCCTCTACCTCGACACAATTGGCCTAATACAGGATCCATACGGATGTCCTGTAATCTTCCACGTCGTACGCCGAACGGTGGACAGGCGACTCCAATACGAACGGGATGTCGCTCGCAGTCACGAGGATCTCCTCCGGTTCAGTAGAGCGATCCCTGCTCGAGACCGGAGAGAGGCTGCCAAAGAACGACAATTTTACTGGTGGTTACACCAAAACCAGACCCCGCTGCCGCAAGCTTTTCAAAATGACCCGCTAGTTGATCATAGTGGACAACTTACATAGTTTTAAGGTAGTCAATAAGGAAAAAAAAAGCGGTTTGCAGAATGCACCGCAAGCATATTGGCTTTGTCTAAAGAACTGACACCTCGCTCATCTAACCTAACCTCAAGAACTGACAGCTGGGATGTCATTGCAAATGCTACGATGGGGCTACATCTACACTTGATGCAGACTGATCCAATTAAAGAGGGCGTCAAGGAGAAGACCAAGAAAGCTGTTCGGATAGGTTCTCTTACAGAACATTGGTGACTTCCTCCGAAAGAAGAGACGCTGTTGGTGCATACCAACTTCCCCGCGAACTCAGTAAAGACTCCAAAAACATCCCGCTCCAGATGTTACATAGCCCCAAGCCCCCAGCCGCCCCTTAAACAAAACACCGCCAAAATGACATCAACAAGTCAGCTCACCCGTAAATTTAATTGCAGCATCAAACCCCCAGACTTTGGACAGTGACTTGCCCAAAATACCCGGCTACTCATCAACCCGACTCGAGCAATTCACGGCAGACGTCCGGCACTCAGCAGCCGCGCACGTCTCGCGACATTGCATCGTTATGCCGGGTGATTTATACCGATAAACCCGCCCCCGAGTCACGACCCCAACCGCAACCCCTCAGAATTCAAAAGCAAACCAGTTTTTCGTTCAAGATAATCAGTATATTCTCTTTATGTTCCTCAATCAAGACAGAAAATTATTTACATTGTTTATCTTAAACCGGGGATAAAGCTCAACTAGTCTGGAGGTATAAAACGAACGGGGGAACTCAAGGTATTCAGCTAGGACATCGCGCCTCGTCAGCCGAACGGACGGTACGTTCGTCCGGACGTGCCACGGGGCATGTATAAAGGTTTTTTTTGTCTTAAGAGTTAGTGTCATTAATTGTAAATACTTTTCGCTAAATTATTGTAGTTATATACACAGTTCACATATAAATAGAATTAAGTACTCGTCTAGCACTCGGGGACCGTCGGCGTTCGCACGTGCGAAGGCATTTTCTGGCCGAAACGAAACGAAAGATTGTGGAATAAATGATGTCTCTCTCTTGAGTTGAGTCTTTTTTGATTTACGCTTACAAAGACAGAATAACATATAAATTATAAATCTAACACCGAAACCAAGGGGGAAAGGAATACTAAGAGAAGGACAAGTAAACAGGGGTTCCTTCGGACGGACAAGGAAAAAGAATACAAAACTAAACGTGGTCACAACACGAAAGCTACTTTGGTCGAATCTTTTCGTACATGAACTTCTGTAAACGATTATTCTTATCTGGAATTGTTAGTTTCTTCTTGTTGAACTGGAATTGTGCGAGAGCGAACTCATACAGGTCGTTTTCCATCTGCCAGATCTTCGATTGCATGATCGCGGCGATGGTCTCCTCGCTGGGGGCGATCTTCCACGATGTCTGCCGCAAGTGGGACTTGTTCGAGTGCTGGTAGTACTCCCGGAAGCCTTTGAACATTCTGTGAATGGAAATCGGTGTGTGATGAGTTGATGATTTTGGGACGTGTGGTCGTGTGGGGTACGTTACCTGGGCAGGGATCGCTCGAGGAGGTCCACAAAGTCTTCCATCTGCTCGGTGACGCCGACGAGGAAGTACTCGTTGACGAGGTTTCGTTTTGCTTGATTCAATGCCCAATCGCTGCCGGGTTCCCTGTGGATTGTGGTTGAGAGGGGTTAGGTTTTTGTAAACTGGGAGAGTGATGATGAGGGGTGTGGCCATTGGCCCTTCGTTAGGATGCTGTCTTCCTGTACAAATGTCAGACACTTCAACCTAGGGGCGTGTTCACTAAATGATGCGTCTTGCTAAGAAATGGTTGGTGGTCATGCGACTGCCTAGAATACAGTTTTTCAACCTTTGAGCGTGTGCGGACTACCAGCAACGGCGGACTTTCTCGGCGGAGCCCTCTGAACATACAACTGTTGTCAAATGGTAATAAAAAACGAATTTTTGTTGTACTGAAGGTCCGCCGCGTCGCACCTAGGTCTCCGCGGACCACAGCTTGAGAAGGACTGGTCTAGAGCGGGGTTTTTATCAAATTTCTCGGTGGGAAACCCAGGCATGCTTATGGAGAGGTTCTCTGAGCACCATAAAGGGTCCAATATGACCTTAGTGAGACGTGGCCCCACCGCGTCTACGCACAAACCTAACCTAACCCATGGACAGGTTATTGAGGTTCTTTCTTTGCTCTCGAGGCACCCAAGGCCTGGTTTGACGCTTCGAATTGCTGTCAAGATTCACAAGAGATACCTGAGGCACCATGTGAGGCTTCTCAAGACTCGTTACGCTTATTGGGGGACTAACTTATGACACAGTCGACTTTACATAGCGACCTTCAAGATAAAGGCTCCAACTAGGGAGCACTGGTCAGAACCTATAGCTGAGTCGGATAACTCAACTGACGTACACACAGACTGCACAAAGAGCAGCAAGAAAGTGTCGGTCTGAGGGTATGTAATGAAACGCAAGACGTTTTAAACCCGCAACAAGGAAGTTGTATACTTCAGGGGGAACTGGTCGCCATCCAGAAACCAGACGCGCATTAATCTACTGCTGCGCTGAAGTGTAGAAGTAAAAAAATGAAGTGCAAAACCAACAGACACCCAGAAAGCTGTGGAACGCCTGGTAAACTGATAGTCAGACAGCTCTCAAGGCACTTGGGAGTAATGCAATGAAGTCCAAAACCGAACGTATGTGAAGATGAAGGTTAACGTGGACAAATCAGAGGTTATGGTAATTTCCAGAACGCCTGTTCAATGCAGTCTACATGTAAGTGGGCTCCCATTGAAGCAGGTAGAGAAGTGCAAGCATCTCGTGGTGTTTTCACGAGTGATGGGAGTAATGTTGAGCTTTCATCAAACTGGATCAATATTGAAACAGCTAGGAAGATCTGTATCAAGAAAGGCCGAGGTTGGTGTCAAGGTCAAGTTTTGTATTCCAACTCTCATCTATGGTCACGAAAAATGACAGAAAGAATAAGATCGGCAATGCCGCCTGCCGATGAGAGATTTCTTCGTAATCCTGTGGGAGCTAGTCGCCGATATAGAGCAAGGAACAGGACAGCACGCGAGGAACTCAATGTCGAGCAGCTACGGAGAGTGCTATGCTTCGATGGTGGAACGAATGTCCCCATCATCACGTCTTCCGAGGCGTGCATTAAATGCGTCCCCTTAGCATACCCAGCCCGCGGTGGTTGGACCAAGACCAAGAACTTGCTTGGTTGCACATGGGCATAAATCCTGAGCTGGAGCCTGAAACCATCCCTTGTGGCAGTTGATCGAGGGGCTTGGACACCTCTAGTGCGTGCTTTACACACGCGACCCCTTTAGTGGATCATGGGATTCTAAAAATTATGAGGACGACGGTACTCCGCTGCTTTGATGTGTGGCAGTACAGAGGTCCAATAAAAATGGTAGTCACTCTCTTGCTCCACATGGGAATCCAGGAATCAGCTGACGAACCAGCTAAGAATGGCGTCTCAATGAACTTGACAATCAACTACAGCAAACAATGCGTCGACGAGCACTAATTCATGCCTCAAACCAAGATCTTCTGGCCCGAATACAACACCGCCAAACCCAAGCTGATAATCTGGCAGTTTCCTAGTAGAGATCGTTACACACCACTGCCTGGTGGGCCATCATGCTCCCAGCCTAGACCTGACTCCCACAAATAGACGCAGAATCTGCAACGAAACAGAGGTGGTTGAAAATCTGGCATCATCTCCGTTTCGGCCCAATCTTAGCCACAACGCGATACAAAACTCTAGGTCAACGATTGTTTAGATCTTTAAGAGAAGTGGACGCCCGTAACATCTCAGAAGCCTTGCTAAAAAATTCACATGAAAGTAGGTGACTGGTGGGGTTTGTGGAGATGTAGCATCTTGCTGTGTGATAAGAGACGTTTTGGGCGGTGTGGGCAGGTCGTTGAACAAGGCCGGTTGAGCTTCTCCTACGAGAGCTCATCTGAGTCACGAGCTGCAGTCGATTTAATCGATGTTTGGTTAGGCGGTGGACCGATGGCGGCTCAGCTCGACAGATGAACCTAGTTTAAGTCCACCGTAGCCTTATTTAGGCAAAATGTTGCAGTGGCCACTGCAGTGGCGTAAGAAGGCTGAGTTCTTGTGGGAGAAGCTCAAACGGCCTTGTGCGACCAACGACCTGCCCACATCGTCGAAATCGTTTAATCGTGCAGCAAGACACCACATCTCAAAGTAAACCACACAACCCACCAGTCACCAACTTTCATGTGAAGGTTCATCAAGGCATCGGTCTGATTAGACACCGAGCGACGCCGTAGTGGCAACATCGGGCAGAGAGGCACCTATTCCCTCAATGTCTCAACAAAGGCCTAAACGTGACGCGCTCCGACTCGTCTACCCGCAAACCTAACCAAAAGCCGCTTCCAGCATACTCACCAGCACTCGGCAGCATGTCCGCAAAAGAACGGTATCTGCAACCACATATTCCTCGGATCACAGTCTGGTTGCTTCGACTCAACGCATTGATCAAACGTCTGCAAAAACAACAAAACCAGAATCACTCAACTGCCCAGCCATTCTAAAGACTCACTCACCATTTTATTGCCAGCCTTCTTACGCACTAAATTCGGTCGATAATTATCACCATATCGAAGGAAATAATAATACGAAACTAATCTATCTAATGGCTTACGGACTATGTTGATATAAATAGGTTTATGGTCTATTTGGAATCTGCGAAAGGAAACAAACGAAAAAATGAACGCCTCAATTAGCCAAAAACGTAATCGTAGGCCCATCAAAGCAGCCCCTTACTTGGAGAAGTCTAGGAAGGCCATGTGCCCGTGATACAGTGCTGGCTTCATTTCTCGCCACTGCGTTACGTTCCGGACAAATGTTACCTGCAATGAGGAAGAAGCACAAAATCAGAATCCGATGACGGTGGCGTTCATTTGGGACTCACCTGATTGGGTAGCGAGAGTACATGCATATTGGCCGTGACATTGATGTGCAGCACATGGAATTTGTTCTTCTTGCACAGGTCGTAGGCAATGTTCACGAAGCTGGTCGAACCAGTTTTCGGCACACGATTGTACAGTATCACCAGGTTCTCGTCGTAATCATAGTCGAGATGTGTCACCAGTCGACTTGCCTTGGCCGTTGCTGTAGCGGGGGGCGAAAATAGATGAAAATTCAAAAATCACACAATCCAGTCACGAACGCAATTTAATATTCCATACCATCACGCAGTGTCTCCAAACTTGCTTCCGAGTGTAGAAACAAGTAGTAGATGCCGAGGATAGCCAAAATTCCTGTGATACTGATATAAATCACGGGCTTTGCTATCAACATCTTCAATTTTCTAAATCTCATTTGAAGTGCATTGTTTTTTTCCCCACACAGCGACCACTAGACGAGACTGGGTTTTCTGGCTAAACTTGATGATTCCGATGACTTGGTGGGGTTTTTTTCTTAGAATTTACCGCGGCACGTTGAAGCAAGTGCACTGAACATTGTAAATAACACGAAATGTGTTTGCTTTTTTATGCTCACTCGCTGATTGTGTAGAGAATAACAAAAAAAAAAAAGTGGAAAAAACAACGCTCGGTGACAGGGTATGACATGTCTGTTATCAGCTGGTGTGCACACCTACTGTACAGCGGCTGTTTATTGGGGGGCTTTTTTTTGAGTTGAATGTTTTAAGTGGGTGTCTGATGGAAATAAATCATTAGGAAAACGAATGATCAGAGATTTTAAAATAAAAATTAGACACCCGTTTGTAAATTCAAAAGTTCCCTTCCCAACTGGTCAAACGAATTCCATACACTCGCATGCCCACTGAACGCACCCATCCGGCATGCAGTCCAGTCCAGTCAAGCCAATTCCCGTTCGCTTGTCAAATTAATAAAGTCAAGTACCCTGTGTGTGATATCGTTTTTGTGTACAGAAAAATAATCGTTTTGCCGCATGTTAATTCGAGAAGAACGTCTAAAAAGCCCATTTAAAGACTGTCACAAGAGCCTGCAGCCGACCAGAAGGAAGTTCCATTGTTAATTTGTAGTTTTAAAGAAGAAAAAAATGCCAGCCGTTGTACGTGTGAAGCGACGCATTGACGAGGAACCCCTCGGTGCCTTTGTGTTGAACGGAAAGAAAAGACGCATCGATGAAAATTCCACAATCGATTCCAAAGAAACGGATAATCTCTTCGAGACCAAAGATGAAATCTCAACGATTCTCAAATTCGCTGGCACTGTTAAATCACAAGTATGCACTGAATTCAATTCAGTCCCGAGAGGCTCCTGAAGATTTTCGGTTTTCATTTTTTTTTTTTTATTTTTAGGATGAAAAAGCAACAAAACAATTCGCACGACTCACAAAAGACGAGGCTAAAGAATTGGCAAAGAAACACCGTCAACCGGTGACGGTGAATGCAACAGAACGTGCCCGACAAGAGTCACGCACCCAGGGCCATGAGAGCCGCTTCAAAGTTGTCAATTGCTTTCGCACCATGGACACCGATGTCGCCGAGTCATCATCAACGCCCAAGGAGATCACAATTGTGGACATTGAAAAGCAAACGAACCAAATCGGCGGCAGCGGCGACATCGCGACATCGACCGCGAGTACCAGCTCGCAGAGCAGTCACAATGATACACAAACACTGAACTACACGCCGACAGATAGCGATGGTTATGTGTATGATTTGTATCTGCCAGAGAATGAGCAGCAGGCGGACAATGTCGACTACACGGACAACTATCTAAGGTTCGTTTTTCAAGTCGATCAGATATATTTCACCAGTCGATTCATTTAGGTTGTACTATCCGTATTACTACTATCGCTACTAACATTTTATCCAAAATCAAACACAAAACCAATAAAACAAAAAAAAACTACTACTACTACTACTACTCCTATTCTGCATAATGTATCCGTCGATCACAAGTACACGTCTGCGTCTACGTCCACGTCCACGTCTACGTCCACGTCTACGTCTGCGTCTACGCCTACGCCTGCGCCTCTCCGCCACCAATTCGACTTGCAAAAATCGAAAACGAACTGAAAATCGAGAGAAAGGGAGACACGCCATTTAGTAGATAGGTTGAGCACTTAGTTCTTGTTTGTTTTTCATTTTATCAAGCCTAGAAGTTAAGTTTTACAACAACAGCCAGAACACTTTCATTTCAACCGTCTCTTCTTTGTTTTATATATATACTTCCTAAGATAAGTTTGTAAACGAATATACTTTAAACAGTTGCACTTGCCGTCGTCGCCTGCGGGGTCATTCACGGCCTGTCTGGCCGCCCGGCGACGGCGCACAGTGAACGCATTGATTTTTGATGATTTTTTTTTTGAATTTGTTTTCTTGGTTCTTGGATGAGCCAAACGTACTTAAGGGAATGAAAAGCGAATAAACAGAAAAATAAAGTTTCAAAATATGCCACACACACAAGTGTATGAAAACAAAGAGAAAAAAAATGGATTCGTTTGTTTTATTTGAAGTCTGGTTGCTTTCGGTGAGCTATCGCGCGTCTTGTCACGTGCAGCGCACACTTGGTTGACTATCTGCCTCGTGTGGCCGTTCGGTTTATTGCCTTGGTGACGGACACAGTTCACTTCAAATTGCTTATGTCGCCTCCCCCCGTCTATTTACAGGATCTCCGCGTTCGACGATCTAGTCTACGAGGATCGCTACAACAACGAGTCCGACGGGGACGAGTCGGAGGACTCGAACGATGAGAACAACTTCCGCAACGACTACCCCGATGCAGACGACGACGACGAGTCGATTGGGGAGTTCGACATGAGGCGAGCTGTCAACGGGCTGAATCTTGGTGAGTAAATGGAAGCCCGCTTTAGACTTCACACTCCACCCTCCCCCCATTCAATTGCAGGTTCTGACGACGACGAGGATCGATCAAGTGAGTACAGCTGCGAGCCGTACGACAGCTCCTTCATTCACACCGTGGACGCGGAGGACGACTCATTCGAGGGCGACGTGGACTACCGCGATGTGAACCGGTACGGCACCGCCTATGCGCGGTACAAGGCTAAGATCCTGAAGCACCTGCAGGACGATGGCGATGGCAGCGCCGACAGCTGCAGCGATGAGGAGTCTGATTAGATTGAAAAATAAAAAAAAAACGCATTTTGTTGATCATTCAAGAATCGCTCTTTTATTTATGTCAACGGTCAATCTCGCCGAAAACAACGTCCAAGCTCCCAATGGTGGCCACGACGTCGGCCAGCATGTGGCCCCGGACAATGCTGTCCAGCGCCGCGAGGTGGGCGAACCCGGGCGCCTTAATCTTGCAGCGATACGGGCGGGTTGACCCGTCAGAGACCAGGTAAACGCCGAACTCTCCCTTGGGCGACTCAATCGCTGTGTAGGTCTCGCCAGGCGGAACTGCGTACCCTTGGTAGAAGTACTTGAAGTGATGTATAAGCGCCTCCATGGAAGTCTTCATTTCCCCGCGCTTCGGGGGCACTAACTTGTGGTCATCGACCTTGATCTCCCCCGCTGGCATGTCGTTCAGGCACTGCTCGATGATTCTCAGCGACTGTCGCATTTCCTCCATCCGACACAGGTACCTGTCGTAGCAGTCACCTCTGACTCCGATGGGCACGTCGAACTCCACATGCTCATACGCATCGTAAGGCTGCTGCTTGCGTATGTCCCACTTCACGCCCGATCCCCTGACCATTATTCCACTGAATCCGCAGTTCAACGCCTCCTCCACGGACACCACCCCGATGTCCACGGTTCTCTGCACCCAAATGCGATTGTTCGTCAAAACATCCTCGACTTCATCCAGCCTCTCGGCGAACTTTCTGCCGAACTCATGGATGTCGTTCAGCAGTCCCATCGGCACATCCTGCGCAACTCCCCCGGGACGGATGTACGCCGCGTGCATTCGAGCGCCCGACACCCTTTCGTAGAACTCCATCAGCTTCTCACGCTCCTCGAAGAGCCAGAAGAACGGAGTCACCGCGCCCACGTCGATGGCATGCGTGCCCACCGCCATGATGTGGTTCATAATCCTGGTCAGCTCCGCCATCAGGGTGCGAATGTACTTGGCCCTCATCGGGATCTCGACGTTCAGCAGCTTCTCCACGGTCAACGCATAGCACTGCTCGTTGCACATCATGGACACGTAGTCGAGGCGATCAAAGTACGGCAACGCCTGCGAGTAGGTCTTGTGCTCAATCAGCTTCTCGGTTCCACGATGCAGCAGGCCGATGTGCGGATCTGCACGGACGACGGTTTCTCCCTCCAGCTCGAGGACCAGCCGAAGGACACCGTGTGCGGCCGGGTGTTGGGGGCCGAAGTTGAGCGTTAGGTTGCGGACGGTCTTCTCGGTGGGAAGGATTTTGCTGTTCCACGGGGGGAGGGTGCTCGGGGTCATCCCTGGTGCGGGATACATGACTGGCGTGTGGAATTGCCCCATGAACTCGGGATCGGGATGCCATTTGGAGTGGTTTCGTAGGGATTTTAGCGAGACGCCGGGAAGACGGAATGAGAGTCGCGACAGCATTTTATTTTCAGGGATTTTCTTGCTTGCAGTGCACTTAATTAAACACGACACTGGTCTGGTGTGAATTTCATCACTTTCTGGTGGGGTTTCGGCTGTGTGTGCGGTGGGTGTTGACAGCTTGCGTTGGTAAGCAGTGTTTGCGCAGCCATCTTCGTCGGGATTTTTATTTGGTGGATTTTTAGAGAAGATGTGGGATGTGTGAGGTCTGCCGAGGGTTTTCTTATTTATTGACACATTCTGCTGTTGTTCAAAATGAACAATTTGAGGTTGACTACTCCGACATTTTTTCCTCTCTTGCATTGATCGTAGCGGCATGGACAAGGGACTCAAAGAGGCGTCTTTGGAGAGCGAATATATAAGAGGAACCAAATAAACTACGTCCTGCAAGAACTATAGAGGTATATCCCTGCTCAACGTCGCTTACAAGATTCTATCCTGCGTACTGTGTGAACGTCTAAAGCCTCACTAATCGGCACGTACCAGTGCGGCTTCCGGACCGGCAAATCGACTATAGACCAAATCTTCGCACTAAGGCAGATCCTGGAGAAGACCAGCGAGTGTCAAATCGCTACTCACCATCTTTTCATCGATTTTAAAGCTGCATACAACAGCATTCATCGCAAGGAGCTATTCGAAGCGATGGCCGAATTCGGGATCCCGGGAAAATTGATCCGGTTGTGTCGCACCACGCTAACACATGCACGATGCACCGTGCAGTTCGATCCAAAAACCTCTGAACCGTTCGAAACCTGCACCGGATTTCGGCAAGGAGAAGCGCTGTCGTGGTACATTTGGTCCTGGAGAAGATAGTGCGGCGGGCAAAAGTCAACACGGAAGGCACTATCTTCTACAAGTCAGTCCAGCTGTTGGGATACGCTGTTGACATCGACATTATCGTATGGTCCCAACGTGCCATAGTGGAAGCTTTCACGGGAATTGAAGAACAGGCGAAACGAGCTGGTCTAAAGGTCAACGAGGACAAGACAAAATATATGGTGTCGAGCAAAAAACGAAACGCCACACACCACCTAGGCCAAAACTTTACAATCGACAGCTACAGCTACAAACGCAAACGTAAACTCCACGAATGACATCGTAGTGGAGAGATCCGACGTAGAATCGCCCCGGGGCAACCGATGCTACTTCGACCTGCCAAAACAACTGGGCTCGAAACTACGAACTCGTCATGCTCTACAAAACCCCTATCCTGCCAGTCCTACTTTATGGAACCGAAAGCTGGACATTAAGTAAGACTGCGGAGCTTGGTGCCTTCGAAAGAAAAATTCTACATCGGATATATGGTCCCGTCTGCGAGGAAGGCGATTGGAGGAGAAGACACAACCGGGAACTCTACGAGCTGTGCAAGGATGTTGTTGTCCACTGGCTCGGCTACATCGAGCGAATGGACAACAACGCTTCAGCAAAGAGGGTCTTCGAATCCGAGCCTCCTGGTTTCGAGAAGGAGAGGAAGACCGAACCTCCGGTACAGAGACCAAGTCATCGCGGACGTATAAGACAGCTTGGCCTTGATGTCTGGAAGCAGCGTGCCCAGGACCGTCAACGATGGAAGGCAGCAATTGCTCAGGCTCAGACCCTTCATGGTTCGTCTGCCTGGTAAGTAACTAAGTAAGTAACTAAATAACCTAGGTCAGATAGGAAAATCCAACACATTTCCTGTTCACCTATCTCCTGATCCCTAGTCGTGGTGCAACGGCATGGAAGTGGGCTCTAATTATGAACAACTGCATCCTATTAAGCAGAAAGCAGCAAAATTTGTTGCAATACCTAAAAAGGAGACCGCTGTCAGTGTTTCAGGATGCAGGCCTATATCACTCTAAAGCAATATAAGCATGATCCTGGAGTGCTGCGTACCGATGGTCCACCGACCTGAAAACCCTGCCTGACATGGAGTATAGATTTCGGGTAAAAACATTCGACACCACAATCCACATCCCCTAATGAAGTTCCTCCACGATGCTGCAGCTGCCAAGAACAAACATGATGCCACCTTTGCCTGTTTCCTGGACGTGGAAAGGCCTTCGACACTGCCTCGATCGAGGGCATCATCTACAATCTGAATCAGATGTGAATCCCCACTAACCCCATCCACAGGTTTCTGCATTTCAGAAGATTCCACGTCCAATTGAAGGCCAACTGCGAGTAGCACCATGCGAGAGTTGCGCAAGTGTCGTAGCTGGA
Source organism: Eristalis arbustorum (assembly GCA_916610145.1). NCBI lineage: Eukaryota > Metazoa > Arthropoda > Insecta > Diptera > Syrphidae > Eristalis > Eristalis arbustorum. Next base: position 70,129,943 of record OU744319.1, read on the forward strand.
ACGCTGCTCTTAAAAATCTTCACAGCAGAAAGAAGTGTTTTACGTGATCACCTGCCGTTAGGCTTATATCACGAAGACATTTAATCTCTGAACCATTTTACGACGCTGGAACGGACGCCTTCAGTAGGAATCTCAAGTTCCAAATTTAGGAATAAGCTTATGGACCTATTTTTCCACCTTGGTAGGGTGGCGAGGCCCATCTAACACCTCTGCTACTCTTTGGGTCGTAGCATCCGGTTGTTCTCTGCAACTCCACATAGACCTGGGTCAATACCTGTCACGTCGGAGAGTCGCAAATGCCCAAAGCCTTAACAGACACGATTAACTCCCAGACATGCACGTATATCTCCACTTCTCCCCGCGACTTTGGGTTTTAAGCCACAGCCACCACGATGCTCCCACTTGGGGGGCCAACCTCAAGCGATCAGGATGAGACATATGCGGGCCTCACGATAGGAAGCCTAATCTCCTGTGGCACCAGACTATAGCCTCTGGTCAAGCTACCAGTAGGATGCCATAACATCCCGGGACTGGCCACCATTGTTATAGCCAAGACTTATAGTGCAGTATCTATGATATGATAAAGCACTTACCGTTTATTCCTCTGTTTGCGAGCTTGAAACCATCATTTTGACAAGCAACGGAGTAGGTTGCTCAGGTAGCTCAGGATTTTAGTCGCCTTTTACGACAGGCATGCCTTACCTCGGGTATATTCTACGACCCCTACCCGAAGGGGGAAAATCTTCACGCAGATGAACCGCTTCCAATCAACACAGTGAACTATTCTCACTTTGCCGATGATTCACTGACTTGTGCCTGAAAGTTGCCACTAATCGCCAAGCAAGGAGTCGAGACAGCAAAGAAATTCCACTGCTACACCCCATAAATGCTGGAAAATCGGTTCTTATGTGTTTGAGGAGACCATCCACAAGAGGCCAACAGATCCAAATGTGGAAGACGCTGTGCGCCCAAACGGTGCAAGACATCAATGGACCAAAAGCAGGCCAAGTATCTTCGCATTAACTTTACGGAAAGGTTGAAGTTTAACAGCCTTTCGAAACTGACTCTGAAGAGCAACCTAGGCTTCTATCCTTTGATCTATCTTCCATCCTTGATTCTATCCATCGCACCTATCCTTTGAGGCGTGAGCAAAATACATTAAGCCAGGAGACAATGCTGCTGCTCTACAAACAGCAAATACGATCGATTTTAACGTACGGAGGAGTTCGAATGAGAAGCGAATGTGCGCCGGGTCGCCACGGACCGTTGAAAGCACTCCATCAACTACGACGACGCACGCATCATCCCATTGCAGCAGAAAACAGCTTCTAGACATCAGCAACCATCCCACCGAGGCAATCTGAGGAACCTGAGAAACTCAATCCCCGGACAATGCTACCCCAACGCTCTAAATCTGCCAAGGGTACTTTTGCACGAACTAATTTCGACATAGTGCTCCAATATGCTCACGATAAAAGTGCTCCAAGTGAGCAGAATTTGCCACCGACGCCTTACAACGAGCTCCATCGCTTCTTCTTCTTCTTTCTGTGGCGCTACAGTCCGGGGTGGACCTGGGCCTCAACCAACATGCTGTCTCCAACTAGCGCGATCTCTGGCTAGCTGTCTCCAGTTTTGCACTCCAAGTTGGTTGAGGTCCTTCTCCACTTGGGTGCGCCACCTTAAACGAGGGCGTCCTTTGTTGCGTTGCCCGACAAGTTCGGATTCGAAGATTCTTCGGGCCGGAGCTGTGGTGTCCATCCGCTCTACATGACCTAGCCACCGTAGGCGTTGGATCCGTAGACGTCTAACTAGGCCCATGTCGCTGCTCAGCCCGTACAGTTCGTGGTTGATTCTTATCCTCCAGAACCCGTCAACACAAAGATCGCACGTAGAACTTTTCTCTCAAAGAGACCAAGGACTGCATCGGTTCTACCAGAGGCTATGTCGGCTACCACATCATCACATCATCCCACGGATGCGTGGGATCTTAAAAATAAATACAACACCGACATTTTATTGCGAAATTATTGTTAAACTGAAGAATGTACATCAGTTGGGCACGCGTGAGCCAACTCTGGAGTCTTCAGCCTGATTAAAAGCAAAAAATTGTATTTTGGTTCCCGTAATCATTGTTAAATAGCTTCTAACTTGTCCTCGCAACTTTAACAATCGAACCGTTTCCGAAATATTGCCGCTTTTACAAAAGGAACTACAGCGGACACATTGCCTACCTATCTCCTGATCTCCTCCTGGTTGAAGCCCAGCAGAATGGATGAAGTTGAGGGCCCAAAAGAACCCTCAATCTTCGCATGCTGAATTGCAAAAAAAAACTGCCGTTTTCGAGTTGTGGACAATTTAGGAAAGTGAACTACTGCTGGTCGCCTTTTCAACTTTCCCTAAACACTGGTCACTGGTGCTACGTCATGAATGGGGGCTCACACAATCTGCAGCGCACCTCTCTCAGTCCACACAAGGATGCACACAGTCCACCACATAATTTCAGGTTACATCCTTATCAAAACAACCGGAAGCAGCCATCTTGGCTCTGCCGAAAAAATACGTTAAATCTCACACGAAAGCTCAGAGTGCTTTGCCCCGTCCCCTCTTTTCAGAAGCACCTCACAACTGCGTAATCAATTCCGGCTGCATTTAATTTCACAACACTCAGCCGCGTTCACAAACTTGTTACATTGTTAAATGCAACCAGCTCCCCATGCCCGTGCCCCCTCTCCACACGCTCCGACGTCAGCTGTGGATGGGATCCAACGATAGACGCGTACGTCTTCCATTTCAGTCGTTGTTCAGCTTGTGTGGCGTGCTGGCATCTGTCAGTGGTGTTTTCAATCGATGGTTCTGTCATAATTATTCAACTCCAACTCTTCTGCACTCCGGAGTGCTTTTCTTTTAGTTTTTGTGTTCCCCTTTTTTTTTCTATTTTCGTTGCCACTTAACTACTCTGCTGCCGCTGTTCACAAATCCACGATAATACTCCGATAATACCCGCGCGAGGCAATCTACGCGATTGTGTAATTTCGATAATCACATACGCGGTCGCTGGCACGGCCAGCAGTTAGGGACAAAGAGCCGTCCAGATTCTAGCCAGTTCACTGCGAACCCCCCAAGTGCACACAACTCGATTGGTATTCAGTCGATTGAATTGGAATTTAATTCTTCTCTCTTTCGAATTTATTTTCTGCATAAATTACCCCAGACCTCTACGGAACCAAACTGTCGCGGTGGTGTTATTGAACGCAAGATAAACAACAAAACGGGCACAATCATGGCAAGTGACAGTGGAAATCAAAAGTGAGTACGTAGGTGTGCGTCTGTGTGCCTGTCAAGAGAAAGTCTTTCGCGACCAGTGGGGCCGGTGTGGGGAAGTTCACACGGTTTCGTGAATGAATTTTAAACCGCTGCTCCGGTGCGATGTGCGAACGAAAAACCCCATCTTATCTCAAGGGCAAAGTCGTTATCAGTGTGGAGGGGAGGGGAAGGGAGAGGAAATAGTTCTCTTAATCTAATCCGATCGTTGAAAATATTTAATCTCATTTTTTTTTCTTTCATCGCACGCAGCAGCGTAAACATCCTCAATGACAAGGCGATATTTCCCGACTTCAAGACCGGACCGCTGACGGCGTACCGAAAGAAGGGCACCTTCTGCCACAAGCGCATGAATGTGATTCTCGAGGGCGAGGACTACATCAGGCTAAAGGTGAGAAACCACACGCTGACGCTTAGTCAAGCGATTAGCATTTAATCGCGTCGATTAAGAGAGCACTTTGAACCGTTCCACAAGAGTTCACGTAGCCGTTAATCGAATCTAATCTGAGTTGATAGCTGAAGTGCTTTAACCTCACCCCCCTTTCAGCACCAAATATGGGCGTACATGGAATCGCATCCGGATTTCCAGCGTGACCCGGAAACCCCGAGCCTGGACCGCCTCCGGCAACAGGCCAACAAGCAGATGATGCACATCTGGAGTCAGAAGTTCTACTCCCTCGACGATGTAAGTTCAGACACAACCCCCCTCTCTCTCCCCAGCCACCACTCATTCCCCTTTTCCAGTTCGTCAGCAAACCGAAGCTGTCACTGGCCATGGCGCAGGGAATGTTCAGCTACGACTTCAGCTTCGCCGTCAAGTACTCCCTGTCGATAGCGATGTTCACCAGCACCATCCTCGCGCTCGGCACAGACCGCCTGCACAAGTACGCCGACATGATCACCGAGGGCAAAATCGGCGGAGCCTTCGCTCTGACAGAGATCTCGCACGGAACCAACGCCCGTGGGATGCGCACCCAAGCCACGTACGACCCCAAGACCGAGGAGTTCGTCCTGCACACGCCAGACTTTGAGGCGGCCAAGTGCTGGGTGGGAAACCTCGGCAAGACGTGCACGCACGCCATCGTCTACGCCCAACTCTACGTGCCCGATGGCACCTACCAGGGATTGAACGCGTTCCTGGTGCCAATTCGTGACACATCCACTCTGCTGTCGTTCCCGGGCGTCACCGTCGGCGATTTGGGCGAGAAAATCGGCCTCAACGGCATCGACAATGGGTAAGGAACGCCTCTCAAACCTCAGCATCACCTCACGGAGATCCTTTCAGGTTCCTCATGCTGAACAAGTACCGCATTCCCAAGGAGAACCTGCTGTCGCGGACGGGAGACGTTGACGCCCAGGGCAACTTCACGAGTCCCATCAAGGACAGCCGCAAGCGATTGGGTGCATCGCTGGGCGCGCTCTCCTCTGGCCGCGTGAACATCTGCGGCCTGGCCTACATCGCCCTCAACAAGGCGGTCTCCATCGCGACGAGGTACTCAGCCTGCCGCAAGCAGTTCGGACCGGACGACAGCTCCGAGGAGTGGCCGGTGCTGGAGTACCAGTCGCAGCAATTTCGTCTGCTGCCTCACCTGGCCACCGCCTACGCCCTGAGAGTGTTCAGCCTCTGGCTGGGCACAGAGAACGTGGAGCTCCAGGTGAAGACGTTCATGGGCGAGGATGTTTCGCAGCAGGGAATGGAACTGCACGCACTCTCCTCAGCCGCGAAGCCAGTGTGCACGTGGGCGGCGCGAGATGGCATCCAGGAGTGCCGCGAGGCGTGCGGTGGCCACGGGTATCTGAAGGCGACGGGCATCGGTGCTCTGCGCAACGACAACGACGCCAACTGCACGTACGAGGGCGAGAACAACACCCTGATCCAGCAGGCGTCCAACTGGCTGATCTCGTTGCGTCGTGGCGGCAATAGTTTCGTGGAGGCCTCACCCATGGGCTCCCTTACCTTCCTCAAGGACATGGATCGGATTCTCAAGGAACGTGCCACGTTCGCCAGCTCCGTGGAGGCGCTGAATGTTGACAGTAAGTTGAAGGGGGTGTGTTCGCACAGGAATCGCTCTTGAATGTGCGCTCTCTTGACAGGTCTCCTGTCCGCTCTGAACTGGCTGTGTGCATATCAACTGGATGTTTCGGTCAAGCGAGTGGAGGAGCTGCACAAGGCCGGCCTGAGTGCGTTCGAAGTGCGCAACAACTCGCAGGTCTTCACCGCGAGCAACCTGTCAATCATCTACGCTCAAGTGAGTTCTGTCATCTGGTGATGGAGAGAGAGAGAGAGAGAGTCTATATTCTCCTTTGTCTTCGTTACAGCGCACCATTTACTACGTCTTCTACAAGTTCGTGATGGAGCTGGCGCAGAGCGCTGAGAAGGAGATCCTCACCAAGCTGCTGTCCTTCTACGGAGCCAACTTGATTGTGAAACACATCGCCCTCTTCTATCAGGTAAGCAGGCGACTGCCACGTGTGCCATCTTTGCAACCTCTCTCTCCTTTCCAGGGAAGCTACTTCAAGACCAACACCCAAGCTGACCTCTACCAGAAGGGAATCCTAGAGCTGTTGCCGATCCTGAAGGACGAGGCTGTCTGCCTGATCGACGCGATCGCTCCCAATGATTTCATCCTGAACTCCCCACTCGGCATGAGCGATGGAAATGTGAGTGGGATGGACGATGGGTGTCCCATCAGTTGGTAATCCTCTTTCCCCTCTCTCGCACACAGATCTACCTCCATTTGCAACGGAGCATCATGCAGGGACCTGGAGTGCTGGAGCGTCCAGACTGGTGGCAAGAGGTCACGTACAAGCAATTCCTGAAGGCCAAGTATTAGTGGCGACGCCACAGTATTGCCGGCAAGTGCGCCAACGCTGTTGTTAATATTTTTTATACCAATTTTTTTTTGTTACTTAGGGTTTTTGTATGGTTTTTCCAAAGATTAACGTTTTATATGTATACTCAAGTGTTTTAGACAAATTTAATAAAAAAATAAGAAGTAAACTGGTTTTTCATTTAGTGCTGAACTCTTCCTCTGTTTCCGACGGCGATAGCGGCACAGATCTTTGTCGAACAACTCGAGCTGACAGTTGACAGAAGGCAGTCCCCTTTCCACAATCCCACAAGTAGGCAAAGAGACCTATTTATGAGGCTTACAGTCCGCAGAGGGTGTGCGAGTCTTAGATGCCGTTCGGTGACGGTCCTGGGCACGCTGCTTCAAGCCTCCAAGACCAAGCGGTCTTGCGTCCTCGATGACTTAGGTTAGGTTAGGTTATTGGTAGACCATTGTTGGTCCATTGATTGCAGTTAATTTGATCCCAACGGCACATGGTTGACTGGCCCATTGGAGGAGACAAGACTTTTGCTTTTACTGGGATTCGAAACTTTACTTGGTGTGCGAAACTGGAGACAGCTAGCCAGGGATCGCGCTAGTTGGAGAAGCATGTTGGCTGAGGCCCAGGTCCACCCCGGACTGCAGCGCCACACAAAGAAGAAGAAGGGATTCGAACCGGAGACCTTTATAACCAAGGGCAGGCTCGCAACCAACTCTGCCGTGAAGCGACTTGGTCTTTATACCGGAGGTTCGGTCTTACTCTTCTTTTCGAACCAGGAGGCTTGGATTCGAAGACCCTCTTTGCTGGAGCGTTGTTGTCCATTCGCTCGATGTGGCCGAGCCAGAGTAGTTGACGGATCTTCGTTCGCGGTTATGCCATCTTCTCTATTCGTCTTCCTTGCAGGCGCGACCATATTTGTATTCGACGAAGGCAGCTCGGCAGTTTTGCTTAGCGTCCGGCTGCATAAACCAAGACTGGCAGAATGAGACTTCTGTAGAGCATGGTTTTAGTGCTTCAAGTCAGGAGTTTCGAGGACATAGCTATGAAGGTACTGGAACCATAATGCTATGTGTCCATAGTTGTCTTGGATCCACAAAGAGGACTCCACTAGTCTGAGCGCGCTTTAGGCAAATACTCGAGATGGCTGCGAGGCGGAGACTTAACGTAGTGAATGTAGGAGCTACCCCAACTTTCAGGAGGCACCATTCCAGATGTGACGGAGTCAACACTCGCGCGGATCCAAAACTGGCGAGTCATTGAAGATTATCCAGGCAGCGACCACCAGTATATCATCTTTGATCTAGAACAGCGTCAAGGACTCCCATATAGATACTCCCGCCGGTTTCCAAGGTGGAATACCAACAGGCTCAACGTAGAGATTTTCAACTCCGTTGCAGAAGAGGGGACAAGGAATACGCTTCAAACTACGGGATCTGCGGAAACGGTAGCTGAAGCCACGATGTCACTTGTGATTCTTCCATGCCTAGAATGAGAGGCACTAACAGAAGACGGGATCCAGTGTACTGGTGGACAGAAGAGATAGCTGCGCTCCGCCGATGATGAGCTTGCAACTCCGACGCTTAGTCACCAGGGGACAAAGAAGACGTGCTGAACCGACGGAAGCTGTCATAGCGGAATTCAAAAGCAAAAGATGCGAGCTCAAGAAAGCCATCAATTCGAGCAAGAAAGGGAAGTGGGAGGATCTCCGCCGCGACGTAAACAATGACCCCTGGGGACTGGGCTACAAGAGCACAAATGGCACCACCCGTCCTGAATAGGACGGAGCAGGAAGAACAGAAAGTATCATGTCCAAAACTTCTTGCGGCGAGCAGCGGGGAGCATGTTCGTGTAGGTTTTTGTGTTCAGCAGACTAGGTCGTAGTGGGTCTGATGATTTCTGGATGATGTATGGTTGCAAGCCAGATCTTACAGACATGCAGACTCCCCTAGGCAACCACTGGGCAACGAATGCTACAGCGAGATAATATGTCCAACGTCTCAAGCTTGTCCCATCTAAACATTGGTTCCTTTGTGCATTCAAGAGATGTACGAACCTTGGTCTTGTGCTTCATCAGATGCGTCATCATAAAGCGCGCACTAGAGATCTCCACTGCACACGATCCTCTGCCATCGACTCTAACTCAGGGATTATGTCCAGGCGCAAGACTTGGTGCAACCACGTCGTTCTGGTCGCACTTAGGGCACGCCTCAGAGAACCTGATGATGGGGACATTCGTGCCACGTGTCCAAGCCACCGAGACACAGCTCTTTCCGATCGGAGAAGCGGGTGCTCGACATTGATTTTCTCGCGTAGTGCCGTGTTTCTCACCCTAACCCGACGAGTAACTCCCACAGCAGCACGATGAAATCTAATCGCGGCAGTTTGTATTCGCGTCAAGCCTGGATAAGGAAGCGCAACTCCATCCAAAGTTTTAGCTGCCGCGTCGAATACAACCCGGAGTTTTGTTGTTGTGCTGGACTCCTTAAAGACAGCGTGGTGTGGCGCAACTGACAAGGAGAACGAAACTGGCCTCGGATAGGGCCTACACTGGTATGCCAGAGCCTCATTTGAAGCCAGTCCTGAATGGTGGCCTAATGCGAGCGTCTGGTGTCCAAGCTCTCCCGCTCGACAAACGGTCAGGCGTAGCCCGAAGAAGGTACGAGCAACTCGTTAGCCATAACTCGAGGGTGGGCCATGCACACACCAGTCCGTGCGGCGATCCACAGGCAACAGACAACGTCATCTGTACGTATGGGCCAAAGTAAGCGACGGGACGAGTAAACCTCTGTAAATGATGCTGATGAACATCTGATGGCCACACATCTTCGGCCAGCAATGACATACAGACAGAGACATCAGAAAGAAGGAGCCAAGTGCACACGTCAGCAGCAACGCCGACTCTGATACCTCCACAACCACTCTCGTGGATGGATGTAGAGTGGTATCTGGTTGCTCCTCCATTGGGATGAAACTCAACGAGCTGCGATTTGTTTCTAACGAAGGCTTCCCGTCACTGGAGGCCAGGTAATATAAAGTAATAATATGGGTGGCGCTACAGTCCGCAGAGGGCCAGGGCCTAGCTTTCTCAGCAACCACTCGTGCTGTGCGTGCTGTAGTTCTCACACGAGTGGAAGGGACCTACAGTTTTATGCCGACTCCGAACGGCCAAGTTTGAGAAGCTCTCTCTCTAGAGCATTGTCAGTGACTCGTAAGAGGTGGGGTCGTGCAAACTGTTTTCGTCGCACGGAGCACGAATCGAACCTACGACGTCGCGGTTGGGGTCGACGCACATACCCACAACGCCACGGGCCACCACCAGGTCCCACAACGCCACGGGCCACCACCAGGTCCCCCACCGCCAGTTACCGACTAAAACATCATCTCTTCCCATTTTTTTGTGTTAAAAACGTTTGTTATTTACAATCGACCCTCCGGACTGGAAATACCAAACAAACCCGGGGTCTCACTTAACGGGAAAAAGCACCGAATAAATAATAAATAGAATTTATCTCTTAACTCCTCGTGAGGATCACATAATTTGATGTAAGCCTAAGATCACAGATCGGATGCGCGTACTTCGCCTCCGCGGTTGCATCTCGCTGGAATTGTGTTGATTGAAGTTGTCCTGGAAATTGTTGCGCATTTCGCGACGCCTGAGAGAGAGTGTGTGTGTGGTTGGTGTGCGTTTCGTTTTCTTAGTTCTCCAATTCCGACGCACCGGAGCCCGACGACTGATCGGGTTCCTTGTCGTCAGCACCAAATTTGCTCCGCAGCGGCTTCGTTTCGGCAACGTAATCCGTCTGCTCCAGCATTGGAATCTGCTGGGGAAGGTCACTGGTCGCCCACAGGTACAGGTCCAGGGTCTTCTCCGTGCAATCGGCAATGAACCGGATGAACGGCCGAATGTCACCCTCGTTCGCCAGCTGAAGGAAGTGGTAATACTTGTGACTGCAATGGGAGAAAGAGAAAGTTGACAATAGATGACGAACAGGGGTGGAGGGAAGGGCTTTGACTACCGTTGTTGCTTTGGTATGATTACTGGAGGGTAACCCGCCCGCATGAGCATGGTGTTCATCAGGAGACGCGAAGTCCGGCCGTTTCCATCGACGAAGGGATGGATGTGCACCAGTTTGTAGTGCGCTAGTGCGGCGTGCCTGAAAATGGATTCAATCGATACATTGGCTGCTAAGGGGACCACCTTAAACCTACTTGATTGGATGCAGAGACATTGTCTCGTCCGAATTCAGCCATCTCTCGAAGCGTCTCATCAGAATGGACAGATCCCCCGGTCCGGGTGGCGTATGCCCGCCGACATACACCTGCGTCCGACGGAACTCCCCTCCCTCAATGGGATCCACGTGACCCAGCACCCTGCGGTGAATCTCCAGAATGTCCTTCAAAGTGATGTCCATCCTGGAACAAGAAAAAAACGTCAGACAACTCTGGAACTTCGATCAAACTGTTGACTACCCACTTGTTGACCAAACTCGCGTTGATGTACTTCATCGCGTGATCCAGGCCTAGGATCTCGTTATGCTCGTCAATAGACTTGCCGTCGATTGCCATTCTCGTCTCCAGAATGGATCTCGTCTGTGCCAGGGTCATGGTGTTGCCCTCGATGCCCACCGAGTGATAGATGTGTTGGAAGTAAGCCTCCTTTTTGGCACGTCGCAGTGCGGCATTCGACTCGTGTATCCCGGACAGTGCGTCTCTCTTCGAGTCCAGAGTCTGCAGACGCCGTTCGTCAATTATCTGCACTATCGACGCTGTTCTTTGGCGATTAGCTAGTGCCTCACTGTTGCTTGGATTTATTGTTAATGCCTGAAATGAAAACACTGGGAATCAGCACTTTGCCAATGTGTTACGAGGCACCACCTACTTGAAAGTAAAATTGATCTGCCTTCAGAATGTCCCTTCGATTGTGCTCCAAATACTCGCCGTACTTCACCAGCACATCCGGATGCTTGGGAGCCAACGCGAACGCGTGTTCGAATAGCCTCATCGCCTTGTCATCTTTCCCCGACACTTTCATTTCCTCGGCCAGCTTAAGCGAGCCCAGAGCTTCCTTGATATTCGCTTCCTGTCCCTCCCGAAATGGATCGTCGTCGAGGCTGCTTTGCAAATGTGACGGAGCTCGCTTTGAGATGGTCGTGTATTCGTCGACGACTTGCAGATACTTCTCCGACGGTATGTACATCAACTGCGAGTGCTTGTGCACATTCCCGCTCCGCGTGAGTTCATAGAAGACGAGGGCAACAAAAGTGCCCGCGAGAAAGATCAGAATATTGCTGATGTGTGACTGAATCATTTTTCGGAAAACACGAACTAAGCTACCGATGTTAAAACTCACTAACAGCATGATTGACACTCGTTTCACTTCGGGCTATTCTCAAAATCATTATATCCTGGCGGTGGCGTAGCGTGCGAGGTTTAATTTGCTGCGTTTTGCTAATGAAGTGGAAACGAATCCACGGGGAAATCTGCACAGAAAAACATTTATCTTGCACTGTGTTTGGGGGTGGAAAGAACTGACGTGTGCTTGCTGTCGTTTTGACATTTTTGAACAGCTGTCAAGTGGAGAGCAGAAAATTTCCCTCATCTGGTCCTAGCTAGGACACGAACCGAGGGAAGATGTGGTGAGGAAGTGCATGACTCATTGGTGAAGTGTGGCTACGTAATTGAGCATTTTTTTGAGCACACCGAGTTTTTTTTTTTGATGTTTTCGCTTATGAATGAAAGGCACTCGTTTCTGGGGGGGAGTGTGTGCAGGCTGAGGTAAGCCGATCGCAAATCAACAACAAACGCTTGTACGCGAGACGTGTGTACTGTTAGAGGAGGGGATTGACCATTTACGTATAGGAGACGTTAATCAGGTCCAATTACAGATTTATTGGCCAGCAAATAAACAAATGATTAAAGAACAAAACAGTGAGCGTCGCTAAATGATGCCGAGTTATACGGGCCGGGATAGCAAAGAATGTCGCAAATCGGGTTCTTGTTTCTCAGAAAGATGGGCGCTAAGTGTGGATAGCTTAATCGAACCTGTCCACGGGCGTGATTTCCACAGAAGCAGCTGAATCACTGGCACTTGTGTGCACAGGAGGCAAGAGCAGAGGACCTTCAGCGGCTGTTCTTTGCATAATTCAAACGTTTGACTGACGAGACGTCTCCCTCCCTGGTCAACCACATCATCTGCAAGTCGGCCAGAAATTCCCAGACCCACAGAGCTTGCATGCTACACGCAGAAAGAGCAAAAATCAACAATTCCCAGCCGACCGCAATTAACATGATCAACCACCGGTGGATACTAAAAAGCCAAGTAAACAATACCAATCGCAGCGACTAGATCCGTCTTCTAAATCCCCACCCCGGCGACCGGATTTCCCTTCGCACGAAGCCTGCAGCAAACGTCATCGATGACCAGGTGACTAATGCGCCGTGCGTTTGCCCACTCTGCACTCTCTCTCGATGGACGTTCGAAATGAAATGCGACTGCCGGTGCAATCGAAAGATCACGCCGAGGTCGCACAGAGAATCTAGAATTACTCAAGCTCTATATTTAGCCCGGTGTGCTGTGTCAGTGAGGCTGCGTGAACTCGTCCCCTCGCAGAACACGCTCATTCATCTCAACAGATGACAGACTACTTGACAGTCAACACCGATGTCGCAGCCGTCGACGGCGGCAGGGGGTGAGTAATTGTTTATGATTATTAATGGACGGGAGCGAACCGCCTACCTGTGCGGTGAGCCCACTAGAACGTGCGCGATCTGTACTGGATACTTGGGAAATTCTAATGAGACAATCATTCGGCAAAATTTATGGCATTCGCGAGGCTATCGAGTGTGCGGCTTCAAACGAGGATATTCCCGTGGCGAGAGAGCAAACGAAAGTCTCTTGATTCGAGCTTCCGTTCGAGGGGGACTCTTCAGATGCTGGCCCCGAAAATCAGAGCTTAGGTCATCTACTTTAAACAGATTCAATTCGATTCAATTCAGCGACAGTCACCGGCGACAATCTTCCGCGGTCACAAGCACTGAGTCATTCAGCCACTCAGCCAGTCAGCCAATGAGCCAGCAAGCCACTCAGCCATTCAGTCAGTTCAAACTTGTTTGAAATTTTGTCAAAATTATGCTAATGCTCACGGAATTTCCTGAGAAACACTTATGTTTGACCACAGCTTTTGTTTGACATCCTCCGGGTGCTGTGGGCTTATCAGCTGAGATGACAGTTCATCGGAGTCCCGTTAGTCACCCCATTAGATGCTGTCACTATTGCATTTGACATCCTGGTGATTGATAGGGCAAGGGTGCGAGTGTCAATGTGGACCGGGGGGGAGCAATGAATCAATCTGTGGACAGATTGTCTGTGAAATATTCCACCAGGTGGAACTGGTTTAACGGCGCGGCGCCCAATCTCTCACTGTTTTATGATGATGATCGCGCACGGCTCGAGGTCATTAATAAGTCTCGGTGAATAATTTCGTGTGCTGAAATTCTGAGAAGCGGCTGGTTTGTGGGTCTCTCAGCGGGTTATGGTGGTTACATAAATTATTGTCATTTTGTCCTTCTAATTGCTGAGATCGTTGCTGTTGTTCTTGAATGTTCGAGAGGAAAAGAAAGAACTCTGATGTGGGAACTGACAGCCCAGTGAACCGCTGTACAATCTAATGCACTTGCAAATGAGGTCATTCAGCAGGAAGTCGTCAAAAGTGTTGTGCTGAATGTCATGTCGGTTTAATTAATCGCGGGATTTGAAGAGGTTGTTGGAGATTGTTGCCACCGTTCTCGACGATAGTCAGGAAAATAAGAGACTCAGCAGCTTACAATCCTTCACAGACAACTTCGAGCACCACAGTCGTCGATGTTCTGCTCCCCACGTCGTCTTCGACAAGCCGCTTATCAGTGGATGCCACTTAAGCGTCCGAGATAAGCCGCTCCACTGTCTGTCACAGATTATTCCATTCGCGTAAGTCGTTCCGCTGGGAATTGATTGCGAATGTAAAAATTTTTGTTTTCGTTCATTTCACGGTCGCCACAGCATCAGCCGGGGGAAAGTCTACCAAAAAAACAACACGAACAGTTTCCGGGGAATCTCTGCGCGGCAGGGATTATGTTCCGATTACGATTGGATTTCCATGGAACCCATTATCAGCGCCGGCTTCAGGTTAAGGTCAACGAGACGGAGAGACAAAAAAACCAAAAACCCCGCCAGAAGAAGACCTCTTTTCCCATCTGCCGGGGAGACGCTGCAAATGGAATGGATGGTGGGCAATCCACACACATCCGCGATGCATTGAATCCCGCGCGCTGCGCTGTAAGTGAGACGAAAACACGGCTAGTAGGTGTAAGTGGCGGTGATTCACGCGCGCCGTCTTTGTGAACCGCAATTGCGATCTACGAGTCGCTGCTTGTTACGCGCAGCCTCATGAATGTGATTGAGAGAGCAGAATTAGCCTTAAATTAGCTTTGTGTCAAGCGAGAGTTTGGTCATCGCTGAGTTCACGCTCTGTCCTTGTCCGTGGTTTTGATAATTTCCTTTGTGGTCTTTCTATTCCCAGAAAGTCAGCATCTAAAAACAAACAAAGTGCGAGGGAATATGTCGATCACGACATCGCTTGATTAAGATCGTGTGCAACGACAGTGGCTTTCGACTATTAGATCGTCTGTCTAAGGGAGCCGCTGTATGGCGCAAGGGCATCCACCCTCCCGATGAATGCTTGCTTTCCAACCAACTGATCGTTTGTCTAAGAGACCCGCCGTGTGCCGCAAGGGCATCCACCCTCCCGATGAATGCTTGCCTTTCAACCAACTGATCGTTTGTCTAAGAGAGCCGCAGTATGGCGCACGATCGCCCTCCCGTCTGGACACAGCTCCAGGCGAATAGATCAATTAACCATTCCATAAAAATTCAAAGAACACAGATCTCAGTGCAGCCCCCCATCTTCCACAGATCCCCCACGGGCACGATCACACCTCTCCCACAGTGATCGCGGCGAGTGATCTAATGTTTACCGCCCCATCAGGCCAGAGCGAGAACTCTTTCAAGTGGAAAGTGCCATCCGCACGGAACGAAATGAGTTTGATTTGACCAAAGAACAGGTTTCGCAGAAATGTCAAACGGTGAGTTGGAAAACCCAGCCCAGCCCAACCTTCGGAAGCACGCACAATTCTCCTCTGCTCATTACTCATCCAGCCACAGTTCATGCGAAACCGTGTCAAGATCACGCTCGCATCCTGGACGCCTTTCAAATCCAGTCCACCTTCAACAAGGCACCACCAGCCTGCAGCACCGCTTCCTTCGCGTCCCACACGAATGTGCTGCGTGTGCTACATCTCCCGTGTCGCCCAATCGGTTCCAGAAACACCAACAGACATCATCATAATCATCGTCAAGCACAAGCCAAAGCACAGGCGCTAACTTGACGATTCATCTGCTCCCTCGATCGCCGGCCGCGGCCGCCACGATCGACGTTCGTATTTAAGATTGAAGCCGTTTGCGCTGAAGTCAGTTTGCCGCTTGCATCTAACCCGAACGGTCACGACTAGGAGAGCTACCATTGGAAAGTGTTACGCCGTCCGGAATAATTAATTGATAAAAATAAGCTTTTTCGTTTGATCATTTCTTCTGGTGTTTGTCGCATGAGAGATTTGAAGTCGATTCGTTTGGATTTTTGAATGGAAGTGTGCTAAAAAGTGAGTGAGATTTATTTCAGCACGATGCGTTGGGGGAGAGTCTGGGGGAAGTGGGTGGTCAACTGAGATTGGTTATCGACGCGGATCGGGTGCATTGTGGGTTACATGATCGATTACGTGCCGGGGCTTGATTATGTGGTGTTATCAGTGGAAGAAACGAGGCGCCATCGTAAAATGCGCGTTAGTGTGTGGAATTTGTAAGCGAAACGATGGAGATTTTATTGTGATTGAAGAGACTTTGGAGTCAGTGGACATTGTGGGGATGAGGGTCCAGTGATGGAGAGGTGTTTGAACAAAATTCGACGACGAGGAGCTGGAGATCGAGTGAACGAATCTGTGGCCACAAGGCATAACATTGCCGTCTGGTGCGGTTTTCAAGAGATCAGTTAAAAGTTTCCGACAAAAGCGAACATTTATGAGAAATAACGTGCACATTTTTTAAGTTAGAGAGCTGAAAAAAATTCACAAAAAAATTTGAGTAATGGCATCACAAAATCTCAAATTCGTCAGCAGTCGACTTCAGCGGTTATGCCGTGTGGCCACAGAATTTCTAGACCTTCATCGTGGCCAAGGGATCTTTCAAATATTACACCTCTGTCGCAGCAAGCTCTCGTGCTCCAAAAAAGTGCTGATCAGAGAAGACATTGTGTGCACATTATCCTCAAATGTTCGCCAATCAGGCCTTCTGATCCCTTACAGCGGATGAACTCTCTCTAACTCGAACTAATTTTGAAATCCCGTAGCAATTCGAATTATTAGTCTACTGTAGATTAGAATCAGGCAAAAGAAGGTAACCCATTCATGCTTCTCTAGCTCCTTGAAGGCTTTTACAACATTTCTTGGTTGCCGCTGGACAGCTGAGAAACTCCCTAGAGGTGACTTCTGGTCTCTTCTTGAAATTAATCATGTTTCATCCATTTCCGAATCCCCAATGGCCTCCTCGAAACCCTGACGCGGGATTGACCAATTCGACTTCACAAGCGTCTCTGTTCGTCGCATGATTCCTTTTGTTTTTCTGAATTTTTTCCCAATTTCTAGATCAGAGACGGACCAAATATCACTCGATCGGTGTGAAGATCAATGCTTGCTCTGACTTCTCGATGTCTCTCCTGATACATCTTGGACTTCGTCATGGATTTCGAGTTAGGTTGCTTTTCAGGACACCAGTGTAATCATGGAATCGCTCCTCTTCATTGAGTGGTGCCACAGCATGTGTTGCTTCTGACTCTTCACTCTAAGTTCTTCTAGATCTTTCAAAATCTTCTCTGTTTAATACGCCGTTTCTGATACGATCAATCCCCAAGAGCGATTGTCGTTCAAATGCTGGTTTAAACTTGAAGCGACTCTTTGTCTTGCTGGTTCTTGGCACGATCACCTATCTTCGACTTCAAACCTGAGGACAATAACTCTCGAATTCTTGACTCAAAGTTGCTTGAATGTTCGCTCATAACTTCATAAGATGTTGCTCATCGATGTGATCATCGATTTCCGAGAAAGAATTTCGAATGATCTTGATCGTGACTCGCAGTTGAAGGGATCACTGATCCTCGACTTCAATCCAGTTCAGAGAGGATCCATCAGGAGGACAACCGCTGACATCTTGACTGACAGTTGCTTAAATGTGTGCTTGATCGTTGGCATCGATCATCGATTTCGTGGTCTTCATCTTGGCTCGCTGTTAAGGGTGTACAGTGATCGCCCTGATCGTCTATTTCATTCCAGTTCAGCTAGGCTTCGATTTCCGAGATCATGATCTTGACTCTCTGTTAAAGAAATCACTGATCGCTGACTTCAATCCAGTTCAGAGAGGATTCATCAGGACAACAGCGCTGACATCTTGCTTCGTAGTTGCTTGAATGTGTGTTTGGTCGTTGGCATCGAACATCGATCGCTGTTGAGGAGGTACAGTGACACTGATCGTCTATTTTATTCCAGTTCAGCTAGTCTTTGTTCCCTGGGATAAATGTCCTCGAAATCTTCACTCACAGCTGCTTAAGTGTGTGCTAATAAGGTTTTGAACATCGACGTGATCATCCGCTTACGAGAAAAAATGCCAAATGATCTTAATCTTGGCTTGTAGTTGAGCGGATATTGATCACTGTTCGTTAACTTCATCGTTAAGACTGCCGCTGAAGTCAAGACGACTAAATTGTGCTTAAGCGTGTGCTTATAAGATAATGATCGTTGATGTGATTCTCGATTTCCGCTGTTAAGAGGATAGAGTGATCGCACTGACCGCCGATATCAATTCATTTCAGAGAGGATCCATCAATATGGTCGACTACCGCTGATGTCTTGACTCAAGGGTGCTTAAGCGTGTGGTTATAAAATATTGATTCTTGGTGTGATCCTCTATTTCCGCTGTGAAAGGGAGTGATCGCACTGATCGCCCAGAACGCAGCCCTAAGTACGAATGCCGATGATGTCTTGACTACATTATGGAGTGTCGTCAAGCCCTACTTCTTCTAGTTCTTCTTACTCTTCTTGTTTCTTTTTTGACAAGGTTTTCAACAGATCATGGCCCTCCCACTTTACTCTAAGTCTACGGGTACCCTGTGAGGTTCACTCAAGATCACTGATCGTCAATTTTTGGAAAAAAATGGATTGTGTTTTGGCTTCCAATACCCCCTGTATTCATCAGAGATCGTCGAGTGCATTCCAGGCTGTCTCTGATGTCTTGAATTAAGTTTGCAGTGTTCTCGATTTTGGCTTGCAAGGCCATGATCACTGATCGTCGATTTTTCGAGAAAATTTTGAATCGCTGTTGAGGACATACACAGTCTATCGTCGATTTCATGGAGAATTCCACACATTTTTCCAGAAGAAGTGTTCACATCGAGGGTGGAACTGATCGCGAACATTGATCTTCAGCCTCTGAAATTCATCAAGCCGCCTGATTTGTTCTTGAGCAGTCATCTACAGAATTGATCTCACGTTTGTCGCCTCCAAAATGAGACTTCCTCTAGCATTCTTGAGACAAACTCAATTCAAACCCAACCAAGATCACCTCAAAATTCATCAGAAACTGATTCATCTCCACCATCAATCTATCACTTCCTCAAACTGAATCACCTCTTGTTCGCCTGTCCAATCAATTCATCTGCCACCGAATCTCCGCACAAAAATAGCCCCACTCACCTTGCAAAGATGCAAAAAGAACGCAGGCCCCACAATTCATAATTAAGACCACTGTGACAAACGCAGGCAATAAACCAAAAAGAACTACGTGCCTGGAGGAGCTGCTTAGGCGCTGTCACAGCATAAAATAAAACCGGCACGCAGTCATCCATTCTGATTTAAAAATAAATGCCCACGCCTGTGCACGCGACTGTTCTACATTTTCGATGACACGTTAATGTTCGGGAGGAGGCGGAGGCCGCCCGAAAGCGAATGCATTTTTGGGCGATTTTTCGAGTTTTTTCGAAGCTATTTTTGGGCCGGAGGAGGGGCGGGATCACACAAGACAATAAATAAATCGGATCAAGAAGTCACGTCGCGCTTGGGACTACAGGAAGTCGTCACCATTCTGACACTACACCGCTCACGAGCGATAATAGATGACAGTTGCGCGGACGTCAAATACAATTCAAAGCAGCTCCCTTGCAAAAAAAAAACAACAGATCAGCTGATAAGACGCAACCTCAATGCACCCCAAAACGGCAGTTATCCCATGGAGCAGCAGTTATTTTTTTTGCGACGATAAGACGGTTACGCTGGCTGATGTAACAGTGGGCCTCTGTCACGGACTCCCGAATGCAGTCGGGGGAGACAATCGAAAAACCGCCGAAAATAGAAACGGCCGTCTTCTTTATCACGGTCCTCCTCGGAACCGATTAACGTTAACACCGCTGACCGCTGAGTTCTGGCGAAGCGAGAGAAAATAGCTCGCGATTGGACGTTATCTGGTTCTAAGTTCCATGGACCCCTGAACTCGGCGAGTGGTCATAAATCTGGTGTTTTGTGAATTTTTCTATTTAAAGTGCCGCTTATCTCGGTCCGGACTACAATCGAAAAGAAACGGCCGGACCGAGAGGAGCTTCTGAATTCGCTTGGCAGAGAGAGAACTACAAAATATTCCGTGTCTATTCTGTTGCAGGGCACTTCGAACATGAGGTCCTTTGTGCTTGCACTAGTGCTGCTGGGCACGGCAAGCTGGGGTGATGCGTACACCACGTACCAGCGATCCAGCGCGATGACGTCGTCTTCGTCGTCGGGGGGAGGCTCCTGCTGCAGTTTGTCCACGTGGGCGAACGAGCACATGGACGCGGTCCGCCTGATGGCCGACCGACTGAGGCAGTACTACAACTCGAGGTCCCGCGGCGGGGGCTATCCGAGGACCAACACCCAGGAGTGGAGTGGTAAGTGCCGACAAATTCTGAGTCCAGAGCCATTTCTGATCGCCCCCCTTTGCAGAGAGCCTAGTGGAAGCGACTGGCAAGACTGAGGAGGAAATCGACGCGGTCTCGCGGCAGCTGTGCGACAAGATCATCGCCGACATGAAGACCGGCCGCATTTCGTACGGCATCATCACGCAGCCCAACTACTTCGAGTCCCAGGCCGCGGGCGCGCTGCAGAAGCTCGTCGACGACTCGGAGATGATCGACCAGCAGGCGCAGGTGGAGCTGTACGAGCCCGGCGCACTGTCGCCCCTCGGCACGACCGACCTGAGCGGCTTCGACGACGTCCAGCACGTGAACTACCCCACCGAGGTGAAGGTGGTCGACGGACAGACCTACATCACGAACAAGAACTACACGACGGCCACGAGGCAGGGCACCGCGGGCAATCCGTACATCACGACCGTCCGCGTGAACAGGACGACAACGCACACCACGGTGCCGCTGTACGTCAGCCAGGGCGGCTCCATCGGAAGCCAGCCCTTCCTCAACTCGAACCAGCACAGCATCTACAACCACGTGAAGGAGCTGGCCGTGCCGAACTACTCGCCCGTGGTGACCGTGGACGACGGCATGGTGGTCGGCTTCAACCACGTCCGGAACAACCCGATCGCCCCGCCGATCGTCATCCCCGTCGACGGCGACCAGAGCGAGCTGATCAAGCAGTACGGCATCCAGCCGGGGCACACGGTGACCATCAGGAAGTACAACCGGACCATCATCACGGGGCCCGACGGCATCCCGATCGTGCTGGGAAGCAGCAGCAAGTCGATATGGGACAACGGCAACCTCGTCTTCAACTACACCATCCCCTTCGGCAAGGTGAACTGGACCAAGGACGACCTGTGGAAGCGCGACGAGCGCGAGCGCCTCTTCTGGCTCTTCTCCACCGGCACGGTGACCGTCCGCGAGCTGGAGGAGTGGCAGCGCAACCAAGAGGAGCGCCTGAGCAGCCTCGCGCTGCGGTCCAACCGCACGCTCGAGGAGATCGAGGAGTGGCAGCGGCAGGAGCTGGACCGGTTCAAGATCCTGATCAAGCAGTACACGACCATGAGCTCGGACCTGAAGGAGTGGCAGAAGATGGAACGCGGCCGCATCGACTGGCTGATCCACCAGAACGGAATCAGCCGCGAGGAGCTCGACCGCTGGCAGCGGGAGAACCTGCAGAAGCTGAACACCCTCGCCCGGCAGTACCGCATCAGCATCGAGGAGCTGAAGGAGTACCAGCGGCAGGAGCTGGAGCGGCTCTACCTCATCTTCCAGCAGCAGAACTCGCAGATCAGCAGTGACAACCTGAAGGTGTTCGAGAACGAGGAGCGCAACCGGCTGAACCAGATCCTGCTGCAGCACAACGCCACGGTGGACGAGCTGCAGGAGCAGATCCGGCGCGACAAGGACCGCTACAAGCAGCTCGCCGACCAGTACCGCCTGAACGTCGAGGACATGGAGCGGATCTTCAAGGAGGAGATGGCCCGCCTCACGGCGGTGATCAACCAGCAGCGCGAGGAGATGCAGCGCATCACCGACTGGCAGCGCTCGGAGAGGCAGCGCCTCGAGAACGTCCTGCGCCAGCACAACTTCACCGTGGACGAGCTGGAGCAGAAGATGAAGCTGGACCGCAACTACCTGCAGACACTCGCCCAGAAGTACCACATCAGCCTGGAGGACCTCGAGAAGTGGCAGAAGTCCGAGCTGAGCAGGCTGCACGAGGCCGGCCAGCAGAACCTGCAGAAGGAGCTGGAGGTGTGGCAGCAGCAGGAGCGCGACCGCATGCTGGCCATCATGAAGAAGAACGACCTGACCATCGAGGAGTACGAGGCGAAGATCGGCAGCGACCGCGCCCGACTGCAGCAGCTGGCCACCCTGTACCAGGTGCAGGTGGAGGAGATCGAGAAGTGGCTCCGCGAGGAGGCGCAGCGGCTGAAGAACCAGGGCGGCTTCGTCGAGGTGCAGAAGAACCTGACGCTGTGGCAGCAGCAGGAGCGCAACCGGCTGCAGGCCATCGTCCAGACCAACGACCTCACGATCGAGGAGCTGCAGAAGAAGATCGCGAGCGACCAGACCCGGCTGTACGCCCTCGCCAGCACCTACCAGGTGCGCGTGGAGGAGATCGAGGAGTGGCTGAAGAAGGAGCTGCTGCGCCTGCAGAACCAAGGCCTGGTCAAGGTCGAGGAGCTCGAGGGCTGGCAGAAGACCGAGCGCGAGAAGCTGCTCAAGCTGGTGAACGAGAACAAGCTGACCATCGACGACCTCGAGCACAGGCTGCTGAACGACAAGAACCGGCTGCAGCAGCTGGCCACCCAGTACCACGTCGAGCTGAAGGACATCGAGGAGTGGCTGCGCAAGGAGTCCACCCGCCTGCAGAGCCTCGGCCTGGTCCACCAGGAGCAGCTCACCGAGTGGCAGAAGCTGGAGCGCGACCGCCTGCTGGCGCTCAGCCAGAAGAACCAGCTCTCCATCGACAACCTGGACAAGGAGATCAAGTCGAACCGCGCCTACTTCTACCAGCTGGCGCGCGAGTACTCCGTCCGCGTCGAGGAAATCGAGGAGTGGATCAAGAAGGAGGTGCTGCGCATCCAGACCCAGGCCAAGATCGACGCCGATAACCTGAAGGAGTGGCAGCGCATCGAGCGGGAGCGCCTGCAGAAGCTGGTCAACCAGAACGTCTTCACGATCGACGAGTTCTCGCAGAAGCTCAAGGCCGACCAGGGCTACCTGCAGCAGCTGGCGATGGAGTACCAGATCGAGTTCGAGGACGTCGAGGACTGGGTAAAGAGCGAGGGCGACCGGCTCGAGAGCATGGGCCTGATCAAGCCGAACGCACCGCTGAAGGAGTGGCAGGAGGTGGAGCGCGAGCACGTCTTCGACTCCGTCATCCAGGGCGAGAACCAGCTCTCGCTGGACCAGCTGGAGCAGCGGCTGAAGAACGACCGCGCCCACCTGTACAGCGTGGCGCAGGAGTACAAGATCCAGGTGCAGGAGATCGAGGAGTGGATCCGGAAGGAGCTGCTGCGCCTGCAGAACCAGGGCGTCGTGCAGCTGGAGGCGCTGAAGAAGTGGCAGCAAACGGAGCGCGACCGCCTGGCCATCCTGGTGGCGCAGCAGGAGAGCGGCTTCTCCGTGGACGACATCGAGAAGCAGCTGAAGGCCGACCGGCAGCGCCTGCAGACGCTCGCCAACCAGAACAACGTGCAGGTCAAGGAGATCGAGCAGTGGATCCACGAGGAGCTGCAGCGCATGAAGAACCAGGGCCAGATGCAGATCGACAGCCTGACCGAGTGGCAGACGAAAGAGCGCGAGCGCCTGCTCGTGCTGGCGCAGCAACAGAGCGACCTCAGCGCCGCCGAGCTGGAGAAGAAGCTGCAAGCGGACAGGGGCCGCCTGCAGCAGCTCGCCTGGCAGTACCACGTCGAGGTGGAGGAGGTCGAGCAGTTCATCCGGAACGAGGTGCAGCGCCTGCGCGACCAGGGCAAGCTGCAGATCGAGGAGCTGACCAAGTGGCAGCAGGAGGTGCGCAACAACCTGCAGCAGATCATCGAGCAGCAGAGCGTGTACAACGTCGAGGAGCTCGAGGCGCTCATCAAGGGCAACCGCGCCAACCTGCAGAACCTCGCGAACCAGTTCCACGTCCAGGTGGACGAGGTCGAGGAGTGGTTCCGGAAGGACCTGAAGCGGCTCCAGGACCAGGGCGCCGCCCACATCGAGAGCCTCACCGACTGGCAGCTGCGGGAGCGCCAGCGGCTGGAGCAGCTCATCCGCCAGAACCGCAACCTGACCGTCGTGGAGCTCGAGCAGCAGCTGACGTCCGACAAGGCCAGGCTGCAGCAGCTCGCCCGACAGAACCGCGTCCAGCTCGAGGAGTACGAGCAGTTCATCCAGCGTGAGCTGGCCCGTCTCAAGAACGAGGGCAAGCTGCAGTACGAGCGACTCACCGCCTGGCAGGAGGCCGAGAAGGAGCGCATATTCCGCCTGGCCGAGGAGCAGAACAAGTTCACGGTGGAGGAGATCGAGCAGAAGCTGCTGGCCGACCGCATGCGCCTCGAGGCGCTCTCCCGGGAGTATCACGTCTCCGTCGAGGAGATCGAGAAGTGGCTCAGGTCCGAGACACTGGACCTCCTCAAGCGCGGCATCATCGGCGAGCTGAAGGACTGGCAGAAGATGGAGCGCCTGCGCATCCAGAACCTGCTCAAGAACCAGACCCTGACGGCCGAGCAGTTCCAGGCGCAGCTCAAGAACGCCCAGATGCAGCAGAGGCTGCAGAACCTGGCCTGGCAGTACCACGTCGACGTGGAGGACATCGAGGAGTGGGTCCTGCTGGAGGGCAACCGACAGATCAAGCCCGCCCCCCTCAACGCCTGGCAGCAACACGAGCAGCAACGGCTGCAGACCTTGATCGCCGTGCAAGACCTCACGCTGGATGACCTCCAGTGGAAGCTGAAGAACGACAGACCCCGCCTGCAGCAGCTCGCCCAGATGTACCACGTCACGGTCGAGGAGATCGAGGAGTGGATCATGCAGGAGGGCAAGCGCCTCATCAAGCCCGAGTCGCTCACTGTGTGGCAACAGACCGAGCGCCAGCGGCTACTCGACCAACTGCAGCAGCCCCAGAGCCTGACCACCGACGAGTTCGAGGACCAGCTGAAGGCCAACCGCTACCGGCTACAGCAGATCGCCCAGCAGTACCGCGTCTCGGTGGAGGAGGTGGAGCAGTGGCTCCGCAAGGAGGGCCACCGCCTCATCAAGCCGGTCGAGCTGACCGAATGGCAGCTGAAGGAGCACGACAACCTCGTCCAGCTGATCGGGCAGAACGACCTGACCATCCAGCAGCTGAAGCGCGTGCTGGAAGCCGACCGCGACCGCCTCCAGCAGCTGGCCCAGCAGTACCACGTGGCCCTCGAGGACATCGAGGAGTGGATCATCAAGGACGGCCAGAAGCTGATCTCGCCCACCTACCTCACCGACTGGCAGCGCCAGGAGCACGAGAACCTGCTGCAGCAGATCCGGGAGAACGACATCACCATCGAGGAGCTGAAGCGGCAGCTGCAGGCCGACCGCGGCCGCTACCAGCAGCTGGCCCAGCAGTACCACGTGACCATTGAGGACATCCAGGAGTGGGTGCTCAAGGAGGGGCAGAAGCTGATCAAGCCGGCCTACGCGAACGACTGGCAGCGCAAGGAGTACGACAACCTGGTCGAGCTGGTCACCCAGAACGAGCTGACCGTCGAGGACCTCAAGAAGAAGCTGCAGGCCGACAGGCCCCGCCTCCAGCAGCTGGCGCAGCAGTACCACGTCACGGTGGAGGAGATCGAGGAGTGGGTCATCAACGAGGGCCAGAAGCTCATCCGCCCCGTGTACCTGAACGAATGGCAGCGCGGCGAGCGCGAGCACCTGCTCGAGCAGATCCGCCAGAACGACCTGACCATCGAGGAGCTCAAGCAGAAGCTGGCGCAAGACCGCGCCCGCCTGCAGCAGCTGGCCCAGCAGTACCAAGTGAACGTCGACGAGATCCAAGCGTGGATCCTGAAGGAGGGACAGAAGCTGCTGAAGCCGGTGCCGGTGGCCGAGTGGCAGCTCAAGGAGCACGACAACCTCGTGCAGCTGATCACCGAGAACGACCTCACGATCCAGGACCTCAGGAAGAAGCTGCAGGCGGACAAGCCCCGCCTCCAGCAACTCGCCCAGCAGTACCACGTCACCGTGGAGGAGATCGAGGAGTGGGTCATCAACGAGGGCCAGCGGCTCATCAAGCCCGCGTACCTCAGCGACTGGCAGATCAAGGAGCGCGACACCCTGCTCCAGCAGATCCGCCAGAACGACCTGACCATCGAGGAGCTCAAGCAGAAGCTGGCGCAAGACCGCGCCCGCCTGCAGAGGCTGGCCCAGCAGTACCAAGTGAACGTCGACGAGATCCAAGCGTGGATCCTGAAGGAGGGACAGAAGCTGCTCAAGCCGGTGCCGGTCGCCGAGTGGCAGCTCAAGGAGCACGACAACCTCGTGCAGCTGATCACCGAGAACGACCTCACGATCCAGGACCTCAGGAAGAAGCTGCAGGCGGACAAGCCCCGCCTCCAGCAACTCGCCCAGCAGTACCACGTCACCGTGGAGGAGATCGAGGAGTGGGTCATCAACGAGGGCCAGCGGCTCATCAAGCCCGCCTACCTCAGCGACTGGCAGATCAAGGAGCGCGACACCCTGCTCCAGCAGATCCGCCAGAACGACCTCACCATTGAGCAGCTCAAGCGCAACCTCGAGACGGAACGCGCCCGCCTCCAGCAGCTGGCCAACCAGTACCAGGTCAGCATCCAGGAGATGCAGGAGTGGATCCTCAGGGAGGGACAGAAGCTACTGCGGCCCGTCCAGCTGACCGAGTGGCAGCGCAACGAGCACGACAACCTCCTGCAACTCATCGCCCAGGACCAGCTCACCGTCGAGAATCTCAAGCAGAAGGTGCAGGCCGATCGGCCGCGCCTCCAGCAGCTGGCCCAGCAGTACCACGTCACCGTGGAGGAGGTCGAGGAGTGGGTCATCAACGAGGGACAGAAGCTGGTGCGCCCGGCGTACCTCACCGAGTGGCAGCTGAAGGAACGCGACAACCTGCTCCAGCAGATCCGCAAGAACAACCTCTCGCTCCAGGAGCTGGAGAAGCAGCTCCAAGCCGACCGCGCTCGCCTCGAACAGCTGGCGCGCCAGTACCAGCTGAACGTGCAGGACATCCAGAGCTGGCTCATAAAGGAGGCCCGCAAGCTGCGCAAGCCCCTGCAGCTGAACGAGTGGCAGCTGAAGGAGCACGACAACATCGTCGACCTGATCGTGCACAACGACCTCACCGTCGAGGACCTCAAGAGGAAGCTGCAGGCTGACAGGCCCCGGCTCCAGCAACTCGCCCAACAGTACCACGTCACCGTGGAGGAGGTCGAGGAGTGGATCATCAGCGAGGGCCAGCGGCTCATCAACCCCGCCTACCTCACCGAGTGGCAGCGCAAGGAGCGCGACTACCTCCTGCAGCAGATCCGACAGGACAACGTGAGCCTCGAGGAGCTCAGGCAGCAGGTCATCGCCGACCGCGCCCGCCTCCAGCAACTCGCCGCCCAGTACCGCGTGACCGTCGAGGAAGTCGAGGAGTGGATCATGAACGAGGGCAAGAAGTTCATCAAGCCCGCTGCGCTCACCAAGTGGCAGCAGAGCGAACGCGACCGTCTCCTGCTCCTCGTCCAGCAGTACCAGCTGTCGCTGGAGGAGCTCCGGAACAGCCTGAAGGCGGACCGCGGACGGCTCGAGCAGCTGGCCGCCCAGTACCACATCACCGTCGAGGAGATCGAAGAGTGGATCATCAGCGAGGGCAGGAAGCTGGTCAAGACGCCCGGCGGCAACCTGAGCCAGTGGCAGCAGCACGAGCGCGAGTACCTGCTCGCGCTGGCCCAGTCCAACATCGTCACCCAGAAGAACTTCGAGGAGCACCTGCAAGGGGACACGCTCCGCATGGAGAACGTCGCCAACCACTACGGCATCACCGTGCCCCAGATCATCGCGTTCCTGCGCCAGGAAGTCCAGCGCCTGGGCAAGCTGAGGCTCATCTCCGAGGGAGAGGACCTCGGCCCGGCCCCGGTCCAGTGGCAGGACGGCGAGCGGAAGTACATCCAGGAGCTGCTGGAGATGCACACCTGGTCCGTCGAGGAACTGGAGAGGAAGCTGAAGAACGACGACTTCCGGCTGCGCCAGCTGGCCGAGCAGTTCAACATCAGCGTCGACCAGATCAAGGACTGGTACCGCTCCGAGCTGCAGAGCCTGCTCATGAAGAAGGCCATGTACTCCGAGAACCTGACCGAGTGGCAGAAGCGCGAGAAGCAGCGCATGTACCTGATCCTGGTGAACCAGAAGATCACCCTCGAGGAGCTCGAGCGGCAGCTGGGCGCTAACCGCAGGTTGCTGAAGCAGCTCGCCGGCGAGTACCGCATCACCATTCCGACCCTGGTCAACTGGCAGCGCAAGGAACTGGCACGCATGGCCAACCTCGGCCTGGGCAAGTCCCGCGGCCGCACCGACTGGGAGGCGATCGAGAAGAAACGCCTGCGCGCCATCCCCGAGAAGTTCACCATCACCAAGGAGGAACTGGAGGTCTTCCTGAAGTACGACACCCAATTCCAGGGCAACCTCACCGAGGACTACGGCGTGACCCTGCAGGAGCTGAGCTTCTTCCAAGGCAAGGAGCTGCAGAGCATGAAGAACGACGGCCTGCTGGAGGTGCTCACCCTGAAGCCGGTCGAGGACTGGCAGCGCCGCGAACGCGATCGCCTCTACAGCATGATCCGCACGCAGAGCTTCTCGCTGAAGAAGCTGCGCGACTGGCAGACCAGCAACCGCTTGAACACGATCGCGTCCACGTACCGCATCCCCGTGGAGACCATCCGCAACTGGCAGTACCAGGAAATGCAGCGCATCGAGGACATCGCCAAGCACTACCGGATGACCCTCAACCGCTTGGAGGACTTCAGGCGCGGCGAGCTGGAGCGACTCGGCGTCGCCGCCCACCAGAGCGCCCTCACCGAGGCCGAGCTGAGCAACTGGAGCATTCGCGAGCAGAGCCGCCTGAGCGTCCTCTCCACCCTCACCGGGCTGCAGGGAGCCAGGCTGGACAAGTGGCGTCGCAAGCTGTACCTCCTCGCCCAGGGCCTGATCGACCTGGACTTTGACGAGGCCGGCTACGGCGGCATCGAGCTGAACACCAGCACCTCCGCCTCGGGCAGACCTCGCGAAGTGATCAGCGCGGACCGCGGCGACCAGCCGCCCCAGGTGTACGAGGAGGAGTTCGACGAGGTGGAGCCGAGCCTGGGCAACCCGTCGGACGTGAACGCACCCATGGTTCAGATGCCGCAACCCGGTCACGGCCATGGCCATGGTTACGGTCACGGCCGCGGGCATGGATACGGCCATGGACAGGGACACGGAATGGGACACGGCTACGGACACGATAAACACGGCGGTCCACCGCCACACGCCGCACCCATGGGCTACGAGCGCGTTCAAGGAGGGCGCATTCACCGAAAGCAAGAGTACACGGCCAACGTGCCCGGCGAGGTGCAGGCCAATCCAAATTACGGCGTCGGAGCTGGCCTAGGCCTCGGCCTGGGCGGCGGACTCGGCTTGGGCCTCGGCCTGGGCGTGCAGAACGACCAAGACTCGGGACAGCAGCAGGTGGAAGTGGAGGACTGGAACCCCAACGGCCCGCAGACCGGCAAACTGGAAGATCTCGGACAGCAGCACCAAGTGGAGGACTTGTCCCAGTTCACCCTTGAAGACGGCGGTCAGCAGCAGCACCAGAGCGAGAACTTGGAAGATCTCGGCCAGCAACAGTTCCAAGTGGAGGACCTCTCCGGCTTCACTTCCAGCCAAGCAGCTGCGTCGGCCAGCGCTTCCGCCAAGGTCGAGGTGCAAGCAACAGAAAAGGTATGCGAACAAACAGACTCCCTCCCCCCGGCAATTGTGTCTAACCGTCCGCCCGTCTCTCCTTTCAGATTGTCACTGCCGAAGCCGAGACCGAGGAGCCCAAGTCAGTCTGGGGCAAACTGAAGACGTCCGCCAAGTCGTGGTTCGGATGAGCGCGAGAGAGACTGTCCCCGGAACACGCCTGTTTTCCTGGACTTCAAAGGAGAAACGAAAACAATACTCATCGAATGTGGAAATGATGTTTTTTTATACTTTCTAACTGTAACTGCTAATCTAAGTCATCGAGTCGCCATTTTGTTAGAATAGTGATTCTGTATCCTTTTTTTTGTTTTTAATTTTTTAATTTTTAAATAAACGAATGTAACTTAAGGGAAAAATTAGAAGACGACTTTTTGTTTGCATGGGGATGGGTGATGATAAGGGCACGGTGAGTATAAGTACAACAATCCTGAAGACGATGTAGATCGCAGAAGGTTGCGACGGAGACTGCAGCTGCGGATACGACAGAGACTGCGACTGCGACTGCGACTACGTCTGCGGGTGTGACTGCGACTGCGACTGCGACTGCGACTGCGACTGCGACTGTGACTGCGACTGCGACTGCGACTGCGACTGCGACTGCGACTGCGACTGCGACTGCGACTGTGACTGTGACTGCGACTGCGACTGCCACTGATCGTGGACTCAAGGACTTCTCGGTCATTCTATGAGGGAAGAGAACCTTGAGTTGTTGAGTTATCCAACAAATGACCGGATCTGTCCAGCCGTCCTGCAGCTAAAGACTTGTTCTGCTAGTCCACTGTTTGCTTCCGAAAGCTGGACGAACAGTAGAACAGAGGAGATGACTCCTGGTACCTTCGCATCGTCGTCGTAGGAGAAGACATACAGAGACGCAGCTGTGCAGAGACTTGGATGTAGTTCGAAAGGTGGAAATCTATCGATCTTTCTAGCTCGGCAAGTAGGTCCACGTAAAAGGGTCTCCAAGAAGATGAGGACGATCAGCCTATAAGCATTAAGTGACTACGGACGTAGGCCTGAGTGGAATCTCACTATCGTTTCCCCGATCCACAAGAAAGGAGACCCCTTCAACTGCGCTAATGCGCTAACTACGAAGTCTCCTATAAATCGACGTTTTGTGTGCACCACAAACCCTTTCGCCAAAAATGGTTTTTGACAAGGCGACTCCCTGTCATGTCGGCTCTTCAATATGTGGGAAGTTCGTGTGCCACGCACTGTGCAACACTAGAAGCACGATCTACCAAAAGTCCGTACAACTGCTAGCATTCGTGGACGACATTCACGTGATTGGTCGAACACGCGAGCCGTCAATGAAGCGTTTGCTTCCAACGTAGGCAGTAAAAACATCGGACACACAACATTGACGACACGGCCAGAACGTCACCGCAGGCAATTTAACGTAGAGGTCGCTGCGGCTCTTTTTTGCCTCGGCTCTCAAGCAAACAGTACGAACAAAATCAGCGCTGAGATTGAACACAGAATAACTCTTGCGAACCGCTAATTTTGTGTGCTCAAGAGGCACCTCTCAAAGTGCCAAGCTGACTTTGGTCACTCCTATCTCACTCCATGGCTCAAGGGCGTATGAAGAAATCCTCTGTTCTTTCTAGAGCAAAGTTCTACGTTCAATATCTGGTCCTGTTAGTGTTGACGGTTTCTGGTGAAGAAGATTCAACCAGAACTGTACTAATGCCTGTACTAATGCCCGTACAGCGAAGACTCTAGTTGTTCATATCGTCCACAAGGCCTATTCACTTTAGAAGACGCCCCGCTTGACTTATGTTCCTGTACAGCCCGTGGTTCAAACAGAGATCGCACGCACAACTTTCCTCACGAAGAGACTACCAATGTCCGCTCATTCGATGCAAATGTTGCCTACTCCTCTGCGATGTAGAGCTAGACTGCTAAAGACCTCAGACCTATTAGTTCAGTTTGGTCCAGAAATCAGCTACCGATGACTTCACTGATTGTCCCCATGTCCAGCGGGGAATTTGATAGAATTTTGCACGAAACCTTGCAAATACCACTGTTCGAGATAACGAACAAGTCGGCTATTTCATGATCCCTGGTTCAGTCCCTTCTTGAAACGAATACTCAATCGCCTATTAAACTCAAAGAAGCAAGCAAGAGTTTGGTGTGATTTGTTGGTACCAATTTCTTCGGAGTTTACGTCGTTTTTGCATATCACAAAAAAACTGCATTCTCTGAGTGTATGCCCTCAGTGCCGCTTTACGCAACAAAAGTTTCCTGTGCGACTGAGTACCATCTACCGATTTATCCTAATTATCTTGATGTTATTGCTGTCCGTGTTGGTTAGGTTGGTTATCGGACAGACGAACCATGAAGGGTCTGAGCCTGAGCAATTTTCAATCGGTGACGGTCCTGGGCACGCTGCTTCCAGTCATCAAGGCCAAGCTGTCTTACATCCGCGATGACTTGGTCTTTGTACCGAGGTTCGGTCTTAATCTCTAAATCGGACCGGAAGCTTTTCCACCTTTTAGGCAAGGGAGGTGAAGCTTCTCCTATGTCTCACCTCTCTTGCCAACAAGATGGAAAAGCTTCCTGTCCGATTTAGCTCGTGTAAAAGTACTCTTAGTGATCCAGAGGTGAGTGCATATGGCAAACCCCCTCTGATTCACTCGATCGCTTGCCACTCACTCCTTTACTGAAGCTCATGCTGATCTTTGGGGCGATTGAGGAAAAGGATGGTTCTTATTCCTCGCGCGTCTAGTTTGTGATCCCAAGTCTGTCGCTTTTCAATTTAAACCCCACTCGAGCCGCACATTTTTTTTCTGTTTTTCTTTTATTTTTAATAAATATGAATATGTATTCGTATATACAAAATATTTACGATTCTTTTTTGATTTCGTTTTTTTTCTGTTTTCTTAAAAGATTCACACACCAGCCTGAATCCGTTTTCCCTATTTTTTCTCCATTTTTTTGTATATATGTAAACTTAACAAAACAGTGTGTATGTATGGAATTTCTCTAACGTGATACCGCCAACTGATATCGTCTATGTGTATATATGTGTATATAGGTAGTACTCTCACTTTTCCAGTCACGCCCGAAAATATGCAAGAAATCAAACAGGAAACACGTGATATATGAGAACCATGTTTAAAGCCCTTTTTTCTTCCGATTTTTTCTTTTCACTTACAATCTATGGCTGTTTCCTCTTTCTCTCTCTCTGTGATGATAAATGAACAAACAAAAAAGAGTTCGTATCTATCCTTGGTTTCGTTCAAACAAGACAAGGGGGATATGTGTCTACAGTCTAGGCAAAGGGGGAGAACAGAAAACAGAAAGCACACACTAGACCAGAAGAGGAGGGGTGTCGTAATCGAACGGGTGGGGCTTTGGTTTTCCTAAACTAACTGTATGCACCTACTTCTGCAATTAAAACATCGAGACAAAACAACAACAATCAGAATTTTACAAGTAATCTACAAGTGATGCGTTGGATGCGATGGACGCGATGGAAATTGAATCAGATTTCCTGATACGACATCACATCGCCGTCGTGTGGGTGATGTCATTTCTTTTGGAAGAATTTCGTTTTCTGTGTGTTTGTGTGGGAGAGGGTGTCTTGCTGCTACTGAATGCTTGAATTCCTATTCTAGGCACTTTTTGTTTGTTTTGTTGACTTTTTCGCTTGTTTTTTGATTTTTGTCTTGCGAGGGGTTTTGCTGCGTGCTTGGCTAAGATGAGTGAGGCTGATGTGGTCTTTCCTTGAGATGGAATGGATGCAAAAGGGGCTCCAACAAATGTTCCCCAGGGCAAGTGGTTGTTGGCTTTGCTAATGGTGTGACATTTGCTAGCGCTAGATGGCGGCACGCTAGGGTATCGTCCTTAACGTGAAAGGACATCAAATTTCAGAGGACCCAGTGGGGAATCATGTTAGGCTCTGATTCCTGTGATCATTGAGAGACGCGGCAAGGAAGCTCTTGAATCGACGCCACAGCTGAACTCGGTCTAGTTCGTCTCACGGAGTGTCCTGACTGACTAGCGCCTGCCAAAGGGTTTATTAATCAAGACCCAGCCCGGGTCGAAGGTATAGAGGGAGAGAGGGCCCTGGACTGCTGGTCAGCGATATGACACGTTGTCAAACTAGCTCTCGTCTTCCGATCTTCCTCTTGAAGTTTCAGAACGACTCGATCAGCAGAGGGGTCAACAGAAAGGCTGGTCCGTTTTCCCATTCTTTCGAAGTCAATGACTTCGGCCTGGAGGCAGGCTAGAGTAGTGTCCAGAGTAGTTCCCTTTCAGTTCACACAAACAAGACCAGGAGATTGAACGCAGAACTTTGCTTTAGAAAGAACAGAGGACTGATTCGCGATCAAATTTCGAAGATAGACGACGACTCGACAATTTCAGAGAAGCCTCCTGACGTCCACTCGAGGCTGTCAACGAGAGAGTCCTCGCAGCCTCCTCTCACTACGGCAAACCAACACCGATCCACTGACAGACTGCCAGAGGCCACCCCTTGCAAGCCACCCTCACAGCCACTCAACCAAACAAAAATTTGCAAAAAAAGCAACTCAAAAACTAAACCAAAACGATTGAAGTTTTCAGCAAAAAATGGACGGCATAGCAAATAAAAACCGAAGACCCTAGCCCGCTCCCTCGCCGCACGGCGAATGCAATCAACTGTCCGCGTTGCGGGCGTGTTCAATTCCCTCCAAGCCATCGCCAGTCTCGTTGAGTACCTTGTTCTTCAGCATTTCGATCTGATGCAGCAGCTCCAGCGTCTCGTGGTCCAGATTGTCGTCCTCCAGGTGCATCTGGTCGCGTTGCTCCTCGTCGATGTCCCACTCGAGGGATTCCGGCGTCGAGATGTGCGACCAGCTGGTCCGTGACGAGGTACGTGTGAAGTTCGGCAGCTGCTGCTGACCGTTCGCCGCCGCCTTCGCGGCCAACGATGAGCACGACGACTGGCCGTTGTGGTGACCGAATCTGTGCTGCTTGGCCTGGAGGTCATCCGCCCGCAGGCAGCCGTCCTCTGAGGGTGCTGAGTTGAACAGTGGCTTGTTGTCGTCCTCGTATTCCTCGGCCGTCTCGGCAGCCGCTCCGTCGATGAACAGCCACGACCGGGACAGGGCGCGGTTGCTGTGATGATTGTGCTGGCCGTACTCGTGCTCCCATTCCAGGTCCAGCGAGGAGCTGGTGCGCGACGACACGGCCGGGGCAAAGCAGTTGGTTGTGGTCACGTCCTTCCCGGCGGCCACCAGGAGCGTCTGAGCGTCAAGACTTTGTAGTTGGATGTCCGTGCTGGAAGAGGGGAATGGATGAGAAATGATTGAGCTGGTGGAAGGCGGGAGGGGGTTGTGTTACAGTTCTGCTGCCGGCACGCTGCTCAGCCTGGAGTAGTTCAAGTCCTGACGTTCGAGGAATTTGTCTAGAAAGTGCTTTCGATCCTGGAAGAGAGGGCGGAGTCAGTGAGTGGGTGAGTGGGTGAGTGGGGGGCGGAGACAGCACTCACCTTCCGCTTAAATTTGATTATTCTAAAAATTAGTTTTCGTTCCTTCTTCTTGCGCCGCTGTGTGCTGTCCTCCTCGTCGTCGGACATCAGTTCAGTCTCGTTTTCATCTGTTGAACGCCATCTGCTCCGGCGACCAGTTGACGGGGAGGTTTGGTGACGCCGTCAGAGTCGATTATGAAATGACACAGAGGGAGAGAGGGAGAGAGAGGGCCATATAGAGAAAGGCAAACAGAGGCAGGGTGTCTGCATCAGCACACCAGGAAAATAATCACAAATACGTAGCGGAATTGAGAAATCAGTTCAAGGATGCTCGAGAAACGGTCAAACGTGCCAATGGGAGTGTGTGACCAACGGTGGGGGTGGGGGTGGGGGTGGAAAAGCGGGGGGTTGCCATTTAAAGCTACTCCCAAGCGCCGCATTTAACTTAATTAAAGCCAACCGACAAGCCAACAAAGAGGTTAAAAGAGACCAGATGGAGATGGGGGGTGGGGTGGTGGGGGTGGGGGGTGGAGGGGAGAGGGTGAGATGCAACACAAAAGCCACTCTTGCTCCAGTTTTAATTTCGCTTCTAATTAAATTGGAGGAGCCCCATGATGGCAACGGCGACCGCACTTACGTGTGCAATTGGAAGTGCGTTCGATTGACGCGCGGACGGGGGCGGGGGGGTGGGTTTCCTCCAGGAAGTGCCAGGATTTGTGGATGGCACAGCGTATCGATTTAATCAGACCGAAACTCACCGCTTCAAGCAGGAACTCTTATCCGCAATGCAACGACCCATGCAAGCCCCCATTCTAGCTGCCCGTGGAGGCGAGTGCGGCGGAGGAGGAGGAGGAGGAGGTGCTGCTGCTGGTGGTGGTGATGATGCTGTCAAGTCTCGTCTCCTATCCGGCTGCGAATCCATTAGCGCACTCACGTCTGTCCATATTTCGGCATCCTCGCGACGAACTCACTCTGAGGCTGGCGACGCTGCTGGCTGGTGTTAGATCTCCTGGCGTCCGGCCGAAGGTGCTGGTGTCATTTCTTCGTGGACTTCGAGGACTCCGGGATATGTACGATTCGTTCACTTGCTGCAACTTTTCGGTCTTATGTGACGCTAGTGGGTGCCTGTCTGTTTGTGTGTGTGACTTGTGGGGGGAAACTTTTTCCTTTGTCTCCTCTGCTCACTGGGTCCGTCTGTCCGACTGGTTATGACTGCAAGTGCACTGTGATTTGACAGATGGCCTGCCAGCTGATTCGCAGACGAAGATGGAACGTCTGTTAGTCGCGACGGTGGGACACGAAGCGAAGGGTTCCTGCTCGGCGCATGCCCGGTGCGGATGTTTTGACGGCCGGTGGAGGATAATGCGGGGGTGATGCACACTGGCTTTGACATCACCGAGTGGTGGGTTTGAATGTTGTGTACACACGAGGGTTGCTGTGGTGGTGGAAAAGTGGTGTGCACACACAGGGTGGCGATGATTTTTGTGTGTTTTCTTTTAAAAAGGACGACGTTGGAGGAAGAATAAGAGGAGACGTGAGTGGACGCGGGGAATTTGATGTTGCGGGTGATTGACAAGAAAAAAAATAGGACCAAGAGTGGACGCTGGGATTGCGAAGGTCCCATGCATTGATTGAACGTCACCGACTCAGCAATTACAAACAAGTTGAAAAATAGAGGCGAGAGTGGACGCGGGAAGTTCAAAGCTCAAGTGCATCAAGCGAGCGAGCAATTCCGACTCAGAAATGAAAAATAAAATAAAACGTCGGCCTACTCGTGGATCTCGCTGATCTCTAGCGATCTCGAGTGTTGTACGGGGTCAGTTGTGCAACAATCCGTCATTGAAACTCCCCGCTTAGCCTTCGGTCACGAGTCTTGAGATCGTTGTTAGATTTTTCGATGCAACCACTTGCGCTGGCTAGTGCGTGTTCCCGTGCCTCTGATCCTCAGTCTTTGGCTCTGAGAAAATGTACAAAATTCCACCGCTATCCCAAACCTCCCTGTTGGCATGCATTTTTTTGGGGTACTCCTCCGACCATCAGTCCAAGTCTAAGAGGGCAAGGTCTGGGCAGCTCTATTCTAGATAAGTGGACCTGTCCCAGTCCCAGACCCAGTCTCATTCCTCGCAACTGAAGCTGCTCAGGGCTCTGCCTTGCTTCGCTACAGTTTGCTACAGTGGACCTGGTCCTCAACCAGTTCACAAGGTATTTCCCTAAGACACAGCTACTTGGAATTCTAAATGCAAACTGCTGGTTGTTCTCTTCTAGAATGTTCCATTCCCCTAAGGCACTGCAACTTGTGCGTCGCACATTCAGGACGAGCGTATCCTTGGGTGAACTGGTTCGAGGTTCATTGGCCACAAGGGAGTGTAGCATCAGATACACGCTGGTATAAAAACCCGCGCCACAGTCCGTTCGCGGACAGTCGATCACAACCAACCGTATAGATCACAGGAGAATAAAGTTCATTGAACCGATTCACTCGTGTTGCATTTTCTTCTTTTACAGGAGTCTGCTTTTGAATTCTGAATAAGGACTGATCGCCATTTTCTTCTCTTCTGTCCATTCGCTAACGACACAGCAACTTGCCACTTTAAGACAAGAGAAGCAAACAGCATCAACTTGACTTGTGACCGCTGGCACATTGAAAAGGAAAAGATTTTGGGTTCTAAAAGCGAGTAGAGCTGTGAATGCATGTCATTTGTGAATGACTGACGATAATGTTAAGGGAAACTGTTCTCTGTCGAAGGCACCAAGGGTACTAGCGGCAGAGGTCAGGATTTCGTGGATAAAGCCATCAGCAACTAGGTCTTTCGATAGCAACAGGATGTATTTTATTCCGTTCTCTTCTTTGGTCAGACATCTGCTATCTCTTTTGGATCGTGAGATGATTCCAAAGTCATCCATCGCGTCACATGTCATTTGAACGAGTCTTGTAGTCGAGACTCTTGTTGTGCCTTCCAGCAAGCGAATTTCTTCCGGTCTCTTTTCCTCTAATGACGATCTGTGCGAGAACCTCAGCAAGTGATATTGAACCAGTGATCATGTGAACCAGTGATCATCTGCGCGAGAAGCTCAGCAACTGACATTGAACCAGTGATCATGTGGCTTCTTGCCACCAAATGAAACTTCTGGAAAAAAATCCACAACCAGTGATCATCCACCTTATGGACCTTCCTCTTCTAATGATCGGCACTGATAAGCCAGTGATCCTCTTCCAGCGATCCTCTCTGCGAGTGATCTTGAAATGGATTTCCTTGCCAGTGATCCTTTTAGAAGAGTCCATCGCCAGTGATCCTCTGTCGATCTTCTTCTACCAATGATCGTGCCCAAGTGATCCTTCGTCAGAGACGATCTCGCCCACTGCCATTGGTACTCAAGATCAGACATTCTCAACCTGGGGTCCAAAGCAACTGCAGAAGGCCTTAATTATCATTCCACTACAGTTGTATGTTGTGATTGGACTGCCGAGAGCGGTACAAGAAATCCACCGCCAGTGAATGTGATCGTCTGCCAAGCATTCTCTGTCGCTCTTTCTCTAGTGACGATCTGCGCGAAAACCTCAGCTATTGAGCTATCTTGAACCAGTGATCATTTGCGCGAGAACCTCAGTAACTGATATTAAACCAGTGATCATGTGGCTTCTTGCCACACTCAAACTTCTGGAAAAAATCCACAACCAGTGATCATCCACCTCTTGGATCTGGATCTTCCTCGCCTAATGATCTTCACTGATCAGCCAGTGATCCTTTAGCGATCTTTGAATTCATCTGCTGCCAGCGATCCTATGAATGATCCTCTGGCAAGAGCCCATCGCCAGTGAGTGACCTTCTGTCGATCTTCTTTTACCAATGATCGTGACCAAGTGATCCGCCGTCAGAGATGCTCTCACCTCCTGGCAGTCATCCTCTAGATCAGCTATTCTCTGCCTGTGGTCCGAAGCTATTTCAGAAGGTTCGCGACGTCCTTTCAATAAAACAAAAATTACGTCTTGATAAACATTCCACTTCAGTTGTGTGTTGGCAGGGGCCCGCCGAGAGTTACATTCGTTGCTTGAAACTATGCTCAAGACGAAGTGAATGTCATCTATTAATCTTCTGTCAGTCTTCCTCTAGTGATGATCATGAACTAAGCGATCCTCTCTGCGGGTTATCTTCCGGACTGATCGTGTTGCAGTTCACGGCAGCGTCACATCAACGCATGAGTGAATAGGTGAAGAGCTTGCTTCAGTAGCATGGGTAGCATGGCATTGAAATTCTGAAAAAACACACGCTTTCACTTTGAAGTTAAGCCCTCTGAAGTTGTTCATAGTAATGTAGTCCATTGGAAAAAAGAACAAATTGACCACGAACGCCCTCAGAATGCCATGCCCAGTCACTGCAAAGTTGAACTACGACGTGTAAGCGTCCCCACTCTGTGTATCCTAATAGTAGGTGGCTACAAGTAAAAGTACAGAAAAACATTCCCTAATCACAACCACCATCCCAAGGCCCTCACACACACACTCTCACTCATCATCCCCCCCTTCACTCTCTCTTTCAAAGTTCTCAGCACATAACACCCCGCAATTAACTAATTTCAAATCAACCGTCAACCATTTACGTGCCCACGTGTCTGTGTGTGTGCCTGGTGGGGTGGTATTTTCAGCTTACTTACAGAGAATGCCGAGGACCCCCTACTGCCCCCATCAACCCCCTCCAAGAGGAACTGCTTCAAGATACTTTACAGGCATGTCATTGGTCAGCTGATTGAACTTTCATCCCCCACTGACATGTGTTCGGTGCTCAACCCCCCATGTAGCACCGAGCACCTCCAGCTATCCCCACCGCCGACGTTTGTCGTTCGTCGACGTCGCGCTTCTCCCGACGACGACGCACACTCATTGCCACAAGTAATAATCTCTCGGCCGCTCGGCAAGCTTTCGGCTGTGTGGGCTGAATTTTCTTTTTCTTCCTCTTCTCGGGCCCACACGTTCTCACGTTCATTTGTTGGTTGCTTTTCTCCTGTTTTGTCCCGATATAAACAGAAAAACTTGATTTGTTGGTCTTGTCTTTCGTTTGGTCGGTTGTGTTGGTTTTTTTTTGCTGTTCGACGTCGGATGTCTAATGCGAGGGGAAATGATTTCGAAAATTAGCAAAGGGGAGTGTGTTGGAGAGGAAAGCTTTTTCTTAGTGGGGAATGATTGTTGGGTGCATCGTCCGTCGGTTAAGGAGGCTGGGAGTCAGGCAGTGAGACGGTTGATTTGTAGGAAGGCTGCTTTATTAGCCGAGGTCCAAGAAGCATCTTCCTCGACTCCTTTCTACGCCGACTAGTCTGGAAACCGATTTCTAGGCGAGAGATGCGAAAAGACAGGCCAGCCGGTGGTACTTCACGCCTAATTCGCTCGAGCTGGAGGGGCCCTGCTCCAGATCTACAACTGCAGTGGAACGATAATGAAGACAAACTTTTTGTTTGAATGGAAGGCCGTTGCGGACCCGCGGAAAGTGCCACGCGGTTCTAGACCCCGCTTGCTACGACAGTGACGAGGATGAGTCTAGAAGGCGGAACAAAAGACACAAAGGACTCTTATCACAAGCTTTTCAATATGAGCCGAGTAGTGACAGACTTCGTTGTGGCCGTTGAACCTACGTGTCTAGACAGGACAGGCCGATGCACTACTTTGCTCGTTTTCCTAGTTAGAGGCCGTCTACTTAAGATTGTATTAAATGGGCTTCTAGCGAAATCGTGGGCACACTTGGACCATATTTACTGACTGATCGACAACTCCTTCTGGCATTCATTCCATTGATTCCAAAACCAAATGGTGACTGGACCTGCATTTTGCTTTCACTGGGAATCAAAACGGAGACGCCTGTAACAAAGGCCAGGCAGACAAATCAACCACACCATCTAACCGTAATGCCAGTGATCTTACATTCCATCTGCTGTCCGTGATCCTCTGGCAAGAGACCATCGCCAGTGACTGATCTTCTGTCGGTCTTTTTCTACCAATGATCGTGATCAAGTGATCCTCGGGCAGAAATGCTCTCAGCCACTGCAAGTGAGCTTCTCGATCAGTTTCTCGATCAATCTGGTGGCCCGCGTTGCACTTTCAGGGAGTCCTTGACGTTCTTTCAAATACCATTATAATTCCACTGCAGTTGTGGAGGGTAGTGCGTCCTACTGTAAATCTAGATGCTCTAGGTCCCCGCTTGCGACAGTGGACGAGGATGAGTGTTGATTTAGAAATGAAATGACTCAAAGGACTCGTAGCGCATGTATTCAAATATGTCCCGAGTAGTGACAGTGCCACAGGTCCTGAGGCTTCATCGCCCTCGAAGTGTACTTATCTGTGATCTGACAGAAGCTTGAATTGAGAATCAGTGAAATGATGTCTCAAATGGTGACACACTCCTAATCATCCAGAGGCAACCTGATGGAGGATCATTCAAAGACTTGCTTCGATGAATCACCACACAGCCCCTCACTCACTTCTTAGCCGACTAACCACACTGAAGCCCAGTACTCGAAAGAAGGCCATGGATCCAAGTAACAATCGCCTTTGAATCACTTAAGACCACAGACTGCCCACACCTTCCCTGGAGCAATTTGAGAACATTCCGCCTTCAACAGTCGCAAGAAGGACGTGGTGCGTGTTCAAGACCAAGACCAGTGCTTACTACAAATGCTGAGGTTGCCACTCCTTCACTCTGCAGTGAACTGAGACGCGGCATGTTGCGTCGGTCCACATTTTTCAGACGTCTGTCTGGCCGCCATGCAGTTCTCAAGAATCCGGCAATGTTCACGCGATCACCTGGCAATGCTTGAGTACGAATTTGGAATAGAGGACAGTGCCCGCCGTTGAATGCTGTGTTTTATCACTACAACTCAACGTTTAGAGCTGGCAGACGTCCTTTCCACTAGAAGACTATAATTTTGCTTCAAGAAGGACTCTGTAGGGCTATGCGGCGCAACGGGCTGTGGCAACGTTTAATTGTCGATGGGTCTACGAAGACGTAAATGCTATGACGCGTCCTATCGTTGGATTGAACCCCTGCCTCTGGTGTCCAGCTCAAGAGCTAAGAGACCTTGTACCGAGTGGAAGCTGAAGGGACGTGGAGCTAGATTTCATTAGAATAAGTCGACGAATTTCATCGAAGCAATTTCTTGTTGTTCAAATCCAATGCTGTTGCAGCCCCGGATATTTTTCAGTCAGAGTCCACCGAT
The DNA here is from genome assembly GCA_916610145.1 of Eristalis arbustorum. Lineage (NCBI taxonomy): Eukaryota > Metazoa > Arthropoda > Insecta > Diptera > Syrphidae > Eristalis > Eristalis arbustorum. Next base: position 70,172,306 of record OU744319.1, read on the forward strand.
TCCTGTCTCGGACTACGATTTCTTACTTCCGATCCCCTATCAGGCATCTCTTGACAATGATGCTTCTTTTTCTTGTTTGTCATCTTCTTCTATTTTTTCTTCTTTTTCTTTTTCTTTTTCTCCTTCCTTCTTCTCTTCTTTCTCTTCTATGTTTGTCGCAACAATCCGGGATGGACCTGGGCCTCAACCAACAAGCCTCTCCAGCCAGCACTATGCTTCGCCAGCTGCCTCCAGTTGTGTACATCAACTTGATTGAGGTCCTTCTCCACTTCTGTCCACCATCCCGATCGAGGACATCCTCTGTTGCGTTGTCCCAATGATTCGGATTCGAAGACTCTTCAGGTCAGGGCTTTGCTACATGTCCTAGCCATCCTAAGCGCTGGATCCGAAGTCGCTTAGGATTGCACGAAGATTGCAATAATCTCTGAAGGCGCTTAATTAGGTGTGCATGCCGTTCTAAACTTCGTGGTTGAATCTTATCCTCCAGACGCCATCAAGACAAACAAACCAAAGACCGCACGCAGAGTTTTCTCTAAAAACGACCGGGAGTCTCTCCATCCGCTGTCAATAGCGTTCAGAGACGAGGTGGACGAAGTCCTTGACTTCTTTAAAATGTCTGCTCGCCATTATGACGCTCTGTCTGAGACGTCGATGCTGCGCGTCCTTCCGTGAGGACAGCAGGAACTTAGTCTTGTCCTGATTTATCGCTAGATCCACTTCCATGGAAATTCTAGCAAACGCCTCGCCAACGCCTTAACAATGATTCACTGCGAAGAGATGGCCCTTAGAACCACGGATCCACTGGGTGTGACCCTCTGCCACTGATTAGGTGCCAGTTGCCACCGTCACTTGCCACATTCCACTCCAAGCCGAAACAAATAAGCGAAATTCTCCAAAAAAAACAAACCCCACAGACTGCATATCATCCCGACCACCACCAACAGTCAAAGACAACACCACCATCCTCACTTCAAGAGAGACCCCCTTAAGAGAGAACCTTCCTTTCCGTTCTCTTATCGCCGCGAAATTTCCCCCTATTCCGATGCAGTCGCTAAGCTCTCTCTCTCCCACTTCCCGTCCGCCTGATTGCACTCATCAAAACCGCAGGACTTTGAATTCCGAAAAGAAAACATCTCGTCTTGTGATTACGCCGAAAATAGTTCCCTCTCGCATCTAAACAACCGGCGGAGCAGCTGGTGCCGCATGGACAGCGCCGACAAAAGGTGAATGTCATGGTCTTGTGTTTGACATGCGTTTCATCGCTAGTTCTGCTGACAGAGTGGCTGCGGCCGAATCAAGACAAGTGAATGTAAACAAACCCGAAATTCAGATACCAGACGAGGGGGAGGAGGATGGGACGACGCATGTTTTAAGTGCACGTGCGTTACTCCTGAGACAGCGGGCATGCATTGAATTAGACTTCGCTTGCAACAAGATAAGGTTGGTGCGCGATCAGCGGGTGTTGGAACGCGGCCTTGACATTTGATAAGAGCTTCGATGCGCAATGTCGAGGCTTTGACGTCAATCGACAAACGACTGTTTTTTCGCATTAATCTCGAGCAAGGCATGCGAAAGCAAGCAAGAGTCGAGTGAAATGATGTTTGGAGGAAGTCGCTGCAGAGCTGGTGGAGAGGATTGACTCACAAGACGGCCTTCAACAAGCCGAGCGACGTGAATAGAGATCAACTGCTTAGACCATTCAGATTGACGTCAGAAAACGTCCCGACGGACGCTTTGACACTTGAAACCTCCAACAGCCCAGAATTCAAGGGGATACCTTTGGTTGGCTTAAGTGGCTACCCGATTAGGCTTCATCTGGGTGCAAGTAGCTCAGTTGCGCGTCGTTTTGATGCCACACCTCGTAGACCTGGGTTGGTAGCTAAATCCAGCCAATGGAGTGGGGCTTCAGAAAACTTTGGTTTGCGATGTCAGAGAGGTCACTACGAGAGGGTGTTTCGCAAGCGACATGTCCTTGTGTGGCTAATGCGTGAGACAATGAGGCTCCCTTTCCTCTGAGTGGGTCTCGGGGCAGCTGTGACGGCGTGGGTTGGATGGTAGTCGGTTCGTTCAACAGCGTGGATGCCTATGGGACAGTGTCCCGTGCATACAGTCACGACTCTAGCTTTTTTCGAGCAGCTTCCCTTGAGGAAGGCCAGGTTTCCCTAGAGAATTTGACGACCTAGTCCACCTTCTACTAGCTAAGGAGTGGAAATGTTGATAAATGTTGGTTGATTGAGGAGCCCACCAACCCAGTGGAGGCGTTGTCGGAACCTCCTAGCTTGGCCAGTTCTTCGGCGATCTCGTTTCCCTCCATGTTGCTGTGGCCTGGAAGCCAGTGGAGAGGGATGTGAAGACGATGAGGAGGATGTTGCACCTACCACTGGTCTATCCTTCTTTGCACTTCTGCAGCAATTTAGAGCAGGTGGCGGCTGAGTTCATGGCCCTTATGGCTGCTTGGCGGCTTCATTTGCTTGACCCACAGAATTCGTCCAGGCATCCACGCTCTTTAATGCACAACGACCACTGCACAGCCTGGAACCCAGAGAAGAACGACGTTGCACCCACTAATTGCCAGCTTCATTATTTCCACGCTTATTTGCTTGATCTCACCAATTCCTCCAGAGATCCACGCGCTTAAAGTCACAGGGGCCAGTGCACAGACATCTCCACTTCAGATCATTCCACGTTCTCTGCCCCTAAGGGCCATGCACACACACAGTCCATCACCAGGTCTTGTGTCTCGATCTTGACAGACCTTGTGTCTTCTGTCCTCCACTTCCTCCCCAGAGATTGCTTCCGCTTCCTGTTTACACACAAAACAGACCTTCGCTCGTCTGTTCAACACCCACTCCACCACATGACTTCATGACTTCTCAGCTTCCCCTGCAGCGGACAACAGCAGCCGCTCTCTTCGACGCCACAAGCACCACGTCGCTCTTCAGTGTCCGCACATCGCTCTCTCTATCCCTTTCTGCTGTCGTCCCTGTTAACAAACAACAGAGGCGCCCCGTAACATCTCTGTTACCCGGCAGTCTGTTGCCGTCACTCTGTTCCCGGCAGTCTTTCACCACAAGGGTGGTTCACTGCAAGACCACCACCTCAACCGCGTCGAGGGATGGCACAGACTGCGTTCCCTTTGATCGCCGGACAGCATGTGGTTACAGATGCTATTCTGTCCACGGCAGCAGCGGGATGTTGCCACCGTCGTGTACCACTGTTACGACACACACACCTCTCGCTCTCTCTCTCGCTTCTTGTTTACGCCCGTTGTGTAGCAACATTTCTCGTCTCGTTGGATGCGGTGGATGCGACCGATGACGATGCCAGCAACGCCGACGACGACGACGATGAGATTCCCATCCGGACGGGCAGAGTTAGTGCCGTTTCGGTCGTCTGAAGAATTGGATGTTGGAGTACTTGTCGGTTTGTCGGAAAGCATCCATCGCACGTGCTGTGCTCCACTTGAGGGAAGTTCCTTAGTTCAGCGGTTCATTTGATTTTGTTTCGTTCGTTTTTCCTTTTTTTGGTGGATTTTCTGTTCTGTTCAGTTGGATGCCCCGTCGTCGTAGTCGTCGTCACCTTTCCACTACCGCGTCGCGAGTGAGTCAGAAACGTATGCCCGGCCGTGTGTCATCCGTTCGCCGTTCGTTGGGTCCATTTTGCGCTCCCCGTCGCCGTCGTTAATTGTCCCGACGACTGCCGGGTGCTGTGTCAGTGGTGGGCGGCTTTATTGCGCGTCAATTAAAAACCGAACGGATTAACAAATAGCCTCGCAAAGTAAAGTGCTACTGAGTCCAAGCAAAGAGGAAACAAAAAAAAGTAAAAAAAGAAAAAATATATTCAGTGCCAGTGAAACGAGTGTTGTCTTCCGCTGGAGTGGTACTCCTCGGCCCTGCGCCCGTGATCTCAAGGTAATTGGAAAGCGATTGGGTGGATGGAAGCGCTGTGCTTGTTTGCCATAGGTTAGTGCCAGGACGCCGTGATTTGCGCTGCGGATTTGTTGCCAACCAGCGACGACGGTCTTGACCTTCTTCCAAAAGAAATCGAGAAAAAACAAACAAATCTCCGTCAACGAGTGCGATGCATAAGTGCGAAAGCAATTTGGAACAAATTTGACGGAGAAAAGTCGAGTTTTTTTTGTTTTTCTTGTTCTGTTGGATAACTTGTGTTCTAATTTTGACTAGCGGAAGAGCCCTCGTGAGTGGAGGAAGTTTAAGGGAAATTAAGACGAGAGGCAGTGGAAGTCCTGCCGGGGGATTAGAGGATGACCTCTCCCAAGGCTTTTAAGTTCGTTCAGATTCTGCTTCCGGTGGAGGTTGGTCTTTCATGTCACCCTGTGACCCACTCCTCACCGTGAGTTAGATCATTCACCAGAAGACGATGCCCTAACAGACTCTCGCGTGTCGATCGGTAAATGATGTCAAAAAACAGAGAAGAACTGATCGTGGATCGTGCTAGACAAGTCCCCGGCATCCGCTGAAGTCGGGAGGGATGCTGTTCATCTGATCCTCTAACATTTTTGGTGAGATTTTTTGACGAGCCAAGGAACCATTCTTCCACTGCTTCTTGCAGTGACTTCGTGGTCGCCTACTTCGGCAGACCCAACTCTGTCCACGTCCACGATCATCTTACGTGGCTTAACTTGGCCTCTGTCTTCTTGGTGTTCTTGGTGTTATGCACGACTGACGGTTTTGAAAGTGCGTCGATTACACCAGCCGTTCTCAACCTGTGGCCTTTCAGTAAAACAAACTTCGGCATCCCCACGCTAGCAGAGATCAACTGCTTAGACTTCCCTTCAGAATGACATCAGAAAACGTTCCGATGGACACGTTAACACTTGAAACCTCCAACAGCCCAGAATTTACGAATACGGTTACCCCAGCCGTTCTCAATCTGTGGCCTTTTAGTAAAACGTCAAAAATACGTCCTTATTACCACTCCGCTCAGTAGAATGTCGCAAGAGAGAGATGCGTTCGTTGTTAGGGTGCCACACGCATTGAAAGGTTGAGAAACTATTTAAGAGGCGATCGATGATCTCCTTTTGATGCGAGTGACATTACAGTTCTTGTGATCGTACCGAATTGTCGTTTCGCACACCTTTGATGGGGAACATCATCCCCACGAGATATTTCAATTTTCACAGACAGTCGGTCCCTGGAGTTGGCCTTCCACTCAATATTAGTGACTTCCTGTAGCTCGTTTCGACGAAAAAACCAGTGAAACAGTTCAGATTCGTCTCTGTTAGGCACCTGGAAACGGAGACTCTCCAGGGAACAGTGTAATAAACGACGCTACCTGACTTGCAGCTGCATACTGCTCCCTCTTTGTCTTGAACTACAGGACCACCCTCTTCTGTTTGCAGAACGAAGCGTTGGTCCAAGAAGACAAATGGAAGGTGGTACGTGCAAAATCTTCAAAATGATTTGTCAAAGCCGAGAGGCCGTCATGTCGTCATGTCGTACTGGCCCTGGTCCCCTACGGGCTGTAGTGCCACCCAGCTTTCATAATTCTACTTATTTCTCAGGTCTGCGACTCATGGAGGGTTTGAGCCTGTTTTCCATCGATGACAGTCATGGGCAGTCCTGAAGACGAAGCTGTCTTGCTTTTGCGGTGATGTCTTTGTATCGGTGATTCGGTCTTCATCTTCTTCCTCTTCGAGTCACCAGAACTTAAGGCTTAAGGATTGGCTGTAGGGTCCCTCTTCAATCAAAGCACACACAATACATGTCGAAGCTAAAGAAGCTGGATCGAGGTTCACCTTGGACAGTAGGTTAGGTTGTAGTGGCTGACTGCTAAAGGGCAGTCACACTTAGGCAAGGGTAGGCTCACGCGGATTAACTTCTCCTAACACTGGAACCAGTTGGTGCTTCTAATGAAGCGATTTAGTTGGCCAATGCTGGCTCGTTATTTAGCTCGTTACGGCCGCTGAAGTAGTAGGCTCCTAGGTGTACGAACCCACGACTGGCAAGAGCACTACAGGAGCAGCTTCTCCTCTGCATCCATGCAGCTTCTGCAAAAGTCGTTATATGGCGCACCCGTCCTGCGAGCATGAGTGCCAATTGCACAGTGCCCGGTTATGACTCCAATGAGGGTCCTTAGTAAGGGCGTGCTGAGTCTAAGTAGACTGAGTGACCGAGGCAGGTGGTGCCTTCTAGCCATTTGTCATTAGTGGTTTTAATTGTGTGGATCTTAAGAAGATGGTAGGCTGTAGCGATCGGCATGGAAGGTGGTACCCCTGCTGTTGTTAGGGATGAGGTTGTACCAGTTCATCGGCTTTGCAGTTTCCCTGGTATGTCACAGTGTCCCGGCACACACATGAGGTGAATGTTAAAATGCTCAGCCATCTCGTTAAGAGACAGCCTGTAATTATGGCATGTTTTTGAGTAGAACATAACATGGTCCAGGGATTTAATAGCGGCCTGACTATCGGAACAGATGGTGACATCCCTCTTTGATATCACGAAGCGCCTCTTTAATAGCTATGGTTTCTGCCTGCAAAACGCCACAATGACCATGGAGCTTCACGGAGATAGCAATGTTGAGATCTTGAGAGCCCGACACCCTCACCCAGCCCTTCGTTTGTCTTCGATCCATTTGTGAAAATACGCAGAGGATCTTCCAGCGTTTGCCTGTCAGACACTCAGTCCGTTCTGGAAGGAATGCTGATTGAGAAGTTCTTCTCGAGGATAGCCTGGGGTAATAGGCGGTCCGTGTCGCTAGGTAGGAAATTGAATTCCTTGAGAATGTGTTGTGCCAGTGTTGAGTGTTTTGAGTCTCAAGGCTGTGCTTGCTGCTGTTTGTTTCCCGAATATTTCCAGTGGTGGAAGATGGAGAAGAATATTCAGTGCGTCTGACGGAGTACTTCTCAGTGCCCCGCTGATACACAGGCAGGCCAGTCTTTGTACTCGGCTGAGTGCATTGCAGTTGAGAACCTTGTTTAGTGCTGTCTGACTGAGACTCCATACAGAAGTCGGTCGGTCTGACGGTGGAGGTGTAAATCCAGTGAGCGATGCGGCCCCATTTGCATCCAATGGCTTTTTTGCGCCTTGGACTGTAACCCTTCAAAAATTGTTGAGAATCAATTGCATCAGAAGTGTAGCCAGCTGACAGTTTATTTTTTTCTAGGAAACCATAAGAAAGAAGAAGGACACATTTTGTCTTTTGTAGAAAATGCCTAAATTGAATACCTTGACTGTACCCGCATGGCCACTGTGCCTCACTTTCTCTGTTCCCTTTCGGACCTGGCGTCTCCCAGGTTTGGTTTCATACAAATGTAGAGGCCTAGGTCGGTACGTAGGAAACAGTGTCTTCAAGGGAGCCCTTAGACCTGACAGCTCTTAGACCAGACATTGCACTGGTGTACGTAGTTTCAATGTTCCAACGTTTAGAATTCAAATTGGGACTCATTTGTTCTTCCATAAGCTAACCAAGAGAACAAAGATTCGATTTGCGTTAAATTTTAGCGTTCCCGATTCAAGACGAAAATATTTATTGTCACCAGTTACACTTCATTTGGCGCTAGTGAGCATACAAGTCCCAACGAACACTGTGATTTCCTTTTGTTTTCTACCAGCAGTGTTCCTCGACTTCGAACCTGGGGGACAGCGCAACAGAGGACGTCCGCGTCTAATGTAGCGCACCCAACTCGAGGAGGACCAACTTGGCGTGCGAAACTGTCAGCTGCAGCTAGATTTCTTTGAGGCCCGCCTGAGATGCATCTCTCCCCCAAACTGCTCTGCCAAATAAAGAACAAAGCAGAGCTTTAATGGTGTAGCTCTGGTGGACCTATATACCCACATCCCTGTGATCTGACAGAGTGTCAGTCAATTCGTAAACCCAGTCTATTCCAAGTACATTTTCTTCAAGACACAGCCTCAGCCTGTCTGCTTTCCTTCAACGCGTCAGCTCTCTTTGTTCATCCTCTTCTGGAGGAGACTACGTTTGCATTCAAAACCAATCACTTCTCGATTTAGAAGAATGTGGTCCGAGAGTTGCAGCAACTGCTGGATCATGGGACCAGCGTGAGGAATTGATTGCCTTTTCAGTTAATTTTGCCAAAAGTTGCTAATATGCCTTGGTTCTTCAGTCCACCCCTCGAGCATCGATCCTACCTCTTTAGATGGCACAACGGTCCAACATGGATCTAGGCCCAAAAATGAGAGAGCTATTCTTCTTCGTACTACGCTACCTTCCTCGGTGGAACCACGAGCATTTCTTCATAATTTGTCGGTGCCCTGTGAATCCTTGACGGATCTGGGCCTCAGCGTCGGTGCACTCTGCATCCGTGGCAGTTCTGGGCCTCAGCGTCGGTGCCCTGTGCATCCGTAACGTATCTGGGCCCCAGCGAATATGGACAGACACAGTCAGACGCTTATTCACTTCTGCTGGTCAATTTGAAGATGGACTCCTTCTGAAGGACTGTCTTCGGAAGTGTGTGGGTTCTTGCATCGTTCCCTCAATTCGCGTAGCCCATGTCGATCGCATCCACCAACAAGCAAGAACCCTGCGAAAACCCGTCGGAAAAGGTGTCAAACGCTCTAGTGGACACCATCAAAGGGCGTCGGAAAAGACGTCAGCATTTGCCAAGCGTTCCATTGAAGACCAGCAAGGGACGTAGAATTAACCGATTGCCTGTCGACACAGAGACAGAACTCAGAATTTAAAGAGAAATGTTTTCCAGAAAGCTCCCGGTGGCTTTCGAAAACAACACAAATTCCCCTTAAGTAGTGCCTCTTGACATTTCCCAGCGCTCCTCCCTTGTTTTCGCCGAAATCCATCATCTTCTCGCTTTACACCTTCGCCCGGACATGCATTCCCTGGTTCCAGTCATCGCCTTAATCCACCGCGACGCTAAGAACTTTTTCTCGGTTTGTCAGTGTTGCCTTGACATTCACGAGTCCATTGTGTTTTTTTTTTTTTTTGTTTTGATCGCCTTCCACTAGTCTGACCGCCTGGCTACGGCACTAATGGTTTCCACAGGGATGGAGCACGGAATTGTAATGGCAACTGCTAATCTCGTTGCGAGGGAACTTTAAACAGGAACTGCAAAGCATGGGAGAATTAAATTTAAGAGAAAATGTTGTCTGGTCACAATTCAGAATATGTCGCGTTTGGCTCCCAATGAGCGGCGGCGAATGGGCTTCTGAGAGTGATGCGACAGAAGTTCGGTCTATTCTTCACGTGATCCGACCCCCATTTCACGCATTTAATCCATTTTTGGGTTGAAATTGAAGAGGAATTGACAACGAATTTCGAAAGGCCAAGATTAGAAAATGCGCCTAAAAGTCGGCAATTATTTTCGACACAGGGTTTTGACTGGTCTGTGGTCGACGAAAGGGACCAACGGCCTTTGCGAGTGGAGCTCGAAGGCGGCTTCAGAAAGACCTTAGAAGTCGATGTTGATTTCAGGCTCCGATTCTGAGTCTGTGAGGTCAACGCTGTAGACGACGTTCGCGACGAAAGTGGCGCTCCCAAGTGAGGAAGGACGAAGCACAGGCGGCGACTAGCTTGTTGTTTGAGACTCCGGTCCACTTCAGACTGTAGCTCCACAGAAAGAAGAATATTTGCTTCTGTAATCGTTGAAGGGGAGTGCAGCAGTCATCACTAGAAAGTAGAGATTGGTTTCTATACGAGTCAGAGCACAAGACCTTGGAGAGCCATGAAGTCACAAGAGTGCCAGTCGTCTCACTCGTCGCAGCCAAATCCAGAAAGTAGAGATTGGCTTGTGTACTAGGAGCCTCCGAAGTCGTGCCGCAGCCTCACTCGTCGCAACCGAAGCTGGTGCCGGCGCTGGTGCTAGTTCTAGTGATGTGCTGTGATGGCTTAACGTGGAGCAAATGGCTGAAAGAGAGAAGTACATGCTGCTGCTACCGCTGATGGTGCTCCTGCTGGTGGTTAAGCTGCACGTGGCTGTCTCCATCAGCCGACTGTGGAGCGTAGGAGGGGGAAGATTGAAGTTTGACTGCATATCAATCCTTTCGCTTCCTTTTTGCCGTTTTATGTTTGTTACTTCAAGTGATGCGTGTTGCTGGTTACTAGTCCAGCAACTCTCTCAAGACCCTCCGTTGTGGGCACAGTACCAGAAAAATCCTAGAATTCTGAGCCATTTTTTGTCCCGAGTCATGTCTGTCTCCCTTAGTCGAAGTAAGTCACTTAATGATCAAAACAATCTACTTAACCACAAGTAGTTACTACCACACACCACCACGTCCACCCATCGGACAGCCTTGTGCCCCACAAGGGAGCTCGTGAACCCCCTCTAAGAACTGTCCCAATCCCTCATCTCTGCGTCCCTCGCAACACCAGCCACAATCGTCATCATCATCGCCATTGTTGTCTTCATTGTCGTCGTCGTCTCAGTTCATCCATCCTTCTCTGTGCTGTGCTGTGCTGTGTTTTCGTGTTTCCTCGGGTTAACTGCAATCCTTTAAAAATTGTTATCCTTCTTCAACTTGAAAAATGTGAAATGAAGCAGAAGCAGAAGCCGAAGCAGATCCCTGCCGTCGCTGCATTCGTGGAAGCAAGTGTTGCCTCCCCGCTGCCAAATCGCGAGTTCATCTCGCCGCCGACGGCTGCCGAGCAAGAAGCCCGTCAATCACTTGCGGGTATTCCGCGACACATAAACCAACTTTCTTCTATCTCTGCAGAAAGCGAGAAAGAAACGCTCGACGTCATCGTCGTTTTGCCGTCGCTCTGTGTGTGGTGTGGTGTGGTGTGGTGTTAGGGGCTGAGATCAGAGTCAGTTCAGTCGCCGGTCACGTGTGCGCTTGCAGCAAAGGATGGAACGAAATCTCTAAATGCCGCTGATTCTCTCCCAAAGAGGGTGATATCAAAAAAACCGTCCCAAAGAAACGAACCAGAAACCGAACCAGCACCAAAGCAGGCAGCCAGGCAGCGTCTTTTGCACTAATTGAGTCCTGCCATCCGCGTGCGCGTTGTTTTCTTGATTACATTCATCTGAGTCATTATCCGGTTTGAAAAGGGTTAAATTGGAACAACAAACCATCCTTCTTGACGCCATGGCGAGAGGGCGCGAGGGCGACAGTGTGCAGGTGTACGCGACACTGTATGCGTGCGCGCAAGTTTTCCTCCTCCTAATGAGGACGGAATCTTGCAGAGAGGGAGAGCAGAGTTCCTTTTTCGTCGTCGCGGGATGCTGATAATTAGTGCAAGGATTCGCATTTGATATTGAAACGCGAATGAGGTTGTAAGCCATTGCGACACACGTCCTTGTGCCGATGTGTGGCCACATAACACGCCTCATTTGTGCGGTGGCTCAGTGGCGGAGATAGAGGTAAAGGTCGCACTTTGTCCTTCTGCACGAGTCGATGAAGTGCGCGATGCGATGCACTTCAGACCGGGCGTAGCCTTGGCTGTTGTTGGTTAGTCGGCCTTGACGGGGTGTGTTGGGGGGGACTGCCTTTATGAGTTGTGATGAGACGCGAGACGGTCGCTTGTCTGGGCTGAGTGAAGGGAATGACGTTGAATTCTGTTTGGGAGAGGAAAGGCCTTCGATGGGGGCCAAGGAGACTCTCCTCCCTCCTCCTCGATTTGACATGGAATATCAAAATTAGTTCGAGTAAGAGTAAGATCCTTGCGTGGGCTTACCCTGGCCTAAGTGTGACTGCCCTTTAGCAGTCAGTCACTCTTACCTAACCTAACCTAGATTCCTAGAGAGTCCCCTGTAGTTGCAAAAATTTAATGGAATCTCAGCCAGAAGGCCAATGTCGTGGAGCGCCATAGAGCGTCTTCTGAGCATCGGTCTAAGACTGAGATGGCCTCTCGGCCCTTTCTAAGCTGCTAAAGTGGCTAGGAGTCAATCCACAGAACACGGACCTAGTCCTCTTCACTATGGACTACAACACTCCTGACTTCGACCCTCCCTCACTAAGTGGGTCACCTCTAACGCTGAATAGCAGCGCAAAACTCCTAGGTCTTATACCAGACGCGAAACTGAACTAGGAGCTGAACATCCAGGAACGTGTCATTAAGGCCTCCAGGGCTGCAAAAAGGCGATTGGGTGCAAATGGGGATTATAACCCCGCATGGTCCACTGGCTATTTGCATCGATGGTCAGACCCAAGCTCCTGTGATGTTATCTCGCGTGTATTATCCGCTTTTGAGAAAAATAGAACTGTTCACGAAAAAAAAATTACAGTGGTTAGCATCATTTCTGATGAAATTCAGAGATCATCTTCCAACTGCCACAGAGGCCCTATAAGGCCTACCTGCTAACTCTGAAATTGAAACTGATGAATTGAAATGCTTCGATTTCAGGTCTTCTATGTTTTTAAGTTACAGCTGCTCAACCATCCGGGCAGCGTCGTCACTCGTCGTCCCTTACTGACACGTCCTTGGAAAGCTAGCGACTCGTGAGTGGACAGGCTTATACGACTGAGAAGAAGCAGAGCGTGCGTGTGCCTCATTCTGATCTTGCTGCTCCACAATCTTCTCCACAAGCTGCTTCACAAGCTGCTCCACAAGGTGCTTCACAAGCTGCTCCACAAGCTGCTCCACAAGTTGTTCCACAGAGTAGACCATCTCAGTTTGAGGTCGCTCTACGTTAAAACGGAAGAAGTATTATAGCCTGTCCATCAGAGGATCAGAAGGTGTCGCCTTCCTATCTGCAGCGGTGCCCATACATGCCAGACCTTAACAAGTTCTGTAGAGCCTACATCTCGAGCACGATGCCTCTGTCGTCGAACCTCTGTCGTGGACATAGGTTAGACGACTGACTGCTGGTACCAGCGGTAACACTTAAGCCAGAGTAGGCCCGCTGTGTCGCCACACCGATTCCAAATTAAGATGGCAGATGAGTTGACTGATGCCCGTACCGCCTAGTTCCGTCAATTTGTTCATTATAGGTGACGTTTCCTACGGCTGGAGAGATCACTGCCGTTGCATAAGCCTGTGTTGCCTCGTCCCTGCAGCTTCTGCAGAGGTCGTTGTAGGGACGGCCTTATCACGAGACATATACGGCACAATGGCCTGTTATGACTTGTTGGGTCTACTCAGTCTGATCAGGCTCAGGTGAGGACGAATGCTAGGGCAGCTGTTTGATTATGAGGAACTTCTTGCCCGTAAACCATCCACGATTTGTGTATAAAGGTAGTAGTTGCTTTGTGGAAGCAATAGGCAGTCCTCTTCTGGCAAACTCGTTGGCCTCACATTTCTCTGGAAAGTCATGGTGTCCCGGCGCCCAAACGAAGGATACCTCCCACTGTGACTGTGGTCCTCTCCTGACAAACTCATTCGCTTCACAATTCTCTGCAATGTCACAGTGTCCTGGCACCCATGTGATCCCCACCACTATGACATTCCAGAGTATTGTGAAGCGAACGAGTTTGCCAGGAGATGACCTGCTTCTTACTCCTGCCTATCGCTTCTACCAAGCAACCACTACAGCTTGAATCAGGGCAATCCCGTCGAGAGATTCATTCAGTTTAATACCTCCTCGGCTGACTACTGTTGCTTCTCGTCGTGAGATTAAGAACAGTTCATGAAAATTTTGGAGTTAAAAGTGACTGCTGCCTGGCTGTCCTTAATCGCAACAGTTTCTACATAAAACACGCTACAGCAAGCAGGAGCTGTGGAGGTAGTTTGTCGAGCCATAACCTAAGCGGGTGGTTTTGTCGAGACGGAAAGTTTTTGGTTTCCTATCTCAGTCGTAAGTGGTCAGTTATGCAACTATTTGTCATTGAAACTCCCCGCTTAGCCTTCGGTCACGAGTCTTGATGTCGTTCTTTGATTTTTCGATGTAACCACTTGCGGCGGCCAGCCTCTGTTGAATGTTCCCGTGTCTCTAGTCCTCGCAGTCTTTGGCTCCACCGCCATCTCGAACCTTCCTGTTGGCATGAAATGTACTCTTTGAGCATCAGTCCAAGTCTAAGAGGGCAAAGTCTGAGAAGCACTATTCTAGGCAAGGGGACCTTTTGAACATCGTCGGTGACTCGAATCATGGCACAGTCCCATTCCTCGCAACTGAAGCTGCCCAGGGGCTCTGCCTAGCTTCGCTACAGTTCAGGGTGGACCTGGTCCTCAACCAGTAAGCCTCTCCAACTAGCGCGATGCATGGCTGCTAGCTGTCTCCAGTTTCTTTTCCAACAAGTTGGTTGAGGTTCTTCATTTTGTGGGTGCGCCACTTTAAGCGCGGGGAGTCTCTGTTGCGTTGTGCCACAGGTTCGGATTCGAAGATGTTTCTCCCTGCCTCCCATCCGCCCCATAGCTCACGTCGTCTTCATCTCAAGACCCTCCGTTTCACCTGACAAAACCCAGAATTCTGGGACATTTTTGGAATGCGAATTGTGAGCAAGCACCTGTCCACCATGATCAGAGGACCTCCTCAAATTCGTCACACTTCCAGAGACTAGCTCTCGTTACAGGTTCACAAGGAGCAAGGCGACAGGCTACCTCTTCCCCAGGCGATGCCCATCACCCACTATTCTTTCACTTTCCGTAATCCGCTCCAAACAATTATCCACTTTCCAACCGACCTCATTCCACACCGCATCGCACTGCGCCCCACTTCAACTCAGATCACCGTCCACCGAGTTCCGAAAGTTGTTAATCCGTGGAAACGCGACGCATTAAGTTCAGACAAAAGGACAATTCACTCGCAGCATCTCTTCTGCACACTTACTCCAGTCGATATCCGGTTGCCATCACCACCACCTCTGGCGGCGGCCGCGTCGTCCCCAAAACATCCATTTACCTCCACATTCGGGAGTCTCGCCAGCGAAATAATGGGCGAATTCAATTTTTCGACACATCAATCAATTTGCACAAAAATTCAGTTCGCCCCATCCCGCCGCTCGTCCTCGTCACGCTCCAAAATAACAATTCTGATGAACAAATAATTCATTATCCCGTCACTGGAGGACACACAGCGAGAGAGCGAAACCACATATGCATCACCCCATCGAGCACTCGCTTGGCCCGGCCTGATATCCCATCCCGATCTGTTGCATATCCTGCGCGAAAAAAAAATGAACCGACGGCAAAAAAATTGCTTTTTCGCCTTGTTAGAGGGCCACCCTGCTCTCGGCGCTCACTTACTTCTCGCCCGCTGCCGCTGCCACTCTGGCTCTGGCTCTGGCTCTACTCCCGGATAATCGGATTAAATGGGCAACAAATTGTGAAATGAAATCCTTTAATTATTTCCCTCTTCTGCTCTTTAAAACGGATGAAAAAAAAGGACTGCGAGGAGGACCGACGGAAAATGATGAATTTTATCGGGGAGCGTGTGTGTGGGTGGGGGGCACATGTGGGATGATGAACGCGACTCTCACTCACTCGCCATTGCTTCTTCTTCTTTATTCATGTGTTCTTCTCTGTTTTTTTGTTTCATTTGCAGGACCAAACAAGGATACACAACGAAAATGAACATTTTTCAATAACGAGGGTCACTGCGCATAAAACAGCGGAAAAAACCCCGAAAAACTGAAAGAAAACAAACGAACACCACACTTCCAGTGCATCTCCCTTGGAATATAATTAAAGAAGCGAAACGAAAAAAAATCCGGTGTGTGCTTCTCGAAATCAAAAAACTTTCGTGCGGGAGTGTAACACCCTGAAGGGCTGCAGGCAATCAAACAACCAACAGCGCGTTGTTTTGTTCGTTTCACCTTTGAATTCTGACAGAAAAATGACAGTTCAAATGGCGTCGGTGTATGCGACGCTCGGCCTGTCATTCATGACAGTTTTCATCGTTTCCAGCGATTCGACGTCATCCGCGATGAGCAACAGTGTCAACGGCGGCAACGGTGGCGGTTCCGGTGTGGCTGCATCCAACACGATTATCGCCAATAACGGTGAGTATTGTCAAATTAATCAAAAAAACACAGTGTCTCCGCTCCCTTGGGTGAAATTTTGAATTTTATTGAGGGAGCGGTGGAGTTTTACTCCTTTTTGTGCGCCGCTGTGATTTGTTGTGCGCTGGCCCTGGGGTCTGTTGCTTTACGATCGTCGTTCTGATTACGGATTTTGAATATTCCTCGGGTTTTTTTTTCTCCTTTTGTTACACCACTTAAGCAAGACGCAAGCAAGCAAGCGGTTTAATGGCTTTTTAATGGGGGGCCGCCTCCTTGAGCGTGGAGTGTCATTGGCGCTGTAATGGCGGCGTGGCGGCGGAGATGGAAATTGAAGTTTGCTTTATGACTTATGGCCTTGCCTTGCATTGGCATTATTGGCTTCTTGAGTGGCTGGAGTGGCTGGGGGTGGAGGGGGCTGCTTCTGTTTCTCGTGTAATCGATTTTGACAACGACTGACGTTTGCTGCGGGTTAAGAGCGGATTTTTATGCCAATCATTTGAAGTTAAACGGGAAATGATCGAGCAGTGGCCGCGTTCAGCGGTTTTAATGGTGCACGGGTCACTGAATGAGGCCGGAGGGAGTCGTGTCGGCACTGGGGCAGCCTCGTTGTGACCAGTGACTCGTTCATTGATTTTTATTGAGACAGGACTTCAGCCGGAGCCAGAGCCAGAGCCAGAGCCAGAGCCAGAGCCAGAGCCAGAGCCAGAGCCAGAGCCAGAGCCAGAGCCAGAGCCAGAGCCAGAGCCAGAGCCAGAGCCAGAGCCAGAGCCAGACCCAGACCCAGAACCAGAGCCAGAGTCAGAGCAAGAGACCAGAGGCCAGAGACCAGAGACCAGAGACCAGAGACCAGAGACCAGAGACCAGAGACCAGAGACCAGAGACCAGAGACCAGAGACCAGAGACCAGAGACCAGAGACCAGAGACCAGAGACCAGAGACCAGAGACCAGAGACCAGAGACCAGAGACCAGAGACCAGAGACCAGAGACCAGAGACCAGAGACCAGAGACCAGAGACCAGAGACCAGAGACCAGAGCCACAGCCAGAGCCAGAGCCAGAGGCCAGAGACCAGAGACCAGAGACCAGAGACCAGAGACCAGAGACCAGAGACCAGAGACCAGAGACCAGAGACCAGAGCCAGAGCCAGAGCCAGAGCCAGAGCCAGAGCCAGAGCCAGAGTCAGAGTCAGAAACATACCCACAACCAGAGCCAAAATCAGGGACACTTCCAGTTCAAGCTCTAGTCCCAGTGCCGGCTCTGGCTCTCGGCCTTGACTCTCTGGCTGTTAATGTGACTCTGCGCCAGCGCTAGCTCAGGCTCCAGCACTGGCTCTAATGACTCACTTTGCATTGATCGGCGCTTCTCTAGAAGCACTGAAAGTGTACCCATTCTTGCGATGAATCCGCTTGCTTTGAGCTGCCACTGACCACTCAATCATCGATCGGCATCCCACAACGGCCTCAAAAATCCAAACAAATGTCCCATCTCCAGCCCGAGCAATTGTTCATTTGTCGTCGACAGTGTCAAGCCTCCACCCCCACTCGACAACAATTAATTTGACTTTGATGTTCATCTTAACTACAAGACAACACACCACCACCAGTCAGCCAGCCAGCCAGCCAGCCAGTCAACCTCATTAGTACCTCATTTGATGCAACATTCATCCCACTTAACACTTTCCGCTCCATGTGTTCCCCGAGACACTTATTCATCCCAATTAATCATTATCACACTTAGTGCACACACGCACACGGGCACACACAGCCGCGCACGTGGCGCAACGTCGGGGAAAAGTGTCAAGGAATAAATTGTCAATCAAACGGACATGTGTGGTGCGGGGCTGCTGCCGCCGGAGCGCTGTGTTTACTTTATCGCCTATCGCTCCGCAGCCTCGTCTCCGTGACGGTAATTGGTAATTCGTTACTTACACAGTGGCAGCGACGAAAAATCGGATAAATACCTCTTGCCGCTCCGAATTCATTCCATTATCGAGCCATCCATCGGCAGAGGCGCGCCTCGCATTGAAACGTAACGAGCCGAGGAATGCGCCGCGAACGGTGTCTATCGCAGGAGCAAGGATTCCTCATTTATCATTTCATTAGGGAGATATCTCTCCGCTGCTCCTGATTCGTTTTCTCCCCTGGCCTCGTCGGCTACGGGCGCCTATCGGCGGATGGCTGTCTTTAAAACGGAGCAGGAGGCATGTGTGGCCTTAGCAGAAAATCA
Organism: Eristalis arbustorum; assembly: GCA_916610145.1. Classification (NCBI taxonomy): domain Eukaryota; kingdom Metazoa; phylum Arthropoda; class Insecta; order Diptera; family Syrphidae; genus Eristalis; species Eristalis arbustorum. Next base: position 70,190,339 of record OU744319.1, read on the forward strand.
ATCCTTATCCTTGTGATGGCTCCTCTCCCTCTCCCGGTTTTCTGATTCTCCTGATTCCTCTCAGACACACTGACATCCCGACATCCGACACTCGATGTAACCATTTGTTTTTTGAAACGAAAAAAAATAAAACCTCTTGATGTGCCGGGTCCTTGCAGAGGACTGTGCTTGCGTGCGCGGCGCCCTCAAACAATCGCTTTGCGGTGAACACATGCTTCTCTCTTGTTCGGTGCTTCTTCCTCTTTTTCTTCGCCCGTCTCCGGACAAGAGTGTGAATCTGGATGCGGATGTGATTACTTTGATGAGGGGTAATCCAACACTCGGCGCACACACCACAACAATTTGATTAGACAGAGGGCCGAGGCACGTCGTTCGGAAGTGAGATCCCCGGAAGGGAGGGCACCAGCAGATGGTTGCTGCTCTTGGACGAGGGACGGCATGACATTTGATGCATCGCGGCGGAGGGGCTTTCACTGGTGCTGGTGTCGACTGACGGACATGTCACTGGGCTGAGGTGGGTACAGCTCGATGGGGCGAGTATAGATAAGACTGGAAAATTCGGGGAAAAAGTTAAGCGAATCGACAAGCCGATGGGTAGTCCCAGCGGGAGTTTAATCGAATTTTATGACAAGCAGCAGAACACACTGAATGGTCGAATGGTTGGAAGCGATGGGGCGTGTCAGGGATTCCAAGTCAACGGGGGGAATTCCTAGTTTGACGGGGTCAAGGCCGGTGGCGGGTGTTTATTGGCGAGTGGGCGTCAGAATGTGATGGCGTGTCAAATTGTTGGTTTCACCGAATCTGGTTCTGACTCTGGATCTGTTGAACTGGAGCCGAAGACGAAGATGGAACTGGAGCTGAAGATGGAGCTAGAGACGACAATGCAGCTGGAGACAAAGTAGCGTTTGGAGCCGAAGATGGAGTCAGAGATGAAGATGGAGCCACAGTCACGGCAAGCGTCACGGTCATAGCCAGAGCTAGAGACAGGGTCGGGAGCCAGAGTTGGCACAGGGACTAGAGCTGAAAGTGGAGCTGTTCCTGATTTTGGCTCTGGTTGTGGGTATATTTCTGACTCTGACTCTGGCTCTGGCTCTGGCTCTGGCTCTGGCTCTGGCTCTGGCTCTGGCTCTGGCTCTGGCTCTGGCTCTGGCTCTGGCTCTGGCTCTGGCTCTGGCTCTGGCTCTGGCTCTGGCTCTGGCTCTGGCTCTGTTGAACTGAGCCGGAGATAGAACTGGAGCTGAAGGTGGAGCCGAAGATGGTGCTGAAGACGATGATAACTGAAGCCAAAGATGGAGTTGGATCTGTAGCTGGAGCAGGAGCCTATTGTAGAGCTACAGACGACGATGCACCTGGAGACAAAGTAGGGGTTGGAGCCGAAAATAGAGCAGGTGTCCAAGATAGAGCTGGTGCCGAAGATGGAGACAGAAACGAAGATGGAGCCAGAGACGAAGATGGAGCGGGAGCCCAAGATGGAGCTGGAAACGAAGATGCAACTTCAGACGAAGATGGGTTTGAGTTGGAACTAAAAAAAGCCAAGGTTGTAGCTTGGCATGGAACTGGAGCCGGACCTGAGGCAGAAGCTCTAGCCGTTGCACTTTGCCTTGAAGATCTCCACCAGCAAGGGAGCCTCTTCGGGTTCACTTTCATTGAAGTCTAGCGCTGCTGCCCAGGCTGGGGAACAATCGACAGAAGAGGTAGCAGCACGTGCCTGGGACGAGTTCAGACTCCGACCATTGCCCACACAATGGCATGCGATGCAAACAAGCGTAATCCTGATTAGCTCTCGTCGCTGATTCCTCACACACTCACACAGCGCAATCTGTGCACTCACCTGGTCGACGATTAACTTCGGCTCATTGCCTCTTCACGTGAACACTCGGAGTCAACAGCACGCCCTGCAGCGTCACCACCGCACAATTTAAATGTCAAAAACAATGCAACGCCGCCGTAACATTCGAATTTTTTCCTTTTTTTTTTGCGAGCGCCTCATCCTCCACACTGTGCCACCGGGACGACAGCGCCCGCGCCCGCGCCCCCCTGCAACGCGACATTACATAATTCACAGATGGAAATTTATGCGGATGCAAATTTAAAATCATAAAATGGGGCGAATTTATATCACGTGTGCATCGTCAACTACTCCCGCCCGGCATTTCCATATCCCTCGAACGCGAGAGAAAAAAAACACACACACCCCGAGAATTATGCGAGCATCCCGAGCGAAAAAAAACAACAGTCCTTTGTCTCGGGATGTCCTCTTTAAGGAGGATTTCAATTTTTTTCTCCGTTCCTTTGACGCTGAGCTAGTGTCAGAGTCAGTCTACCGAAGGACCACCCCCTCATCTCACGCCGTGGAGGTAATAACATCGCCCGGCATCACATTTGCATTGTAAAACATCAGCCTAACTGTCGTGGCAAACAATTTCCGGAAGTGGTTTACCTTAACTGATGGCGTACGCAAAGCCGTGCCCAACCTTGAACCGGTTTAAACCGCTTAAGAGCCATTAAAGCCCGACACACAACCGCACGCGAACGGAGGGGGAGCGCTGGCAAAGTTTTCCCAGCTAATAGTCGTGTTGTCCTTCGAGGAATTACACTAAAGCGTATCAACGTCATTCGTGGCACACACACAGAGGGACTAGATGACAATCGCGACAACAAGGGTTGAACGGCAAAAGCAAAAACAAAGCCAAACACCGAAAACCGAAGGCAGCACTGATTGAGGGACGACCGCGACGGGGATACGAGACGATGGAGAGACACGCGCGCCGAGAGGGTTGGCATTGGCCAAGCGGAAACCACCGACCACACCAGGAGCAACCAACCGTCTCCGGGTTCGATGCTGCTAAATGTCAGCGATTTGGTCGCTCTCCCCACTCTCTGTCTCTCGCTTGAAGGAAATAAAGGAAATGATCCTTAAATTATGGCTTTGTTTACCCGGGCGCAAGAACGGAAGTCAAATCACTATCTTTCTGTTAAACAGCTCTGACTGTGCATGCGGGTGTGGGGTGGCGCTGAACTGGCAGACGGTCTCGAACGGTCGCCTTCCCTGTGCCTTCTGTCGCCGCCACACTACGGCCGTCGCTTGGCAAGTTGTTAACGGTTTTAAATAGATTTGAAGGAAATTCAATAAGCCGCCACGGGCAGGAATGACGAGGAGGCCATTTGCCGGGTATTTAGAGCGAAAGCGAGCAGCCCCAATTTTACGATAGTGTGGCAGCACGCGCAACGACACGGCTGCCGGATGGATGTCAAGCAGGGGCAACTAGGCGGAACTGGGTTTCGGTGCTTGGCGAGTGGCTAAGTGGGGAGAGGGTGGGTTGGTGTTAGCTCCCGTGAATAGGGGGGAGGCTGATGATGGTTGGGGGATTTTTGACAGAAGCGTAATGGGATGTCACGCAGTGGACTGGGACTACGGGAGGTGAGTGGGAGGCGCAAGGAAGTCGAACAAAATGTAAGCTGGAAACGGACTGCATCATGGAGGGAATCAATGATATTGTCGTCAGAGCCAGCCTCTTCATTGAGCTCGATGCCTCTTTCGGAGACCGGCCTCGTCATCCAAGTCGAGCTCGGCGCCTCATTCAGAGACCATGCTCGTCATCGAAGTCGAGCTCGATGCCACCCTCGGAAACCAGCCTCGTCATCGAAGTCGCCACCCTCGGAGACCGGCCTCGTCATCGAAGCCGAGCTCGACGCCACTCTTAGAACCCGGCCTCGTCATCGCAGTCGAGCTCGACGCCACCCTCAGAGCCCGGCCTTGTCATCGAAGTCGAGCTCGACTCCACCTCGGAGCCCGGCCTCGTCATCGAAGTCGAACGCGACGCCACCCTCAGAGACCGGCCCGTCATCGAAGTATAGTTCAACGCCACCCTCAGAGACCGGCCCCGTCATCGAAGTCGAGCTCGACGCCACTCTCGGAGACCGGCCTCGTCATCGAAGTCGAGCTCGACTCCACCTCGGAGACCGGCCCGTCATCGAAGTCGAACGCGACGCCACCCTCAGAGACCGGCCCGTCATCGAAGTCTAGTTCAACGCCACCCTCAGAGACCAGCCTCGTCATCGAAGTCGCCACCTTCAGAGCCCGGCCTCGTCATCGAAGTCGAGCTCGACGCTTCTCTCTGAGCTTGGCCTCGCCATCGAAGTCGAGCTTGATCTCTTCAGAGCCGGACACTGTCGTTGAAGTGAAGCCTGACGTCCTCCTCAAGCCAACAAGTCCCTCCCACTGCGCGTGACGATCAAGAACAAATCAAGGGCCTGTTCCACTTCAAAGCCCACTTAAGAGCCCCTCCACGACCATCCACAACCTCGCCCATTTCAAAATCAATCCGCCACCCCTAACAAAGGAAATCACTTTCTCTACCCTCCCCCACCCCATCCCCTGGCCTCCTTAACCCACTTGTGGCGAATCGAAAATCCCATTAATGACCACACCGCCCGGGCCGCTAATGAGTTTCGAGTTTAAAAACAAGGCGAAAAATAGAAAAAAAGCCGACTTCCTCGGCTCAAAGCGCTTTCCGCCAACTATCGATCCTCTCGCCTCGGCTTCACTTGAAAGGAATTTCAATCTTCGTCCATCGACGGCACCACCGAAACCGAAACCGAAGCCGAAACGGAAAGGAAATCCAAATCAAAATGCATCCTTTATTCCGGTTAGAAAGTGAGTGTTCGCTTCGTTCGCTCGCTCGCTCTTCTCCGTCCGAACACGAGAAGACTGAGAATTCGTTTGGACGCTGGACGCTGGACGCTGGACCACGGCATCCTCGGAAGCAGAAAAATAAAAAAGAAGAAACCAACAAACACCAGGAGTCAGAGCAGGAGTCGGAGCAGGAGTCGGAGCAGGAGTCGCTCTCGCAGACAAAGGAGCCAACTGCACATGTTGAATGTAATAATTATTTTTCATCTACCGGCGGGGGTCCTTACTGGTGGTCCTAGCCAGCCGCCCGCCTTGCCATGTGGGGATGGAGGAGGAGGGGGAGGAGGAGGAGGAGGAGGAGGAGGAGGAGAAGAAGGAGGAGGAGAAGAAGGAGGAAGAGAAGGCAAAGAGTTTCCTTGCAAAGGCATTCTTAAAGTGTGCAGTGTGTTGTTACAGTTATAAACGAGCCACCTAAGAGGCTTCGAAGGACACTCCGCATCACATTCAGAGCAAGAGTCGAGTTAAACTCCACCACCGAAAAAAAACCGAAGAAGTGGGAGAAAAAGTGAAACACTCAAAGCAAATAGCAAACTGTTGTCCTGGCCCGTACGAGTGTGTGTGTGTGTGCCTCGTGAGAGTGGGCGACAGAAAAGTGGTGTCCCAGGCTTTGGCTTGTTTGCCTCCGCCACAGTCCGAGGGGGCGAACGTGGGAGATCGAGATCTAAAGGAAGGGTCCATGTGAGAAATGGTATTTTTATGCCGAAGCGATTTTTTCCCTGTCCCACGTCCTGGACTGGGAGGGGAGATCCACATGGGTCCATGGAGTGGAGATGAAAATGGCAGAAGCGCAGTTCCTGCTTCGCCGAGGAAATATATGCGAACGGCGGGCTAACCCCGGTGGGGGTTAGAGTCAAAACCAGAGTCAGAGTCGGAGTCGTCGTCGCTGCAGCAGCAGCAGTGAGGGAAGCATGCTCAAAACCTCGCCTATCAAGGGCGATATTAGCATATCCACTCTCGATGGTCCTGCACTCAGCCGGTGTGCCTCTGCTGCGTCGGTGAGTGGGCACAGCGCAAGGATTAAATAGCTCACAGGTCCTTTATCACGCCGGGACATGCCGTTGCTTCGTTTTGCGAAATTGCGTTGTCGAGCTAATGGCTGGTGGTCCATGCGCTCTCGCTCTGTCTCTCTTTGGTCTGAGGATGGAGGAGAATGCGTTCCGGACTAAGCTCGGGTCTGTCTCTATTTTCGTTTTGTTTGAATTCAATTGGGGAATTGGGTGCACCGGGGTGGGTGGTGGTGACGGGGTTTTTTTTCAGTTTTTCCATATTTTTCTATGTTTGCCAGTGTCCTTGTTATCCTCCGATGGCGGCGGGGAGATTGGAATTAAATTCCAATGCCGTTGCGTCATTGGCCGCTTTAATTGGTGCGGGGACAACCCCGAGGCCAGGGGATTCGCCCGACAATCCTCTGATGGTGACTTGTTGAATGCTTTCAGCCTCAACATCGAGTGCGATGCGAGAGCAAGCGATTTGTGTCATCCGTGCACTGAGCAGTGCGATTGTTGATGGCCGGCCGGCTGGTTAATGGAACGGTTTTTGTGCTTTTTTTTCCCACCGCTTCGTTGTCAGAGACACTGTGTGGAGTTTCACGAGGCAGTGTGTTTCATTTCCAGGCAACCCGCGTAAAAGTTTGTCCCGAGGTTCATTAAATCCACAAGCCGGGTCTCGTGTGGAATATTCATAATTCGCCACTATCCCCGCCACCTAATTACATCAAGAAACGGGTGGTTTTTTGTTTGTGTAGAAAAATCCAATTTAAATTCAAATTAATCACATGTGCACCTCGGGTCGGTCTCAAATTACACGCACAGCCATCGCCCCCTGGCGCCGGATGAGCCGCGCTAAGCCGAGCACTTGAAAGGGCGCGAGTCACACCCCTTCGGGCGGCACTTTCACACAATGCGCGTCGCTACCCCGAACCCGAACCCGAAGTGAATGCCAAGTCAAAGGCGAGCGTTGCGTCAAATTAAAAACCACTCAAGTCCTCAAAATCGTTTGCATTCGCTTGCTGAAATGCTGAAATAATAATAATCACGACGACCTTGTGGGGGTGTGCCCTCAAAGTCGGGACCAAACTCACACACGCGTAGTCATTACATTTTGTCAGTGCCAGGATCACCCTCAGGGGTTGGCATATGTCCTTCCTCCAACAGCAACAAAAAAATGGCACAATAAAAACTGCGCGACACATATGCCACACATTCAAGCGTCGTGGACATGCCCATAATCATGCCCGAACTCATAACTCGCATGAATCATTGAAAGGGGGCGCCACATTCACTTTATCTCTCGCATTTGCCGTGCGCCTCGGGTCCCCGCTTCAAGGTAAGACACCAATTTTACAGAGGGACCAAAGCAAAACAACGCAACGTGGCAGAAATGAGGAAAACAGGAAAAAAGGACGCAATGATTTTTTAATGCACCACTTGTGCCAGAGAGAGAGGGAACTCGAACAGAAGGCGCGAGCGCCACAGTCATAGAAAATGCACGCGGGCGTGTACACCAAGGGGTTGATATCCTGCGGTGCTATTCAAGCCACCACTTGGGGTGGCAAATTGTTGATACAAGAGGGTGCGCGAGCGCCTCTCCTCGTGCAAAATGCATTCACGCAAAGGATGCCATCTCGTTCTCCATCCACCACCACCACCACCACCACCACCTTGGGAGGTTGGGAAATAAATTAACTTATAAAAATCAAGAAGGAAGGGTTTCAAGTATGCAAAGTGTTTCTCTCTGTGTGTGTGTGACCAAAGACCGGAGGTTACTCGTTACCGCGCGCTAGTCCCACCCCACGGAGGGTGGATTTGTTACTTCATTAAGAGTAATTTGTGAGTGTTATTTCATTAACGGGATGGGGTGGCTCTAAGCCCAGCCGAAGGCAAGCGCGCGAACTTAAACACACAACGACTGGTTGCCACGGTACAGATGGCGCCACATACAGATGCAGTCGGTTCGCACCCGTCCTCTCAGCGCCACCAGCGCTGGGTTTAGCGATCCATTTTTGGAATTATTTTAAATTTTTAATTTTAATTACTCGATTGCGTTGCGAACGATGGCGGCTGTGAGGTCTTGCCATATTTATGGAGGTCGGTACGGCGGTTGGCCCGTAATGCTGGCCGCAATCATTTGACGGTGTAACTTCAGTCCCCGTGCGGGGAGGGTGTGACGGTTCAAGGTTGGGGCGGTTGAGGGGTGTGACGGTTGAGGGTTTGGGACGGTTGAGGGGTGTGGCCGTTGGGGGTGTCATTGTTGAGCCAAACTTAAGGACAGACTGACATCTGTCAAATGTGGAGCGGCGGTGTGTGTCACTTTTGATTCCTCTGAGAAGGTGGTTGGTTCGATTAGCGTTTTCAGATGACAGTGAGTTGCCATCTAATTTTGAAAATTCCAGCCGCATCCCCCTAAGCTCCAGCTCCTCCACCCTCTCTCCCACTCACGTTCTGAACTGCATCCCTCCATCGCGTCACGTCCCGGACACAACAACATTTTCGCTGATTTATCTTCCATCCCCGTCTGTCGAGCTAAACGCTGTCAAATTCGTCCGCAAATCCATCATGTCAGGGGACAGCGACGCGACTATTTTCGCGCCGGCTACTGATTTGCCATGCCGGTGGTGCTCTCACTCCAGCAGCGCGTCGGAACAATCGCGCGGGTAATTATGAGGACCACCCCTCGAGGAGTGCACGAAAAAATCCCAAAAAAACGAACGAACGAGTCTAGAGCGCACACGTCAACAACGACGAAAATGATTCCATGTGGCACTCGCTCACAAATCACGGAATTAGCACACAATCAGCGGAACACGGCCGCCAAGCGCATGCAAATAATTACGATTACCGGCGCGGCGTCTGTTGGCGCTGTGGGTTGCCAATGGATCACGATTTCCATTAGAGACGCGACCCTCTCCAGCAGCGCGGTGGGGCTGCAGAGCAAATGCGCATTATTCTACGTGCAGCGTGGCATTTCCCGAAGCGTTGCGGCAACAGCTGCCGCCGTGACAAGGGAATGAGCGATTCACCCCAAAAATACAAGAAGAAACAGAACATCAAGGGCTGTCTCCCCGATCCGAGTGGCAGGCGCACGTCATGCCGCCCAGAGAGTCACCAAAAATTGCGTCGGCAAGGGGAACTATTTTTGGACTCGCCCCGCGACTTTTTCTTGATTCTCTCTGAAATGCAGCCACTTCGACATCCAGTGCGCGTCTCTTCCTTGCCTGTCTTCTGTCGATGTCATCTCGAGGGGAGTGGGGGGCTGGAGTGTGTTTGTTTTGCCCTCAACGCCATTGTGTGGGGATTATCTCGGGAGAAGACTCCCTTCTGGAAATTTTATTTACGAGACACGAAACAATTTCTCGTTTCTCGGTTGGAGCAGTGAGTGTGGGGCGATGGGGGGACCCGCAGCAGCACTGACGACGACGACGATGATGATGATGATTATCGCTATCTACTCGTAGTTCCTTCGCCCCCGGAGCACTGGGGGCCCATGAGCAAGATTTATTTTGTTTCGAATGCTTAGCCGGCGAATGATGCTTTATGGAGTTCCGGGGACGTGGGCGCGCGGGTGCCGTCTTGCATCGTTTCTTTGTGCATTTGGGGTGGGAGAGATATTTCAATTAGATTTCCGAAGGAGCAGCAGCTGCATGGCGTTGCATTTCTTACGGCAAGCGGAGCTGAACGCACACACAACCAGAAAAAATACTCGTGGCGAGGTTGACGCGAGCGCGGGGATTTTACGTGCTCCGCTTTTGTTTTCATTGCTTTCGTGAAGGGCAGCCGGGCAGCGCCGTGAATGACGTGACGTTTGTTTTGCGTCGAAATTATGACGTTGCAGCGCTGACAGAGATGTCGGTGCGATGACAGGTGCTTATTAATGATTTTGACAGAAGGCAATTGGGTTGTCGTCTCGCGCGAGGGAATGAGGTGGCTCCCGATGGGAATTAGTTTTGTCATTTTAGAGGCGACGTGATGTGTGAGCGGGTCTGACGAGTGGGAGATGGGAGTGACCTTGTGGGGCGTGGTGGATGGCTTGCCACATGTTGGGGGTGCTAGAGCAATGGTCCTTGGAACACAAGGTGTTCAGCGTGAAGAAATACCGATCTTGAGCTCCTGTTGGTTGAGAAGCTGTCAGAGTTGATGGGGATCGTCGGGGTTCGCTGCGATTTCCTGGCATTTTCCAAGAGTAGAAGATGGCGCCTCGAGCCTTATCATGCCGGCGACCCATGCAGGGTTCGATCCAATTGCTGCCCTCCAGCGGGGACGGTCCTTGCCACGCTGTGACCAGTCATCAATGCCAAGCTTAAGTCCGCGATGACTTGGTCTCTACACCGAAGGTTCGTTCTTCCTCTCCTCCTCTCCTTCTCGAACCGGGAACCTTGGATTCCGAAGTCACTCGTTGCTGGAGCATTGATGTCCACGCGCTCCAAGTTTATCAGCCTTTCCCAGTGCCCTCCGGACTACATCCCCATCCTCGCACATCTCGTAGAGTTCTCGGCTGTGTCTTATCCTTCCTTCGCCTTCCACGCAGACGGGCCGACGACGTCAAGAATCAGATCCACAGTCTTGCTCATCGTTCAGCGGTTCCATAAAGCAGGACTGGCGAAATAAGGATCTCGTAGAGCATGCTTCTGTAGAAGATGTGCCTGTGCATCCCGGACAAGGTTTTTGATTGCTCTGGTCTTGGCAAGATGCCCGCAACGATTCCTGTATGTGCACAGATCAAGTTGACATACAGCTTCGTAGTGGGGCCCTCTTGCAATGAAGAGTGATTGCAACAGCTTGGAAATGAACCAATGTATGCAGCGGCCACTTGTCCAAAGGCTTTAGTCCAGGACCCAGTCCAAATTTGAGCCCAGTTGTATTCACAAATGGAAGTAGCATCGGTTGCCAAAGTCGATTCTACGTCGGATCTCCATTAAAGACGTCGATCGTGGAGTTCACGTCGGCTCCGAAGTGGAAAAACTTGCTCCCTCCCTCGTCTTCTTTGTGTGGCGCCTTACAACGAGCTGCATCGCTTCTTCTTCTTCTTTCTGTGGCGCTACAGTCCGGGGTGGACCTGGGCCTCAACCAACAAGCCTTTTCAACTAGCGCGATCACTGGCTGGCTGTCTCCAGTTTCGCACACCAAGTTGGTTGAGGTCCTTCTCCACTCCTTTTCCACCACGGGCGTCCTCTGTTGCGTTGCCCGACAGGTTCGCATTCGAAGACTCTTTGGGCCGGAGCTGTGGCGTCCATCCGCTCTACATGACCTAGCCATCTTAAGCGTTGGATCCGTAGACGCTTAACTAGGCTCATGTCGCTGTACAGCCCATACAGTTCGTGGTTGAATGTTCTCCTCCTCTCCCTCCCACTCACTGCCTTGAAATTGTAGCTGTCAATTGTGATGTTTTGTGCTCTAGGTGGTGTGCAGCGGATCGTTTCTTGCACGACTTTCGTCTTATCTTCATTGACCTTAAAACCAGCTCATTTCGTCCGTTCTTTAAGTGCCGTGGAGCTTCCACTACTGCGCGTTTGGACCGCACGACGGTGTCCATGTCATCTGCACATCCCAACAGATGGACTGGCTGGCAGCAGATAGTGTCTCCCGTGCTTACTTTTGCCCGCTGTCGAGTACCAAATTGAAGAACTCGCTCAGCCTCGCCAAGCGATAGTCGTGGACGAACTCGTGGACTTCCGATTGCCAAGACCGATTGATTAACAGTACAGAAAGAGAAAGGAGCCTCAAGTTGAAGCTCTGGAGGCCTCAGTTGCATTGCACGTGGAAGGCGACATCCTCTTCATGGGACGAGGATGAGGAGGCTTCAGTGCGTGGTTGAGGCCAGACAACAAAATTGGGTCAGGTACCTCTGTGGAAGGTGCACTTGACGACCAAAAGCCATCCAAACCCCGGCTTGAACCAACAAGGTCCTCTAAGGAAGCACGACCTCTAGCCTGCGGCCTCTTCTTGATCCGCTGTTCTACTCCCGACTCTCTCTAGTTAATTGAGGTTCATTACTCGTTGTACGCGCGACCTTGTCGCTGCTCTTGGTCCGCTGCACTACTCTCGGCTGCCTCTAGTTGATAGAGGTCCATCGCTCCTTGTATACGCAGCCTTGTCGCATCTGTGCGGAAGGTGCCCCCGAAGAGTATCAAAAGCCTGGCCATGGTCTCAGCCAACAAGCCTCACTAGCTAGACCGACCTTGGCTGCCACCGTATGCTTCTCTATTCTCGACCGCCTCTGGTGGATTGAGGTCCATCCCTCCATGTCGCGAGACCATCAAAAGCAGACCAAGCCTGGCCCGGTTGTCAACCAACGAGACCCCCTTGCTACCTCCACTTCCGACTAGCTGCCCCCGGTTCCAAGTTATGCTCTTCCTTGTGTGACGTCTAGAGACACCATGTGCGTCAAACTTGTCATAAACTCTGTGCTGAGGATGTATTCGAAGACCAGCCAAACCTGGCCCGGGTCTCAATCAACAAGACCGCCTGGCTACCACGAACTCTGGCTAGCTGCCTCTTCTTGGTCCGATGCTCTACTCTCGGCTGCCTCTAGTTGATTGAGGTTCATAACTCCTTGTATGCGCTACCTTCTCGTTCTGAGCGGCAGATGCACTCCAAGATCATCAAAATCCTGTCTCAACCAAGCCCCATTAGCTAGCCCAATCTCGGCTGCCTCAGTGGGCTGCTCTACGTTCAGCTGCATCTAGTAGGTTGAGTGCATCACTCCAGATGGACTCGAAGATAATCAAAAGCAGACCAAACGTGGCTCGGGGTCTCAACCAACAAGACCTACTGGCTACCACTACTTCTGTCCAGCTGGCCCTGGTTCCCAATTATGCTCTTCCTTGTGTGATGCAACCAATCAATGACACCATGTACGTCAAGCTTGTCGCAAGCTACTCGAAGACCATCCCAATCCTGGCCCGGGTCTCAACCACCAAGCTCCGCCAGCTAACCCGACCTCTGCACACACTAAGTTATGCTCTTCTAGACCGGAGCCTACAGACACCATGTATGCGCAACCTTGTGCCGACTGAAAGGATTCACTGAGCAAACACCCTCCCCTCCCCCTCTGCTTAGAATCCCAAATCCACCCAGTAGCCATACAGAACTACATACCATCGCTCGTGGCATTCTTCTAATTAACCATCATCATCGTGTCCTTCATCAGTCTTAGCCTCACAATACGGCGACTAATTGCCAAAGAATACAGCTCCACTTCAACGGCCGGACAAACACACTAAGTCCACTTGGCATTCATCTCGAGTGGATCCTGTTTACGGCCAATTGATTTCAAAAAGGATCCCCTTGTCCTTGGCCTCCTGACTCCTCCCAACACACACACACAGTTCATTTTTGATGAAAACTTTCAAATGATGAACTTTTGCCATTCCTTGTCCCAATTGACCACCTACACCCCCCACCCCCATCATCAGCAATTCTTAACCGTTTGAAGGAAGAAGGACGAAGAAAAAAGGAAGAAAACTTTAAACGATGACCTGTGAGTGGAATACTGGACATGTCATTAAGCAACGAGACCATGGAATATGATGGTGACTCCCAGGTCCCACTGGACACGGCTCCTTGGTCACCACCACACCCCCCCCCCCCTCACACACACCCACAGAGAGAGACGTTTTGTTCTAGAAGTGAATGAAAAGAAGGGATTTTTGCAGCGCTTTCATCGTCCCGGTGTTGCGTGGAGCACTCATTTGCCACAGGAGTTGGTCGAATTTAATTTAACAAAGTATCCGCGTCTGGGTAGCCAGAGCCGGTGTAACGCGGCCACCTCAGAGAAGAAGAAAAAAAGTCCTAAATGAATTTTAAAAGAAAAACTTTTCCTCGCCGACCACCACTGCACAGGACCAACACACAGCAAGACGGAAGGCGGGACCGCCAGAAGGAAACAAAAAAAAAAAAAAAAGACGCTCACTCCACCCCCCACTGTAACCGCGGTGCAAAGTTAAAAGTTCGCTCGCTCGCAAGACAAAGAGAGACGAACCCAGCCGGACCGGAGAAACACGCTCCAACACACCGACGCACACACACGCGCGTACGCACACTCTGACCCCGATGGCGAATGCAGCCAGCGCGCGGAGGCACATCAGAGGCAGCAAGGAAAAGAAGGATTTCGAGGAGGAATCACTCAGGAAATAGAAGCTCACAGGATGAATAAAGCGAGAGCTCGTAGCGATACAAAACTTTCTCCATTCACGTAGGGCCATAAATTTACCCTCATCCCCCGCTCCCCCTCCCTTCCGAACACCCTGCCACATTCAGACCAAACGCAGAACGCACACAGCAAAAGAATGAAGAATAAAAATTCACATGACTGAATCATAACTTGCGGCGTGTCCTGCCACAGGACCGATTGTCATGTACCAGCCGCCACCATCGTCAGGCACAGCCCCAGCCCCCGCTCCAGCCCCAGCTCCCGGCCACAGCGCCACAGACAATCATTGTCATCTTCGTTTCTCGTGGTCACTCTTATCTTCTGCCTTGATCCACAAAAGGACCCGAGTAGTCGGTAGTTATGATTTTTAGTATTCTTGTCGCGTCGTTCCGTTGGGCGGCGGCCACCCCTGGTGACCACCATGGGTCCACGCACACATGCAATAAACAGTGGCGGCGGTAGGAAATGGGATACAATTGAGGATACGGCCGAGGATATTGGCCTGTCTCCTTGAATTTGGAATCAATTTTTCAATCAAACCCCGCTACCGACTGGCTGCTGAACGTTCGCCTGTTAGCATGCTTGAGCCTCGCACGAGACTGCTCATCATGGGCGGTCACGGGGAAAATTTATGATCGAGTGCACGGTCGATGGCGAGTTCCGATTTACTGGAAACTCTCGTGTGCGTGTGTGCAGATTGCATCTGGCCAAGAGGCAGTTGCCTTATTACGAAGCAATTAGAGACAATGGGAGGGAGGGGGGAGGTGGAGGTGGAGGTGGAGGTGGAGGTGGAGGTGGAGGTGGAGGTGGAGGTGGAGGTGGAGGTGGAGGTGGAGATGAGGATGAGGATGAGGATGAGGATGAGGATGAGGATGAGGATGAGGATGAGGATGAGGATGAGGATGAGGATGAGGATGAGGATGAGGATGAGGATGAGGATGAGGATGAGGATGAGGATGAGGATGAGGATGAGGATGAGGATGAGGATGAGGATGAGGATGAGGATGAGGATGAGGATGAGGATGAGGATGAGGATGAGGATGAGGATGAGGATGAGGATGAGGATGAGGATGAGGATGAGGATGAGGATGAGGATGAGGATGAGGATGAGGATGAGGATGAGGATGAGGATGAGGATGAGGATGAGGATGAGGATGAGGATGAGGATGAGGATGAGGATGAGGATGAGGATGAGGATGAGGATGAGGATGAGGATGAGGATGAGGATGAGGATGAGGATGAGGATGAGGATGAGGATGAGGATGAGGATGAGGATGAGGATGAGGATGAGGATGAGGATGAGGATGAGGATGAGGATGAGGATGAGGATGAGGATGAGGATGAGGATGAGGATGAGGATGAGGATGAGGATGAGGATGAGGATGAGGATGAGGATGAGGATGAGGATGAGGATGAGGATGAGGATGAGGATGAGGATGAGGATGAGGATGAGGATGAGGATGAGGATGAGGATGAGGATGAGGATGAGGATGAGGATGAGGATGAGGATGAGGATGAGGATGAGGATGAGGATGAGGATGAGGATGAGGATGAGGATGAGGATGAGGATGAGGATGAGGATGAGGATGAGGATGAGGATGAGGATGAGGATGAGGATGAGGATGAGGATGAGGATGAGGATGAGGATGAGGATGAGGATGAGGATGAGGATGAGGATGAGGATGAGGATGAGGATGAGGATGAGGATGAGGATGAGGATGAGGATGAGGATGAGGATGAGGATGAGGATGAGGATGAGGATGAGGATGAGGATGAGGATGAGGATGAGGATGAGGATGAGGATGAGGATGAGGATGAGGATGAGGATGAGGATGAGGATGAGGATGAGGATGAGGATGAGGATGAGGATGAGGATGAGGATGAGGATGAGGATGAGGATGAGGATGAGGATGAGGATGAGGATGAGGATGAGGATGAGGATGAGGATGAGGATGAGGATGAGGATGAGGATGAGGATGAGGATGAGGATGAGGATGAGGATGAGGATGAGGATGAGGATGAGGATGAGGATGAGGATGAGGATGAGGATGAGGATGAGGATGAGGATGAGGATGAGGATGAGGATGAGGATGAGGATGAGGATGAGGATGAGGATGAGGATGAGGATGAGGATGAGGATGAGGATGAGGATGAGGATGAGGATGAGGATGAGGATGAGGATGAGGATGAGGATGAGGATGAGGATGAGGATGAGGATGAGGATGAGGATGAGGATGAGGATGAGGATGAGGATGAGGATGAGGATGAGGATGAGGATGAGGATGAGGATGAGGATGAGGATGAGGATGAGGATGAGGATGAGGATGAGGATGAGGATGAGGATGAGGATGAGGATGAGGATGAGGATGAGGATGAGGATGAGGATGAGGATGAGGATGAGGATGAGGATGAGGATGAGGATGAGGATGAGGATGAGGATGAGGATGAGGATGAGGATGAGGATGAGGATGAGGATGAGGATGAGGATGAGGATGAGGATGAGGATGAGGATGAGTATGAGGATGAGGATGAGGATGAGGATGAGGATGAGGATGAGGATGAGGATGAGGATGAGGATGAGGATGAGGATGAGGATGAGGATGAGGATGAGGATGAGGATGAGGATGAGGATGAGGATGAGGATGAGGATGAGGATGAGGATGAGGATGAGGATGAGGATGAGGATGAGGATGAGGATGAGGATGAGGATGAGGATGAGGATGAGGATGAGGATGAGGATGAGGATGAGGATGAGGATGAGGATGAGGATGAGGATGAGGATGAGGATGAGGATGAGGATGAGGATGAGGATGAGGATGAGGATGAGGATGAGGATGAGGATGAGGATGAGGATGAGGATGAGGATGAGGATGAGGATGAGGATGAGGATGAGGATGAGGATGAGGATGAGGATGAGGATGAGGATGAGGATGAGGATGAGGATGAGGATGAGGATGAGTTGAAAACACTTAAAATCTACTTAAAATAATTGCCAAGGCCACTGTCGCCCTGGCCCGTTCCCAAATTGTGGCTCACTTTCGGATGTCTTCTTGGCCATCGCGGCGGAACTACTGCAACCGCAGTCCTTCTCTGCTTCCACCAGCCACGCAGCCGACTGAAGATGATCCTTGGGATGTCCACGGTGCAAAAGTACTCCACCTCGACGGCGCTAATTAGCGAACACCCTAGTAAGAGGCCCGCGATGCCACCGAACGACAATGAAACCAAATTCTTGAGAAACTTTCCCCCACCCTCTACCAGTCAGGAGGATGGGGATGATTGTTAGAGGATCCGAAAAAAAGGTACAATATTCAAGATCAGAGTCAAGCCACCTACACTTCATGGACTTCATGCACTGACCACAGGGCGTCCTGTAGATGCATGGTTGAGGGCTTAAAAGACGCGTCCTTGCATTCTGAATCGATCGCCAAGGGCCAAGGACCGCGCAACACTGAGCGCGCTTTACACCCAATTTCTCTCCGAATTAAAGCCAATCTCCGATGACTTGTGACTCAGCGCCTTCATAAATCGCCCGTCGTCCAAGAATCGATTCATTTCCAAGCTCCGAATGCGGCCAATCGAAGTCGTGCCACAGTCACTGCTGACATTTGTGGGTCACCTCGCTGTGGCGGTCATGCAGAGGCTGCTGTCAAAAACGATAAAATCCCTCCCCCCAACCGCCCACAAATCGCAAAGTAATCGTCGAGGCAGAGAGGCACACCAAGAGCGAGAGCGAGACTACGCGGCGTACAGTATCCCTTCAGGGGATGATACACGATATAATATCCAATTCCATTGCCATTCCAATCCCATTTCGAATGAGAAACACAGAAAAAAAGGAGAAAAATCACCCCAAGCACAGTGCATATGCTCCCCCTTTCCCCATCCGCTCCCGTTCAAATTCACCCGCCATATGTCACTACTCGCCCGCAGTGCACGCGTGTGCGGCTGTGTGAGCATCAAGATAAATGTTTGATATGTCGACTAGGTTATACTGTTTTAAGGACATTCAACACGCCCGCTGCCGGTACGATTTTGAACGATTCCAATGCTTCCCAGCGCCGATTCTGGCCGAATGGGAAATCTCTGCCGTTCCCTTGCCACCCTTGACTCTCCCTCCCTGCCTCTTCGCCATCGTCACCGTCTACCGTCGCCTGTGTGACGTGAATACGTGTAGGTTTTTTTTCCTGCCGAGTGTTTACATCATTTTTATGGAAATTTTGACACTTTGGAGGATATTTTCAACAAAATCGTGACCGCCGGCTGGCATGACAATGTGGAGTAGTTTTCCCTCGCCGAACAGTGGAAACGGTTTAACCCCGAGGCGGCTTGGGGTGCGGTCGGGCGTGCGGGTTTCCACAATGACCCGAAGGAGTGAATCGCGCGAACAATGGGCCACGGAACGTGCTCTGGGCACCGCAGACATTCGTCCTGATTCCGGATTCTGTGATATGACAACAAGGTCGGATGGTTGTTTGGTGGTATGGAGGGGGGAGGGGGGGGGGAAATGCCTCTTGGGGGATGAGGAATTCCATCATGTTCCACCGATGGAGGGTGACGGTCAGCGCTGGTGCGGCGATTGTCAATGGGCTCGTCTCTCTGTGGCAGTGGAAGGGACCGGTGACAAGACTCTGCCGATCATGCGTCGGCGATCATCTGGAGCAGGGCGACACGACGGTTCCTGAATAGGTTTAAACTTTGTCGTCAGCAGGTTCGTCTTCAAGGTCCAAGCAAGTGACGATCTGCTACCACACCCGGCTGTCTCGCATTAATTCCCCCTCGAGTTCGCGACACCACTCCAACTCCAACGCCAGGTGTAGTGCACGCGAAATGAAGAACTCCCAACAGCTGACGCATCAACGCCTTGGCCCGACACACAGATGTTGCTCCGCGTGGGTAAAGTGCATCCTGTTGGCACCTACCTAACGATCGCTCTCAGCTCGTAAACAAAATATTTATAGTCGATCTCCAATTGCTCGCGTCGAGCACTAAACCACCCCGCCTCCAAAAGAAAAAAAAAACCACCCCTCCTCCTCCTGAGCACTAAGCACTGATGAGCGACACTCATTGCCGACGAGAAGTGTGGTGTGAATTGTGAAACGGTGCGTTTGTATCTATTAGCAGCGAGTGACATAAACAATAAATAATCGAGCGTTAAATGGCCGTATGACAGCCGCACGAGCGAGCGCACTTCGTTGCCTAAAAATACCCGCCGTACATGTACCACACGAGCGCGCCCTCCTGTCGGGGGATGAAACTGAAACTGAAACTGAAACACAAATTTCGCTGAGGTTTCCTGTTTTTTTTCTTCTCTCGTGTGTGTCTCATTCGAATCGTCATGATCGCTGGCGAGCGAAATGAACGAGAATGTGGAGAAAAATCACGAGGGCGCCTATAAATGTTGACATGGAAGACGTTGCTAATTGTTTATGGGTCTGTTCTGTATCGTCGCTCTGTTGTGTGTCGTCGTCGTGCCTTAATCTGTTTACACAGACAGAGAGTGCCGGGCCGATGGAGGCGAATTGATTTGTTTTTGTCGAACGAGGGGGCGGGGATCGATGAGTTATGGCAGTTTCCTGGGGCGATGGTTGATGGGGACATTCCCCGGAAATTTGTTGCACACAATGAGGCGGAGATTTATACGAAATGTATCTGTGCGGTATTTGGGGAACTTTTAAGACCATAATTGAGTGTTCGAAAATAGATTTTGAAATGAATAGGCGCAACGTGCGACAACTGTGACTGGTCGATGGGGGATGGTGTCAGGTTCGGTGATCGGATGGGGGTTGCTGATGGGTGGCTACTGGTGTTTTCCTTGCTTTCCCGATTCCAAACAAGCTCACAGACAGTGCGCAGAAAGCTGGAAGTCACTACATTTCAAGTGAATCCCTGACGGTGTCCCTAAAGGTTTCCTACAAGGTACTGTGCACTTTCTCTTGGTTGCCCGCAGCCATTTTGTGGCAAATTAGACTGTTTGTTAGCAGATCCTGCGGTAAATCTTCTAAATCAAGTCACATTTGCGCTACACGAGCCAATAATGCGATCGTCATGGTATCCCACACGGTTCGAGAGAAGGTACTGTGTTTGTTCTTGCTCTTCCACGGCAGGTCTGTGACAAAATCGTGGTGGTCTTGTCGCCAGGCATCAAAATCAGATCAGAAACAACGCACCAGGGGCATGAAGGTACTTCTGCGATGGCGTCCCACAAGGTGGCAGTGAAGGTTCTGTACTTGTTTTTCACTAGCAAATTACACTGCTTTTGAGGAGACATCAAGTGACAAACAGGGCACAAGAGGCACGCTAGTTCTGTTGCGACCATCTCTTGTGTCGTTCAAGATTACAGACAAGGTGCTGTACTTTTTCTCTTGCAAGGCATTCTACGACAAATTGATCTGTTTTTTAGCAGATCTTCCCATAAATCTCCACAATTAGGCATTTTTGCCATGATATCTCACAGGGTTCCGGTCAAGGTACTCTACTTTGTCTCTTCTTCATCGAACAGCCATTCTGTGACATATAAGACTGTTTTCGAGAAGAGATCTTGCCGTAAGTTTTCTATGTCAAGTCACAAACAGGGCACAAGAGACAAGAGGACATTTTTGCCACGGTACCCCACAAGGTTTCAGTCAATCTACTGCCCTTTGCTCTTCCACGACTATTCTGTGATAAATCTGACGTGATCCTGTAGAATTTATATCACAAACAGGCCACAGAGCCATCAAATCGTTTCTGCTACACAGTCCCACAAGGTTCTAGAGATGGTTCCGTACTTTTTCCTGGTGACAAGAAAAATACTGTTTCTCAGGACATCCGACCGCAAATCTTCGAGCACAAAAGGCAAGAAAGCATGTCCAGTGGTTAGTAAGGCTTTTTTGTTGATTTTCTGGGCCATCTTTCGACTGCCACAGCGGCGCTATTAGGCGCATCTGGGACTTCTGTACACCGGCGGTGATGTTAGTTGGTGACAAATTCATCGTGATCTTGTCGCCGGTCATCGAAATCAGATCACAAACAGTCCCCCAGGGGCACGAATGTACTTTTGCGATGATGTCGCACAAGGTTCCCGTCAAGTCACTCAGGGAGACCCCAAATCGCACCACATACAGTCCAAGAGCGCCACGAAAACATACGTCCCCCAAGACTGTCGGCCAGCACACTCTGCTCTTTCGCCTCCGATCAAAGAAGTGACACACTTCCACGCGCGAAAAAAAATCTCTGCCGTCTTGTGTCGCCGCCGATCATCACAGCCACCGTCTCCGGAGAATTCCAAAAATCTCACAGTCGACTAGCCCGGGATTACACTCGTCGCATTCATCTCAATTCTTCCCATCATCACTCTCCCTGTCGGAGGCATTCGATTAATGCCCGTTCAAGTCCCCTAAATCACAGCCGTGACACATTCCGCTTGCGCTCCGCTGACTGCTTGTCATTCACGCGCAATTTTGCCGAAAATCCCTCCACACACACACGGACGCGGGCCGCACAAGATGTTCCCAGAACTCGCATCCGATCGACAGGCGCGCTCGCTCCAGACGTTCGGATTCGATTTCACATGCGTCATGGTCCGTGCTGCATGCTGCACTGCAGACAGTTCAATTCGAATGCGTTTGCATTCAGCACGTCGCCATCAGTACCCGGAGACGTGCACAATCTTCCCCGGGGCGATCTGGACGTGTTGCCAAAGAGCTCCCCTCCCTCTCTCCGGGTCGGATTTACACGACAAAAGAAGTCTGCTCATGATGAGACCGGCATTTTCATTTGTCCGCCCCCACCGACGCACGGACGGAATTATCATGGCCCATCGTCGACACCCTCTCGCCAACTCCCTCACTGACTATACAACTTCATTTCGAGGTAATTAATTAGCATCATCTGCTACTGCTCCTCGGGCTGTGCGACGACGACGATGCGATGCTGGCGGCGCGGCGACGGGGCCCGGGCACCGTGCGGCAGTCTCCCCGCCGCCAGAAGTCGATTTATTTGTTTGGGTTCAGCATTAGAGGAGCTACGGGTCAGAATCATTATCGTCATCTCTTGTCCTGCCGGGCAATTGTGGGGGCGGCGCGG
The DNA here is from genome assembly GCA_916610145.1 of Eristalis arbustorum. Lineage (NCBI taxonomy): Eukaryota > Metazoa > Arthropoda > Insecta > Diptera > Syrphidae > Eristalis > Eristalis arbustorum. Next base: position 70,212,246 of record OU744319.1, read on the forward strand.
CGCTGTCGGGCGCATGGGAACATAATGTTTCGTTTCAGTTTTAGAATAGACTTTTGAGGGGGTGGTGGGGCAATGGGTGTGGGGGCGGGGGCTAGGTATCCTATTCGCAATTACAGGACGAGATAAATGTCACGAAGAGATTTGAATAAGTTAATAAATTTGTATCTAGAACCGGGTGGGGGGTGTTTTTTCTTCTTCCTCCCGTCCAGGGGGTGGGATCTGTGCGATGATGGATGGCATGTCGCCGCCCCGGGGGCTGCCTGGGGTCAAGGTTGAGGGATTATTGGACAATTCATTGCAGGATATTAATATTTTCGAGGGAAACCCCCCGAGTCGAGCGACCACGGCCGGTGGTCGGTTGAGATGACACAGTGGATCGACGAGTGTTGACCTAATCGATGACAGGAAGGTGGTCAGGGAGGCCAATTGGCTGGATGGTGTGGACGGTGGTGGATTGTGGTTCGATTGGGAAATCACGGTCGGACTTGAAGGGATTCACGTGACGGAACATTCCGTGGGACGTCTGCGGCCATGGCCTTTGGGGGTGGAGCACGCGAGATGAGGATGGATGGCAAGGAACTGCCCCACTGACTGTCAGCTTCAATCAGACGGTGCTTGGTGTGATGTTTAGCCACTCGGGCCTTGGCCCTACTCAGCTAAAGGGCTGCCACTTCAAAACCGATTGACTGCCAGCTTCAATCAGACTCATATCACAAACAAGCCACAAGAGGCACCAAATTGTGCCTGTGGGACTGGGTAGGCCACAAGGTTCCAGATTCGGTTCCGTACTTTTTCCTGGTTACAAGAAAAATACTGTTTCTCAGGAGATCCCATCGCAAATCTTCGGCACAAAAGGCAAGAAGGCATGTTTGCCATGGTGTCCCACAAGGTTCTGGGCAGAGTACTCTATTTTTTGTTTACTCACGCGCATGGCCATTGTGTGACAAATTCATCGTGATCTTGTCGCCGGTCATCGAAATCAGATCACAAACAGTCCCCCAGGGGCACGAATGTACTTTTGCGATGATGTCCCACAAGGTTCCAGTCAAGGCACTCAGGGAGAACCCAAATCACACCACTTACAGTTCAAGAGCGCCACGAAAGCATGAACCATGGTGTTCCCAAGGCTATCGCCATGGCCTCGGGGGTGGACATGCGAGATGAGGATGGATGGCAAGGAACTGCCCCACTGACTGTCAGCTTCAAACTTGGTACTGTTTGGCCACTCGGGCCTTGGCCCTACTCAGCTAAAGGGCAGCCACTTCAAAACCGATTGACTGCCTCACTCGATCTTACCCGCTCCAACCGCCACTCTTACGAAATGGCTCCCCCTCCCCACGATGATGCCGGCGCCCAACTAAAACATCAATTAATATTGTTTCCATCCCCCCTCCCCCCACCACTGCACACATTAAAGAAACCCATCACCGTTCACATGTGCGACGATAAAAATCCAAAAATAAATCCATTTTCCAATTCAGTTATGAAATTCTCTGTTATTTCAAATGCCGGTCAAAGGCTTCCCCCACCCACCACCCACCACCCCCCATCCGTGCATATGGCCATTTCACTCATATTTTAACAGTTTACAGTCGTAAAAACTCAAACTCAACAACGCCATCGAATGGATGCAGCCATGTGATGTAAAATGCCGATTCCGTGGCTGATGGTGATGCGTGACGTTGCAAGCGGGTGCGAGGTGCGAGGTGCGAGGTGCGAGGGGCGGAAGGTTTATATTTTTAAGTGATTTAATTGAAAGTCAAGTGGCCAGTGGGGCGTCAATTATTCGCAACAGGCTTTCGAAATCGATTTACGATCACACGTCGGCTGGTGTGTGTGTGTGTGCATACAGACTGCGCCGCAAACCAATCGACTGCGTGGGGGAATTTTAATTACTTTCGCTGACAGGATACAGATTATTGGTTTGGTCTTTATGAAATCAACTATAATTAGCCTCAAGGGGGGGTGGTGTGCGTGCGCGGGGGCGGAGGGGTAGGGGGGTGGGACCCTTGCTGGAAGCACTTGAGTTGAAATATCTGCTGGCAAAGGGTTGTGTGTGGGAAGTTGTTGTGTTCTTTTGGTTTTAAGTGTTTGCAGGCGCTTTTGACGTGTTTACTTGTCGGCTGCTTGTCGGGTTTTTTTTATGGCTGTCTGGCGGCAGGGAAAGACACTCAAGGAGGCAGAGGTGGCGGCGAAGGAGTCGAATGGTCAGGCGGGGAGTATTTTTGGAGACAGGATGTGGTGACACCTAGGCCAGTGAAGGCCCACGGAAGAAGTAGAATGGTCAGGCGGGGAGCATTTTGGAAGAAAAGATATTGTCACACCTAGGCCAGTGAAGGTCAGCGATCTACTGTGTCGGGTACAGGTCCACCTTCGGGGAAGGGATCGTAGAATGTACCCGAAGGAAGGTGGGCCTGGCGTAAAAGGCGAACGAAATTCTGAGCTGAGATGTCTTAGGACAAGGAAACAACTTGCTCAAGTGCTAGTTAAAAAAAGCTGTCTGGCTCCCAAACAAATGGATAATTGGAAAGTGCTTTATTTTTTGGTAGATCTTGCACTTTCAGTCTCTATTCTGGGACGCTATGGCATCCTACTGGTAGCTTTACCAGAGAGTATAGCCTGGTGCCACGGGATCGACCGCTAAGATTCACCTAGGTGTTTGCAGGGGCTTTTGACGTGTTTACTTGTCGGCTGGTGTTTTTTTATTGCTGTCTGGCGGTAGGGAAAGCAACGGCGACGGAAGGCCAAATGGCCAGAGGGGGAGCATTCCTGAAGACGAGAGATTGTCACACCCAGGCCGACGTCGGCATGTGGCAGTGGTTGTTCATAGAGAACCTGATTACCACTGTGTGTCATTTTAATGCCTCCGCTTTGATTACATAATTGAGGTATCCCTTGTCATTTGTCCGGCTCGTCGGCTGCCAAGGACATCGAGAATTCGTGAAGAAACCTAGGACCCGTCCACTAAGGGCGGTTGGAGATGGATGTCGCTGGTCTTACTCCTCTCGAGGCCAGATCTGCGGGACTCCACTCGCTTGGAATGTGTGTCCAGCTGTTTGGTTGCACTAGCCGCTGAACCTCTGCTTCCTTTTTTTTGACGAATGTGGCCCATTTTGTCGGAGGGGCGCCGGTGAGCCAAGCGAGTTTTATCGTCGAGTCTGTCTTCGACTCCCGTAATCCAAAACAGCACCAGCTGTGTAATTTAAGTAAAATCAGTTTCAGTCTCGATGGTGTCTGTGTCTTGGCTTGCAATAGGTTGACATGGATATGATTCTCTGAATCGAGGACTCAGAGGACTGCTTTCTCCGAAGCATCACTAAGCCCGAGCAGTTCCACTGAGGTCTCTCTGAATGAAACTCTGCTCCTTCTTCGGTTGACACTACAGTCCAGTGTGGACCTGGGCCTCAGTAGTCAGCATTCCTCTCCAACTAGCATGGTCTCGGGCGAGGCGCCATCAGTTTCATACACCCGCCATTGGAAGGCGAGGTCTGGGTTTGCCTCGAAGCCGCAGTGTGAGTGTCCATTCTCTCGACATGACCTAGCCATCTGAGTCGAATGAAGGTATAATATCCCTTGTGGAAGGGAGTTGAAGAAGGGTCGACCAAGTGCTCGCTGTCAGGCTCTAGCAAAGGTAGGGCAGTTACAAAGGACATGTGGTAAGCTCTCCCTCAGTTCGGTGTTGTGGCAGCTGCGACAGTGTGAAATGGCATGATTTCCTATCGACTATCGAGTGTCCTGTATGGACCGTCACAAAATCATGTCGGAAACCTTGCCAATGTCGTGTAGGGAGATCACTTATTCGGGATCGATTGTAGGCACTCGACACAAATGTCTTCTTGATGTACCACAGTTTGTTGGTGGTCCGTGGCGCTGTGCCGACAGACATGTAGGTCCAAGTACGTTGGGGCATGGATAGTTCGATCCCTTGTATGACAAAATTATGAGGGACACAGTGGACCTTTCCTAAGTCATCACATTTTTTATTTGCATTCTCCTCACCTTTCCATACAAAAAGACGACCTCCCTCTAACTCGAATACATTTTGATATCCAGTGACAAGTCGACTAATGATGCTTGATCGACCCGGTCCCACAGTGACAAGAATAGAAATGTAATTGCCTGGCGGTCTGAAGGCTGTGGAAAAGTTGAGGAATCCTGTCCATTTTGGAACCGTCAGCATCGATCTCAAATCCTTGCACAACGACGTCGGTACTGCTCCGCAAAGCAGTTGGTGCCTTGGACAGAACGTCGACGCAAATATTGCTTAGTTCGCTCAGATTGCTGATGAAATGAGCGCCTATTTGGTAACTTCTTCTTCTCGATGGCTTCTTCCTCGTATTTGCAGCTTCTTTATAAGTCGTTGCTGCTCCCTCAACGATCTTCATCGCAGTGGCCAGTGACGAACCAAGACAATTTCCCTGGGACAGGAGACAGAAACTGGTTGAGCCGATAAGACGCCAGTGACGAAGTCGATTCGAGTCCTGGGAGTCGGCCTGCCTCCGACCAGCCTGTCGCATCGTCATCAACAGGGGTCGTGGGGGTAAGGCACGAACTAGAGATGTAGAGGCCGGTCGATAGTGCGCCATCGACTCCAGCTGCACATGCGCAGCCAAGTGAGAGCCTGGACTTGGTCCAATCCTAGGTCTGGCAAGAGGTCGCTTTCGCGATGGAGTCGTCGCACTTGAGGCAAGCCTGGGAAGACATGATGATGGGGACATTCGTGCCACGTTCGGAGGAGTAGCTGCTTGACATTGAGGTCCTCGCGTACTGCCGTGCTTCTCACCCTATTTCGGCGAGTAATGCACCGATCGTCTCGGACGGAAGGGATCTCTGTCTGAAGCCATCAGACCATCGATCGTCTCGAGATTGAGGAGATGTGCTTAAGGCGCGAGAGGCATGAGCAGCAGGTGCTGTCACTTTGTCCTGCCATCACACAACCATCGCATGCATCGTAGCCTCTCAATCTTTGAGCTTGTGAGAGCCCCTAAAAGCGAATATGTCTCTAGACAGACTAGAGGCTCTGGAAGACTCACCCAACAGACCAACACACAATTGAAAATATGGACGTATTTTTTTTTGTTGCATTGAAAGGCCGTCGCGGACCTCCTGAAAGTGCTCATCCATGGCCGTCATACATGATCTTCTGCATAGTGAGCGACACGGCAAGACCTCTGTCATGTCGAAAGAGACGCCAGGAATCACAGAAGCCTTTCAGAGGACGTAACACCTCTTGATCCATGGCTTTGTGGAGTTCCATGTGGAACAAGGTGGAGGAGGTGTTAAGTGGAACTCACCAGTCTGCCAGAGGACCATCACATCACCTCTCCCTGCCGCCCCCCCTCGATGCATCATCTCCCCCGACAGTCGTTAGGTGTTGACAAAAATCAACTGATCAAGATTCCATGGGTAACCTCCAGCAAATCCCAGAGACGCATCTATTGTCACACGACACCTTCCAATTAACATAAGCTTCTTTTTTGCTATGACGCCCCCGTCCCCCTTTCCCCCCCTCCCCTCTTCACCACCGCCGCCTGTCAACGACAACAGATGAAATCATTTCTTCCGCCACCTAATTAGATCCACCATCATCATCATGCCAGCCAGCCCGAGCGAGGGTAGCACCAGCGCTCAGGCATTCCCTCCACGTAGTGCCTACCTCCACAAGACGAACGTCTTCACCTCACCAGGGGCGCACCAACCACCCACCCATCACCCTCCGTCGTAAATAATTACGTGCGAAACCAATGAATCACGGAAGAAGGTCGTCAATAACTCGCCCATCCCCATCCCCATCAGCCCAGCTCCGCCTAGACAACCGAGCCGGCTTCCGTTTGAATATTCAAAATAATTGATATTAACAACATAACAGAACGCACAGAAGTCCCTAATTAATTTCCTTCTTCTTCTTGCCGAACACACATCCGTCCGAGCGAAGAAAAAAACCAAAAAAACTGATTTATCAATTATATGCTGTTCTGCCCCTCTCATCCGCGTGTGCGTGCGTTTTCTCTTCATTCCAGTGGTGACCGAGGATCCAGAGTTCACCGATGTCATAGAGAACATCACCGTGCCAGCCGGAAGGAATGTCAAGCTGGCGTGCTCTGTCAAAAATTTGGGCTCGTATAAGGTGAGTTTATTATTATATCGCAACCCTCCTGCTGTTGTCCTCGTGATCCCTATGATCCCCCCTCCCAGTGTGTGATTATGTGTGTGTGTGTTTTTTTTTTTTGTTATTAGTCAAAGGGGATAAGGGTTTCGGTGCAAAAGCCCCCCTCTCTGGCATGCCATCATCGTAACAAGGCATTAATTAACCAATTTTGGCACAAGGGAACCTTTGCCATGCAGTGCACGTCCTTATCTCCTGAGATGGAACGATCTGGTGCGTACGGAACATATCCTCATATCCAGCACGTCCCCGTTCTCTCAGTCAGGGGGTGGTGCTGGTCTGCCTCCGCAGTCGGTGTTGAGTGCGTTGAGGGTGTGCGTATGTTTTTGCGTCGAGTTAATCTCAGTTGGCTTAGAGGCGACAACCTTTGCGGAATTACAAATCTAGAGAGAGAGCTGCTCGAAGGATTCTTCCACTCGTCAGTGTGCGAGAGTGGAGTGTGTGGAGCGTGCCTTGAGGCGGTTTGTGCCGTACACACAGGCACGCACCCGAATTCAAATTCATTCCCATCGATGCGTGCGGGTCGGTGGGTCGGTGTGTCTGTTTGCTCCCATGTCGGGTGGGCGGAAAACATGCTTTACCACCTGGCGGGCAAGACCACAGGCCACCACCACCCACCACAGAACAACAGAAGCGCAGGGAGCAGCAGCAGCAAAAATTGGAAGGAACACAAGCCAGGGCCGAATGTAAACACCGAGAGCCAACGGGGTGGGCTGTAGTTTGTGTGTGTTCATCTGGTGGCCAAGGATGAATGGACTCGACTGGGCTGGGGAGGGGGGTAGTGAAAGATGAACCAGAAGACGAAGACGAAGAAAAGATAAACAGGACACGCCAGGACCGGCAAACAACAGCATCGCCATCGGGGGAACTGCATGTGCGGCGGACACAAGACCCCCGGGGACTCTTTGCCGAAGGATTAGCCAGACGGGGCGAGAGCGACAGAGTTGATCTTTGGTCAGTTTATGCGATGGGATTACACTGATGACGGGGGGGAGGGGGTGCCCAGGGACTGGCCTCCTCGAGAGGACTTGATTAAATTGTCTGCCGCTTGAGGAAGTGCGGTGTGGACCGCCAACACACCTTCGAAGTCCCCGTATTGGGACCTTCGGAAGAACTGAGAAAAAAATCCAAGAAACTACTTGAGCCGATTAGGCGGGAGCGCCTACTAAGCCCTTTGAATGCCACGCCTCCCGGGCGCACAATGGAATTCAATTTAAAGATGCCCTCCGCCAGAAAAGTTCCCTCAACTGAAATTAATGACTTCTGCCGGCCATGTTGATTTGCAGAGATACCACCCCCTTCCACCTTACACCCCCCCCCCCCACACCTCGTTCTAAGATCAAGGTACTTGACCGACCGAATCGGCCGACCCAAGAAATCGAGAAGGAGAAGCGCAAGAAAGAAAAGGATTCCTTTGATGTGCCGTCCGTGATAAGCTTTCTCGCCCATATCTCGTGTCTAATGCGACAAAGTCGTCTCCTATCCCCGAAAATCCTCCATCCCCATTCCCCTCCTCCCAGCCACCCCACGACACACAGAGAGATCTCGCTGAGATCTGTGAAGTCGCGTGGGTGGGGGGTGGTGGCAACCAGCATTCACAACAATAAAGGCAAAGCGAATGTCCTTTAAATGGTTAAGCGTTTCACTATCTCTTCCGGGAGGGACAACGACAACGACGACGACGACGACGATTTTTCTGTCACCAGCGACAGCCCGGTGGATGGCGGTGGCGAACGACGATGGACGAGAAAGGACTTTCCTCTCGCTCGCCTCTTTTTTTTTCTTCGTCCGTTTTTTTCTTGAAATTAAACTTAAGTGGTGTGGCGCGAGCTGAGACGGTGGCGTTGGGAGTGGAGGCTGCTGTTTGTATGCATGCATCGAGGAGGAAGATTGAGAGTCTTAGGAAATTAATGTTCAACACTTTTTCATCGAATCCTTTTCGAGGCGAGTCGAGGCGACGGCACGAAGCCCAGGCACTGTGTGCGAATCTATAATATCACTTAGCTTCGAACGAAGCCTTTTCCTGTGCGAGCGAGAGAGCGCACCATGAATCGATTAGGGATTATATGGCGTGGCACGTAGTACATGACATGTGAGACTGCTGAGGGCTGGCGAGGGGGTGCGCTAAAGGCAAGGAATGTGTGATGTTGTGTTTGACTTTTATTCATTTTGTCAACATGTCGTGTGTGTTGTTTTGGATGCCATCATCAATTCACTTGTCGGCTGCTCCTGCTGCTGTCGGCGTCCTCGACGACAACGACACACTGTGACGAGCCGATGACAGTTGACGATACATCGCACAAAAAACAGAAGAAAAATCCAACCACCCCCACACCCATGCAAACACACACGGAATAAGAAATGAGTTCGAGGAGGAAGCACAAGGATGTGTGTACATTCGGGCGCGTGATCCCATTGGACATCATTACCGGCGCTGCACCGTGTCGGTGGGCGATCCGTTGCATCGTTTAAATTAAATCGTCGCCGCATTGTGTGCCGATTTTGTCACTTTCCCTGCCGCAAATCACATTTGTGTCACTCGACTGCTCGCAAAGGAACGCCGACACGGCCGCCGTGGAGAAGGACGGCTTGAAAGCGGACAAACGACACAAAAAATGTGAAGAGTGGAGAGCCGGCAGCCAGAGTGTGTCTGGTCGTGACAGATCCCTCAGCAGAGGGTAAACGGCTTTAATGAAATTAATTAGGCCAACCAGATGAGATTTTCATCGTCAGCATCCCTCCACTTTGGCTCCCAGCCCACGGCACCCGCCTCTCCCAGCCCATTCCCTATTGACATGGCGGTCTTCAGCCGCCCTTCGCCTTCGCTGCTGTGTTGAATTTGTGTCCAACGGTGTAAGTTAACTTTTTCATCCGTGTAATTGGGAAATTATCCCTTTTCAACTCGGCATCCCGCCCCCCTGCCGGCCCAACAACGAGAAAGAGAGTGCCCCACCATCCGTTGCATCCTGACGGGACGTTGAAGAGGATAATTAAAGCTGTAAAACTGCGCTTAAATTTGACGATGGGCATCACGACGGCAGCACCGTCAACATGGGCATCAGACTTACGCGGCCGACGGGGCACATCCGTCCGGATGCTAAAAGGACACGTCGACGACTTTAAATGGAATCATCCGCCGCCGTCACCATCGTTGTGTACACAGAGCGGGGTGTTGCATTAAACATTCGAGGAAAAAAAAATCAAGAAAAAATGGGAAATCATGAAAAAAGAAAATCACCCCTAATTGGGTGACGTTCCTCTTTAAATGGCGAGGTCTCCGTGTCACAGGATCAATGATTAACACGCGTGTACTCGCTCCAGAGCATTCTTATCCACACGATGCCACGGCACGGCACGGCACGGCACACCGCACGACGCCGCCGCTGGTGGTTATCGGCATCAAAGTTTGAGAATATAATGCAAATATTTGACGGTAAATAGGAAACGCCATCCAATCCACTAATCAGCGGCAGCCGGCTGGAGGACATGTTCGCGACGTGCTCACGCATTCGAAATCATCGCGGTAGCGGCGGGGGGTGGGGTGAACCTTCGAAATGCGCTCGAGGTGGGATGCATGCCGGTGATGGGATTTTCTCTCTCTCATTACAGAGAGTCAAGGAGGACTTAACGGATGGGTGGGTGGAGGTTCGTCGTTACTCACTCTTTGCAGTTCGATAAGATTTGAGTGATGGATTGGCAGTTCTTGCAAATGGCGGGGATTGTTGGCTTTGGAACGTAAGTTTGAGGGTTGAGATGGGGAGGTTGAGGGAATTGCCCGGTCCCTGTGCAGCAGGATCCTTCTGAAATTCCTTCTAGAGGCGAGAGTGGGACGTTGGTTGCTGTTTAGACTACACTTCGTGGTCGTTCTCAGCGCCTTTCTAAACTTCTTCTTAACTCGATGTCATAGTACGCGTGGCACTACAGTCCGTAGAGGACCAAGGCCTATATTCTCAGTACCCACTCGTGTTGTGCGTGCCATCCTTCTGTCATGAGTAAATGGGACTTACTTACGAAGGGACGTATGGAGGACGACATAAAACTCGACTCCGAACGGCCAAGTTTGAGAAGCTTTCTCTAGACAGACAGCATTGCCAGTGACTCGAGTCGTGAGAAGTATTGTCGTACATACCAGGAATCGAACCTTGACACCAAGCTTGAACTGTGTAGTAGTTGAGCCACACCGCCCCAGGCCACATCTCGATGGTCGAACATAACTCCTCCCAAGTCAAAAATTCGGGCAGCGTCAATCCCAAGAGCACCACCCACTCGCCTCCTTCTTCTTACTTCGGCGCCACAGTCTTAGGTGTACCTGGGCCTCAACCAACAACCCTCTTCCTCCATCCAGCACAATCTTACGCCAGCTGCCTCCAGCTACGCTCACCAAGTTGTCTGAGGTCCTTCTCCACTTGTGTGTGCCATCTCGATCGGGGTAGTGCTCTGTTGCTCGTTGAGTTATGTCAGTGGGCTGCCAGCAAAATCGCCATCACGCTAAGACCATTGATTGTATATTGTGATGCCAACAGTCAGACCAACACCACTGATCAACAGCTCCAGTGACAGTGGCCTTAAATGGATCCCAACCGCAAATTGTGAGCGAACCAAATTGGAAATCCAGCTAAATATAAAAATCCGCTTAACTTTGCTTTCACTTGGATTCGAACCACGGACCCACTTAACCAGGGCAGGCACTCAACCAATTGCGCCTGTGGCAGATGGTGCCCCTTGCTCGGATTTGAAGACTCTTCTGGCAGGAGTTGTGGTGTCCATGTGCTCTACATAACCTAGTCACCTTGAGCGTTGGATCTGAAGACGCATAGGTGCATGCCGCTGCACAGTTTGTGGTTGAGTCTTCTCCTCCAGACACGATCATGGCAAACAGGACCAAAGATCGCACGTAGAACTTGTCTCTCTAAATGACCAAGAGCCTCTTCTTTCGCATTCGCAGACGCCATCAAAGCAGACAGGGACACAAATGCACCCAGAACATTGTTTTCAAAACGACCAAAAGGCCTCTTAATCCACGTTCAATCCTGATCTTCTGATCATCCCTGACCTCTTTGGACCATGGGGCAGGGTAGGCTTGATTAGAGTGTTGTATAGTCAGCTTGACCTTGCAGCACACGGAGACAGGACAGCGATGATCAGGGTGTTCTCTAAAGTCAGCTTAGTCTTGCGAGAGATGGCTCTGTTACTCAATTGCGAGGCATGAGTAATTCTGCGCTTGCTCCCGGTAGTGGTGTTATTGTCCCTGTTTACTGCAGAGCCGAAGTAGACGAAGACCTTGACTACCTCAAGGTTTCTGCTGCTCTTTATGGCGCTCTGACCTAGTCGTCCGTATTGTGCGCCATTTCCTAATGACAGCATGGACTTTATTTTGTCCTGGCTTATGTACCACTAGACCCGCTTCCGTTTCAATCAAACAAACGCCTCATTGTCCTCATGCCATCCACGGAAGTAAGCAGTTGAATTCTTCTCTAAACATGTAGTAGCACATTGCATCAGCAACAGAAATTCAATGGAAGCTAAGATGTCGGCAGTCTCAGTTGGGCGGTGCTTAAGACTCTAAACAGCTTCACATTCTGCTGAAGGCAATCTGGCAAGGTCACAAACACACTGGGAGAAAGGAACAGGTTAAAAATGATATGGATGCCAGGCAATGAAAACCATTAAGAAGGCTAGCAATGAAAGGGGCCTGAACTCCATATATTGGGCCTGTACCCCCTCATGGATGCAGCAACATTGATGCACAACTAGACATGAACAACTGGACAAATAAATGCCGGATCCAACCAGGACGAACAACCACTAATAATAATAATATGGGAGGCGCTACAGCCCGTAGGGGGCCAGAGCCTAGCTTCTCAGCAACCACTCGTGTTGTCCATGCTATTGTCCTCTCACGAATGGGACGCACAGTTTTATGCCGACTCCGAACGGCCAAGTTTGAGAAGCTCTCTAGACAGGAAATACTATTTGAGCATTGTCAGTTACTCGAAAGAGGTGGGGCCGTGAAAATTAATTTTTGTCGCACAGAGCAGGACTCGAACCTACGACGCCGAGGTTGGGGTCGACCCACATACCCACAACGCCACGGACTCCATACGGCAAGACGTTAAAGCTTAGTATTGCTCAGGCGGTGCTTGTGGCCATCCAGAAAGCGGCGACAGTGCTATGTGCAGGCAGCTTCGAACTTTCAGAGAGTTTCAGGGAGCTGCGATTGCAGCTTTCCGACGGCAAAGCTTAGTATCCTGTCTCGACTCCGTACTTCTCTCGACATCCTTATCCTTACCTTGGCTACAACAAGGAAATGGTCTGAGTCGACGTTGGTGATCACGGGCCAGAGATGGAGATGGCAATGTGATCAATCTGATTGACGGTTCATTCATCACGTGAACGCCGGGTCCCCTTGTGGATGTTAAGGTGTGGGAACCGAGTGCTCATCACAGAGAGGTTACGCCCCGAAGCGAAATTCCGGAGTCTGTTGCCGGATGTGTTATCGGGCGGGCTGTGTTTTTCGATGACTCTAGCAAAGATTTCTATCTTGCCCAGATGTGCGTTGAAATCGCCAAGAACGATCTTGGTGTCATAGCTAGGACACCGATCGTATGGTTCTTCTAGGAGATCATAGAAGTCATACTTGCTATCACTATCCTTCTCCTCCGTCGGGGAGTGTGCGTAAATCAAGTTGATGTGCCCGAGCTTAGCCTTGATGCGGATTCGTATGAGGCGCTCGCTAAGCTTAAGACCTTTTGCCTAAGTCTGCCTCGAACGACAAATTTGTATCCAAATAAGCATTGCCTCGAGATGTCCGTGAGATGTCGCAGTTGCTCCTCTTTCTCTTGCCCGGCCATCACATCGCATTTCGTGGATGGCGGTATTGTCTGCTTTGTAGCAGTCCAGGGCCTCCGCGAGTTCATCGGTCTGCTCGTGGTCTGTTCAGGGACCTCACATTCCACTCAGGTTGGGGTCGACGCACATACCCACAACGCCACGGGCACATGCCACATGGACTAACAAACACCCTCCAAATAATTCATGAGGACTAATCCCAGCAGAAGCAAGGAGGCTCTGAAACTAAATAAGTCTGAGCTTGGGATACTATGTGGTGGACTGACAGCCAACTTTCTATGCAACTGCCGCCTACATAAAATGGAACATAGCAGCGGACAATAATTCATTCCATCCTTCATCCTGCAACAACCTGGAGAGATTGGCAGAAGTGTCAAGACTAGACATGGCACTGTACACAGCTCGTCTCTCTGCACACGTACGTCATATGCGGCGACTACGTGATGGGTGTCGATCTACATCTCTTGGGTTTTCGCCTTCCTTGAGTCGATCGTGAGCTTCCCCGGCCTGAAACCCCACTGATAAGGACTCATCAGACTATTGACGAATGGCTTTAGGCGTTCACACTCAACGGCAGAGACGATCTTGTCCGCGATGATACGAAGACTGATCCCTCGTTAGTTGTCGCAGTTGAAGAGGTGTCCCTTCTTGTCGACCGGACAAACGCCGCTGAGACCCCACCCATCGGGCAGGCTTTCGTGCGACCCCCACTCAGCAAAGAACGGCCCTACCTCCCCCCACTCAGCAAAGAACTGAATCTTAAAAATGAGCTGGTGCATGCGCCTAAAGCTGCTTTAAACAGAACCGTCCAGCCGCTCGAGTTTGTTTGACTTCAGTCTAGATGTCGCTAATTTGATCTCGTCTAAGTAGGGGGACGGAATTCTTGTCCATCCTCGTCCAGAGTAAGGGGAACATTCTGCAGTGGTGGCCAGTGGCGTTGTGGGATGATGCCCTATGCACTTCAACCTCGATGTCGGTTCGATCTCTATGACAGAGCAGGGATCCTGTGACAGGCCAGGGATCCTGTGACGGACCAGGGATCCTGTGACGGACCAGGGATCCTGTGACGGACCAGGGATCCTGTGACGGACCAGGGATCCTGTGACAGACCAGGGATCCTGTGACAGACCAGGGATCCTGTGACAGACCAGCGATCGAACCCAGACATCTTTCTAGTCAAAAAATTAGGCGCTCGGAGTCGGAATAGGTATCTTCCACTCGTGAGGGAACAATGGCACGCTCAACACGAGTGGTTGCTGAGAAGCTAGTGGTCGAGGCGAGAGTGGGAATTTGGTTGCCTTGGAGACTCCGCACTCCGTGGTCGTTCACAGCGCATTTTCCGCCCAATGGTGGCTCTACAGCCCGTAGACGACCAGGGCCTATTTTCTCAGTACCCACTCGTCCTATGCGTGCTATTGTCCTATCGTGCGTGAATGGGACTCACAGTCTTATGCCGACTCCGAATGGCCAAATTTGAGAAGCTTCCTCTTGACAGAAGTACTCTATGAGCATGTGGTTGGATTCTGTTTCTTCATCACCTCTACTCTTCTGGTTTAGTCGGGAGGATATGTTTCTATAGCACAGGGTACGTTGAATTTTTATTTTAGCCTCGCCACAGTGACTCGAAGGGGTGAGGTGAGACCGTGGAAAGAAGTTTTTCTGTTGGTTGTTGAGAAGCTTGACCCGAGGGCATTCGGACTGTAGCGTCATCCATATAATTATCATTCTGCCTGACAGCGAAGTGTTTGTGTCGTCATCGCCGTTTAACAGGCCGCAGAAGTGATTTCGCTAATTTCTCAGCAACGACTGCGACTCCACTACTAGTTGTCCACTTTCGTCCCTGCTTCGGTCCCAGCTGTCACCCACTCGTCCCCACAAAACCAACAAAAACTCCGCCCGATTTCCCTAGTCACACACTTCCACAGAAACCCCTCTTGTCGTCCATCCAATATCCACCGCCAATTCTAATCTCCGACAACTTCACACTCCAGCCGCAGCCTCTGTCCCAGTCGCCGCCCCTGTCCCAGCCGCAGCCTCTGTCCCAGCCGCAGCCCCTGTCCCAGTCGCAGCCTGACAGTCGCCGGGTCAAACGTCAAATCGAAGCGGCAGCATTGCCTAGCAATTAAGGTGTCGTCAGGGGGACAACAGCCGGCGACGACAGAACCACTGCGGCACCTGACAGTTTGTTTGCGGATTGTTCCTGACAGGAGCTCGTTCTTCTTTTCCATTTCTGTCTCACACTCACGTTCTCTTTCTCTTTTTGCAGGTGGCGTGGATGCACTTCGAGCAATCGGCCATCCTTACCGTACACAATCATGTGATCACACGTAATCCACGCATCAGTGTGACACACGACAAGCACGACAAACATCGAACATGGTTTCTGCATATCAATAACGTCCAGGAGGAGGACCGAGGCCGCTATATGTGTCAAATTAATACAGTGACAGCAAAGACGCAGTACGGTTTTGTCAAAGTTGTCGGTAAGTTTCACATGACAGTCTGTGTTGTTTCTATCCGCCCCCTGCTCCATCCCGTCCCACTCTGAAGTGGATTGTCACATGAAAGATTTACCGAACACTAAAGTTAACGAGGGGTGATTAATGTTTCAAACGTACACAATTGTTCGCCCCGCTTCGAGTGCGGACAGTGTGCGCTCACTCCCCGAAACTGATGTTGACTTGATGAGGGTGGTTGGTGGGTGCTGGGTGGGTGGTGGTGGAGTGGCCAGCCAATAAGCTTGACCGTCTGTCGTCACGACTCGATGCGGCCCGAAAAACTTTTCTAATAAAACCGATTACACACGTTTTATTCTTTGTTTACCAGTTATTTTCTATTTTCTTCGTCTTCCTTGTGACTCCCTTTCGGGTTCACTGGCGGTTTGGTTTTGCGGACAATATGGGGATTATCTATAAAATGGTTTAATATCCTCCGCATGCCCTGCCGCGCGCCGCTCTGCTGGGCGTCATCGTCTGATTTGGCGATTACATCCCTTCGCCGGGACACACACACACACACACTCGGAGGGGATGACAGGGATGACATTCGAATTAAATTGAAAGCGGTTTCCTGTGCTCTGTCCTTTTGTTGAATCGGAGCGGAGGGCTCTCAAGCTCTCACATGCTAAAGGGATAACGTCGTCGTGATTATCTCATCGGCTTCTCCAAGTGTTGTCTAGTCTTGTTGCCCGCCGATTTTTTGTTGCCAACCCCACTGTGGGGCACCCCTCGGAATACATTAGCCATATTGAAGTGCACTCCTCACGCGGGGACTGGGGAGCAGGCAAAGGATCCACGGCGGATATTGACGGAAGTTCTGTAATTTGTTGGCATTGTTGCCAAAAAAAATTGCTGGCGAAATTTTAATTCGGATGCATGAGCATTTGTGTTCCCTAATTTGATGGAGGGAAGGACCTTTGGGTCTAGTGCTCATTTAGCTGAGCGAAGCCGCTCAGGCATGAAGGATGAACTGAATGGCTGATGCGCCCTAAATGACAACTCATCCACGGAGCTTATCATCATCTCCATTGGAAGCCTACCGAGAAACTTGAAAGTTTCAGAGGGATTGTTAAAAGAAGAGGGGAAGTTGATCAACGTTGGGGCACCTCGTTACTCTGACTGATTGAAGGAGAGGGTTGACAACAGCAGGGTGTGGTGGTGGGTGTGGTGGTGGGTGTGGTGGTGGTTTGTGGTGGTGGGTGTGGTGGTGGTTGTGGTGGTGGGTGTGGTGGTGGTTGTGGTGGTGGTTGTGGTGGTGGGTGTGGTGGTGGGCGTTGAAAAATGTCATTTCCTACCGTGGCCCCCATCATCTGTCTGATTTTCTGTTGCCACGGGACCAAGTGGTCTCTCGCAACGTCCCAGCTCAAGGATATCGAAAAATCTAGGGACAAGCCTTTTACAAAAAAGCCAAAAGCCTGGCCACAGGCTTTAGGAAAGGCACCCAGGCTCTTCGAAATTGCGAGGGTAACCTGGGGAATAGTGGATGTGTTTAAGCAAACACTTCCAACAGCTGCTTAGCGGGCCTGACCAGGAGAGAGTGATAGGGAACCAGGAAATCCCAACTCCAGTCGACGAAGCAGTCCTCCTACCCAGCATTGAAGAAGTCGGTGCAGCCATTAAAAAGAAGACCAACAAAGCCGCAGGCTCAGATGGCTTACCATCGGAGCTTTTCAAAGCTGGGGGCAATGTAATGGTAGGGAGCATGCACCAAATCATTTGCCGAATTTGGGAAGATGAAAGCATGCTCGGCGACTGGAACATCAGCTCCATATGCCCCATCCACAAAAAAGGCGATCCTACCTCCTGCAACAGCTACAGAGATATATCCCTGCTCAATGTCGCCAACAAGATCCTATCCAGCGTACGTCTAAAGCCGTTTCGCACCGCACTAATCGGCACGTACCAGTGCGGCTTCCGGCCCGGCAAATCGACTATAGACCAAATCTTGACACTAAGGCAGATCCTGGCGAAGACCAGCGAGTTTCAAATCGATACTCACCAGCTGTTCATCGATTTTAAAGCCGCATACGACAGCATTCATCGCAAGGAGCTATTCGAAGCGATGGCCGAATTCGGGATCCCGGGAAAACTGATCCGGTTGTGTCGCACCACACATACGCGATGCACCGTGCAGTTCGGTTCAAAAACCTCTGAGCCGTTCGAAACCTGCCCCGGATCTCGGCAAGGAGATGCGCTGGTGTGGTACATTTGGTACTGGAGAAGATAGTACGGCGGGCAAAAGTCAACACGGAAGGCACTGTCTTCTACAAGTCAGTCCAGCTGTTGGGATACGCTGATGACATCGCGCAGTCCCAATGCGCCGTAATGAACCTTTCACGGCAATTGAAGAACAGACGAAACGAGCTGGTTTAAGGGTCAACGATGACAAGACAAAATATATGCTGTCGAGCAAACAACGATTCGCCGCACACCACCTAGGCCAAAACGCTACAATCGACAGCTACAAGCGCAAACGTAAACTCCGCAAATGACATCGTAGTGGAGATCCGACGTAGAATCGCCCTTGGCAACCGATGCTACTTCGGTCTGTCACAACAACTGGACACGTCATGCTCTACAAAACCCTTATCCTGCCAGTCCCAAAAGCTGGACATGAAGTAAGACTGCAGAGCTGATTCTTGGTGCCTTCGAAAGCAAAAATTCTACGTCTCATATATGGTCCCGTCTGCGTGGAAGGCGAATCGAGGAGAAGACACAACCGCGAACTCTACGAGATGTGAGAGGATGTGGATGTAGTCCGGAGGGCAAAAGTCCGTCGACTGCACTGGCTCGACGAACTATACGGGCTGTTCAGCGACATCGACATAGCCAGAAGAGTGAAGATCCAACGATTGAGATGGCTAGGTCATGTAGAGCGGATGGAAACCGATGCGCCGGCCCGTAAAGTCTTCGAATCCACCCCAAGGGACGGCGCAGTAGAGGAAGACCGCAACTCAGGTGGCGCACGCAAGTGGAAAGCGACCTCAACCAACTATGCGTTCGAAACTGGAGACAGCTAGCTTAAGATCGAGCTGGCTGGAGACGCTTGTTGGTTGAGGCCCAGGTCCACCCCGGACTGTAGCGCCACCTTAAGATAAGACACTGGCTCGGCCGCATCGAGCGAATGGACAACAACGCTCCAGCAAAGAGGGTCTTCGAATCCGAACCTCCGGTACAAAGACCAAGTCGCTTGACGGCAGAGTTGGTTGCGTGCCTGCCCTTGGTTATAAGGGTCTCCGGAATCCCAGTAAAAGCAAAAGTCTTGTCTCGTCCAATGGGCCAGTCAACCATGTGCCGTTGGGATGAAATTAACTGCATTGGGTATCACAATGGACCAACAATGGTCTAAGTGGGCCAGGAACTTCGCGGGCGGCCCAATAACCTAACCTAACCTAAGTCATCAAGGACGCAAGACAGCTTGGTCTTGGAGACTGGAAGCAGCGTGCCCAGGACCGTCACCGATGGAAGGCAGCAATTACTCAGGCTCAGACCCTTCATGGTTCGTCTGCCTGATAAGTAAGTAAGTACGGGACCAAGTGGTCAACCTGGTGGAACCCCGCAACAGCGCGTGTTCTCCATCACAGAAGCCCCGCTTGACTTCATTTCGTGCGCATCCATGGTGTGAACTTCGGATGCAATCCACTCGGACGCCTTTGATCTTCGCAAACGCAACCCATTCATCCGACCAACCCGCAGTTTTGTGTTCAAATCCCCGCGAAATCCATGCAAGCCGGCAAAAAATATCTTCAATGTCCTGGCAAACGTCAGTTCCGCGGTCTCGTAGGAGGCATCCTGACGGTTGCGATAAATTACTAAATCCCCCGTCAAATATTCTGCTGCCGTCGTCCAACCATTAACCTTACCACCCTCTCCCCAGAAGGCTGTGAAAAATCGAGCATTTTTTTTCGTTGTTCGTTCGCCCCGCTCCGCCACCACACACATGACATCTCCACACAACGCGTCCTGTCCTATCAAAGGATGAAGTAACCAACAAACGAACAGAGACAGAAGGGGGATGGAAGGAGAGATAACAAAAAAACCGTCTCTGAAATCCAAGAGAGAACAGATTTCGCAGAGATTCCCCCGCACACAAAACTGACATTTCACAGTAAGCCATTGTGCGGGTCGGTCTCCAGCATGTCCAGTGTCCTCTTACATCCCACCCAAAAGCCGAAGCCAAACGCGGGACAAGGACACAACAGGAAAAAAAAAAGAAAAAACCCAACCAAACCAAACCAAAAACCCAGTTCAAAGTTCCAACGTGAAAGGATTTGTAAAGGGCGACAGGCAAAAAATGAGAGACGGAAAAAACAGAACAGAACAGAAACTCTGTTGACCATATGCGACACCAACAGCGGCGACATTTAAAAGGACACACAGCGTGTCCAGCGCCGAACTCAAACTGTTGCTGTGGAGAAATGCTCATGGGCGCAAAATGCCTTCTGGCATGCAAAACTGACGTCAACTGACCCGCGAGGTGATGCACACAACGTCACTTTCCCTCAAGCGTCGTCCGAGATGGCGGGGGGGAGGAGATGGGGGGGGGGGGGGGCAGGACGTGCATCCTTCCATCCTTGACACCGCCACGCCGCTTAACATTTAACCAAACTTTAGTTTGAGGCGTCTAATAAATTGTGACAGCAGCGGTGCTCCGCTCCCGATCTGACCACCGTATGTCCTTTTGCTCATAATTCATCAACCCCCCCTCCCCCCACACCAAAGGAGCGGAAAAAAAATAAATAAGCACAACACACTCGGACACACGGCATCCATCCGAAATGTTGGAATTCAACTCTCGCTCGTTGGCAGCGGCCGCGACGCCGCCACGCTGGATGCATGGCTGGAGCATGCTCTTCCGGTGTGCGTCGTCCTGTCGGGGCCACTGTTGGTCGCGTAAACCATAACAAATGTGATTGGGGCCAACACATTGCCTCCCCTGGCAACGAACAGAGAAACAGAAAAAAAAAATGACAACTAATGGCCAGGGAAACTTAATTTGATTGTGAATTCGTGATTTAGGAAACAATTTCCATTCCACACTCAGACACACTCACACACACACGGGCACACGAGCATGGGCGCGAGGACATCCATACGTGTGGTCGTCCTGTCGCAGTCCAGAGCTCGGTCCATCGGCGGCGGTGGCGACAATGTTCGTCGTTCGTCCTCGTCCGTTTGTCCTGCTCTCGGAGGACGAACGACGCGCGTCCAACTAGGACCCCACTGCTTTATTGTCATCAGGATAATTGAATTTAATAAATTGCCTCATTATGCTGGAAACGGTATTATAAACCCCCCACACACATAAGCACGCTCGGGGCACACACGAACGATGAGGGCAGCAAGGATGCCAAGCAGGCATTCCCCATCGCCACCTCGTCCTGGCCGCCGAGCGACGCACCCCGAGGTCACATTATGCAGAGAATTAAGTGCAGTTCCGGTGTGGGATTGGGGGCAGCGGCAGCAGAGTGTGGTGTAGCCTCAGCCGGAGGTGCTGCATGCGGAAGGGCACTCTCGTAGGCTGATTTAATGAGATCCTTTTGTTTGTTTGTGTTGTAAACTGTTGTTCTTTCCGAGGGGTGGGGCGGGGGGTACTGATGCATTTTTTCGCAATCAAAATGTTTTTTTTTTCTCCCCTCTCAGGGGGTGGGGGAGGGGGTGAAGGAAAAAGTTTGCTGAACCGTCGAAAATATGGCTTGTCCTTTGTTGTGTCCCCGAGTCCTGTGTGTTTCAACAGCAATAATGCCATTACTGGCGAAAAGTTAGACAACCGAGTTTTGAAGGAGTTTTTAGTCGAGTTCTCCTGGCCATGCACTGCCACTGGCTGCCACTGCCGCTCCTGGTGATGATGTTTGTTGGATTGCTTGAGTGGTGCGGCGTGGAAGATCCCCCCTCTTTTGTGAAAAATGAATGCGTCACAAGGAGGACTTCGGAATGGGATTTCCGGTTTATCTTGTTGAGGTGGTGCATCGCCAAGGGCCGGGACAGACGGCAGCCGCCCGAGATAAATCGGTTTTTTGAACTTTAAAGGTCGTCGACGGCGGAGGAAGAAGACGCTGAATGGAGGACGACGACGATGACTTGTGGACAGGCGACGCGACGACGTACAAACGAATCGAGAGATAGGGGCGACGACGGTAGAGGCAATGGCAAGGGCTACTGCAACTGAATGCTGCTGCGACTGACTGGGACGGAAGTTGTAGTCAGCGATTGTCTTGGGGACGAAAGCGGCGCAGATTTGAATCAGATTGGTTGGAGGGGGAGGACGGCGGGCTGGTGGACAATTCACCAAAGCCAACCCAATTAATCTAAGGAACCCCGATGTAGCTTGCCAGCACCAGCGACTTCAAGATGTACCCTGCCACTGTCACACCTCCCCACGGCAGCACTAGGGGCTTCAAGGTGTACCCTGCCACGGTCACACCTCCCCACGGCAGCACTAGGGGCTTCAAGGCGTACCCTGCCACGGTCACACCTCCCCACGGCAGCACTAGAGGCTTCAAGCTGTACCTTGCCACCGTCAGCACTAGGGGCTTCAAGGTGTACCCTGCCACCGTCAGCACTAGGGGCTTCAAGATGTAGCCTGCCACCGTCACACCTCCCCACGGCAGCACATAGGACTTCAAGACGCACCCTACTGGCACTAGAGGAGCCACCGTCACACCCTCCCTCACCAGCACAGGGGTAGGGGCCTTCAATTCTCCACCATGTACCCCGCTGCCACCAGAACAACCGTCACACCTTCTCTCTCCCCCCACCACGGCGGTCATAAACCATTTGCTGACACACTAAAGAGCCACTTTGTGTGAATCCACAACAGATCACCGATAAGACCGCATCGCATACCATCCACCGCCCCTCCGCCTTGGCACACGAACAACACTAAGTCTACAATCGATTCGCGCGCACACACGTTTATCCTCGAAAGTACCGCATTTAGGGCCGCTCGACTGTCGATCTTATCGGCCGGTATCATTGAACAGCAATCGTCTCGGTTTATCCGGCAGCCAAGGACCGCCATTCGCCGAGATCATGGCCATTTAATGGCGTATCGATGACACTGCCCGATAACCAATCATTCCGCGTCCCGCCACGCCCCCCCATCCGACCGGGGGGTGTGCGTCGACTGGCAGCCAATCTGCCAATCGGCCCACATCAGAAATTGCAAACACATATTTTGCCCAGGCGGGCGGTGGTGTGGCGTGGTGTAGCGTGGCGCGGCTGATGGCAGACTGGGTTGTAATAAGAAACGACATCAGAAAAGTACCGTTATCATTTAATTCCACCCAAAAACTGAAGTTTTATGTCGTTCGTCGCTCGTCCTCCACGAACGGAGAAGATGACTTGACTGACATATTACTGAGTGGGTGGTGGGTGGTGGGTGGGTGGGGGTGGGGGTTGGTAAATGGAAACTTCTTTGACACTTTCTTAACTTTGTTCCGTTTAATTAGGGACTACATGACTCTGTCTCTCCATGACCTCCTCTCTTTTCGACCAGCCGCCACCCACCAGGCTGCCTCATCAGCAGGACCTGGTCATCGTCGTGAAGTGATGTACCCCCATCGCCCATCGCCCATCAGAGATGAGTTGTAATGTCTAAGGACACCAGGAGAGCGTTAATAAAATGTAACGGTCGCCGGCAACATATTGTCAGAACACAGCCACAATCAGGGGGTTGGATGGAGCACCCCCGTCGAACGGATAAGTCGAAGTCGGCGTCGTCGTCGTCGTCGTTGTCGTTGCCGTCGTCTCCTTCGCCCGCTCCAGCGTTGTTATCCCTTTTTTGTGTTGTGCACACGGTCTCCGGATAACTTTTGATTATAATCGAGAGCGGAATAACAAATGAGCCCCTGACACACGGGCAGAGAGCGGGGACAGCAGGCGAAGTCCTCCTTCGACTTATCTGTCGACGACTGGGTGCTGCTGCAGGAGATGTTGCACTGCAGCCACCCAAGCCACCCAAGCCACCACCAGTGAGCGTCATCCATTTTGCAAGTTAAATTCGAAAACATCACCCTCGGGGGGTGCGGCTGACTGGTGGCTGGCAGGGTGGCGCTGTGATGTGAATCAAAGGAAGCAAATCTAAAAATTCCTTCGAGTGGAATTTTTGTGCGTGTTTTTTTTTTTTGTTCGCCTTGCTCCCTTTCACATGTCTCTTCGCGAGACACTTTCATGTGCAGACTCTGCCGGGCTGGAAGCTCTGAGCTGTGCGATGTCAGAGGAAACAGAGTGAAAACACGGACACTGCAACGAATTGGTTTCGGGGAAAAATTTGATTTGCGGATGTCTTGTGCTTGCAATCATTTCACATGCGGATGTGTTATCATCTTTTGAAGACACCGCCGAGGATGACACGACAGATGGGCAGGCTGACACGGGGCGGGGGAGGGAGGGAGGGGGGGGGGGGGGGGGGGGTAAAGGGACTCCTGCCAGAAGTTACTTAAGAGAAATGAAGTCACTTATAGCGATTCAATGGATCAGAAGGAGGAGGATTGGTTGCTGCGACGTCGGGAGGTTCTTCAAATGAATTGCGGATTCCCCGTTCTGGGTGAGCTGTCAAAGGAGAGCGAGAGCTGTGATGGAGTCGATTGAGGGGGTCAGTTCAGTGAGTGAGTGAGTCGCCGGTTTTATGAATGAACTGTGCAGCAAGGGGGGAGACGACTCAATCAGATGCAGAGATTAAGAGCGCAGCTGAGTTGACGGGGTGATTGGAAGATGTCCGGGGGATGCATTTCAATTTCGACCTGTCACAGGAGGCAGTGGTGCTTCTTAATCGTTGCTGTGACTACATTCTTTATAGGGGCTTGCAAAATATGCCATTTTAACTCCTGTAGCTCTCTCTAACTCGAATTCCTAATGAGCTTGAGTCATATTCAATGGTGCTGCGCCAAGTTTCCTTAGGGCGGCCAGTTGTTCGGCCTGCCTGTGTCAGCGGATTCCCCTGAACAGCGTACCTCGCAACTAAATTGTCCTCGCGCCTCCTCGCGTCCAGTCCACTCCCACTTCCTCTGTCGTAATGCTTATAGGTCCTTGGCCCGTTCTCAGACATGGTTGCTCGTTCGACAGACGCTTCGACCAAACATTCCCAAGGATGCTCCCTAACCATCTGTTTACGACTGATCGCAGCTTTCGTGTGGAAAAGGTGTCCACTTTCCAGGCACTGCACCCACAAACCAGCTCCGATTCTTCGTTAGAGCGGAGCAGTCGCAGTTTGGTCACCAAGCCGATTGACATTGCTTTTCCAGATCGTGGATAGAATTCCCACCGCTGCGCACATCAAGTTCGGTGCCACTTCGATTAGCCGAGACCACACTTCCTAGGCTGTTGCCAGCTTCCTCGACTTCCAGCCCGGCAATGTTCAATTGGATGCCTTTGTCAAATAGTCAGATTGTCTTGGCATAGGGCTTCGGTTTTTGTCTGGATTTAGTTTCAGGCCCACTTTGTTTGGCACAGCTTCTAGATTGTGGGCCTTTATCCAATGCGACAGTAGGCAAACCCCGTTTGCGTAGTCTAGGTGTTTCAGATAAAACGTCCATCGAATGCCATAGCTCGTGCAGCATCCGTCAATGCTACGCGAAGTTCATCGCTGATAACCACCAGAAACAATAGTGGTGACAGTAGCAGACGCTGCTTGCAAAAATTTCGTCAGTAATGGCCACCGCCTTGTTTTTGTTGAGCGACTTGATTGCGAATGCGATGTGAATTCGGGACTTGGTTGCGACGGAGTACTCGCTAAAGTTAGAGAACATCGCGCAATCGATTTAGTGACTCAAGACAGTGGCGAAAGGTTCGTTCCATCCAGGGAGCTGATCTTCATCCAAAATCGGTAGGCTGCCATTTAGACTCTTTGCTGGGTGTTCTTTGGGGGTTCACAACTACATTACCGACAGTGAATGCAGAGCTGTGACATGCAACGACTGCAGAAAGGGTAGTCTTTCACGCTACCTTCACTCGGGGCCAACTCATCTCGTACAAAGCGCGGCCCGCTCCACTTCAGCTGTAGGAAGTGCATCTCACTGAAATGGAGGCCATTCACTGCCTGATTTGCTGGTGATGATCCTTGCCCATCTTGTCCCTGCTGTTGTGGGAGTTACTCACCGGGCACTACCGGGCACTACATAAGCGAGGAACCCAATGTCGAGCAGCTTCTTCTCCGAACGTGGCACGAATGTCTCCCTCATCACGTCTCTCGAGGCTTGCTTTAAATACGACTCCACCACCAAGGCGACCCCTTTGCAGATCCAGGACGAGGTGGTTGGACTAAGTCCAAGAACTGGCTTGGTGGTCGATGGAGGAGTATCGAGTGGGCTGGAGCTCTCAAGTGCGTGCTTTTCCGCCGCGACTACGAACAGCAGATGCCCGACCGGGAAGGTTTGAGGCCATACTTCGGTCACAGTCGGTTGGTGTACATGATGTGTCTAGGATCCAATTGACATTTCATTTTGGAAGTGAACTTGTGGAACACCCTCTCTTCAAGAGCAGCATGGAGAATCTCACATGCTCTCTCGCCTTCGACAGGGACCCTCGCAAGCACCACAGCAACAAGAAGCTCTACGACGAAGCACACATCATCCCCTTACAACAGTACATGGCGACACTGTGCAGAAAACAGGTTCTAGACATCAGCGACCCAACGAACGTAACGAGGCATTGAGGGAGCTGAGCAATACAATCCCCAGACAAGGCTACATCAACGCGCTTAGTCTGCAAAGTGGGCAATGAACTTGTGGATTGCTCTTGCAGTGCCTCAATAGAGCAACAAAGACGTCCCTGATCTACACCTTCGGGCACTGTAACTCCATAAACATTAGATCACCAACAGCCCATCACCCTCTTGGACTGGAACTCCGCCATCTACAAGAGACCACTGGTGAGAGCTCATAGCTCATGGCAACCATAGCTCACAGAGCTCATACCATAGCTGAGTCGGATAACTCAATTAATGTACACACAGTCGGCTCCATTCGTATATATATAATATGGGTGGCGCTACAGCCCGTAGAGGGCCAGGGCCTAGCTTCTTAGCAACCACTCGTGTTGTCCATGCTATTGTTCTCTCACGAGTGGAAGGGACCCACAGTTTTATGCCGACTTCGAACGGCCAAGTTTGAGAAGCTCTCTCTAGACAGGAAATACTCTTTGAGCATTGTCAGTGACTCGAAAGAGGTGGGGCCGTGAAAATTATTTTTGTTGCATAAAGCAGGACTCGAACCTACATCGTCGAGGTTGGGAACGACGCGCATACCCACAACGCCACGGGCTCCATACGGCAAGACGTTAAAGCCAAGTATTGCTCAGGCGGAGCTTCCATCCGTGCGGCCATCCAGAAAGCGGCGACAGTGCTATGTGCAGGCAGCGTCGAACTTTCAGAGAGTTTAAGGGAGACTCGATCGGCAAAGTTCCTAGCGGTCGATTGCGTTTGTAGCTTTCCGACGGCAAACCGTGGTGTTCTGTCTCGACTTCGTACTTCTCTCGATATCCTCATCCTTACCTTGGCTACAACTAGGAAATCCGAGTCGACGTTCGCTCCTCGGTACGTTCGGACATCATATCACAGACCAGCATGGAGATGTGATCAATCTGGTTGACGGCTGATTGATCACGAGACCGCCGAGTCCCCTTGTTGAATGTTGAGGTGTGGGAACGGCGTGCTCATCACAGAGAGGTTACGGCCCGAGGCGAAATCCATCCGCCTGAGTCCGTTTTGGGAAGCGTTGTCGGGTGGGCTGTGTTTTCCAATGACTCTAGCAAATATGCCCAGCTGTGAAATCGCATAGAACGACCTTGGTGTCATAGCTAAGACAACGATCGTATGTTCCCTCTAGAAGATCATAGAAGTCATCCCTGCTATCGTCATCCTTCCCCTCCGTCGGGGAGTGTGTGCAAATCAGGATGATGTGCCGGAGCTTAGCCTTGATGCGGATTGTCACGAGGCGCTCGCTAATAAACTCAAAGCTTAAGACCTTTTGCCTAAGTCTGCCTCGAACAACAAATCCGCATCGATGTAAGCGCTGCCTCGAGATGTCCGTGAGATGTAGCAGTTTCTCATCTTTCTCTTGCCTAGCCCCTCCCATCGCCTCTCGTGGATGGCAGTAATCTCTGCAATCTGTAGCAGTCTAGGGCCTCTGCGAGTTCATCGGCTGCTCGTGGTCTGTTCAGATACCTCGCATTCCACTCAGGTTACCCACAACGTCACGGGCCACCACCGCATTCCACGTGCATAAACCAGTGTCCTTCAATCGTTTGCTAGAGTCGTCAACAGTGAATCTGTCCATTTTCGAGGCAAACAATCTGGAGCGCACTTACTCAGGCCTCAAGACCATCATTTTTCGAGCCGAAAACACCGCTAAAATCGAACTTATAACCTCGACACCAAGAATTAACTGAAACTTGCTAGAACCGGTGGCTAGAGCACACTGTCTGGTGGGCCACCATGCTCACAGGCTCACAGGCTCACCACTGGAATATTCTGCCTAAATGAGGCTACAGTGGACTTCAACGAAGTTTCCTCTGTTTCTTGGTGGCACCATGGACCAGCAGGCCTACATGGGGTTGAGCTGCCACCCACTAGTCTAATTTAAAGGCGCTTAGTATCTAGAGGGGCGATGGCTACCTCAAGCAACTTGGAGTGCGAAATTGGAGGCAGCTGGCTAAGGATAGTGCCAGCTGGAGAGGACTGTTGACCGAGTCCCAGGTTCACCGGGGTGAACGCCACAAGAAGAAGTATCTAGGCAGTAAACGATGCCGATCCACACGAGAAGTCTCGGACAATCGAGGGCCGTTTCGCCAAAGCAAGAGGCAACCGATTGAGTCCACCTCTCAGTTGCCAACTGCCTCCCGGCAGGCACCACACACAGTCAATTTAATAATTACAACTCCTACCTGTCTCTCGGGTAATTGGTTTTCCCTTTTTCATTCATCATAACTTGACCCATAAATCCATCCTTCTTTGTTTCGGCTAAACTTCAGAAACTAATCCAATTTGGGATGCACACTACGCCCACCCCCACACACACTCCACTTATACACAATGTCTGGATCTGTCTTCCACTTGCAGTCCCCCCCAACATCGATGATTCACTGACATCGAGCGACATCATTGTCCGTGAGGGCGACAATGTGACCCTTCGTTGCAAGGCAAAGGGCAGCCCGGAGCCATCAATCAAATGGAAGCGAGATGATGGCAACAAAATTGTCATAAACAAAACCATGGAAGGTAAGTATCCAGAAATTTAATTTAAAACCAATACACTCTCACTCCGTTCCCTCCCTCTCTCACTCGGCAGTAAATGAGATCGAAGTTATGTCACTGGAGCTGGAGCGTATCTCTCGTCTGCACATGGGCGCATACCTGTGCATAGCCTCGAACGGCGTCCCGCCCACCGTATCGAAGCGGATCAAAGTCAGTGTGGACTGTAAGTTGTCGTTGCAACAGGAAAAATCAAGTGCATCCTCGAGTCGGGGAAAATCCAATATCCAATCTGTGCCTCTGTCTAATCGAATCCTTTCTCTCTCTCTCTCTCTCTGCACACAGTCTCCCCCATGGTATGGATTCCACACCAGCTGGTGGGTGTGCCACTGAACTTCAACGTCACCCTGGAATGCTTCATCGAGGCGAATCCGACGTCGCTCAACTACTGGACACGGGACGACGACCAGATGATCACCGAATCGGCCAAGTACAAGTGAGTGAGCCGGCTGTTGGAGGCCAGCTGGACCTAAATTGACTAATCAACCCTATCCCCCTCCCTCCCACCCCCCTTTCCATTGCAGGACCGAAACCATACCCGGCTCGCCGTCATACAAGGCGACCATGCGGCTCACCATAACGAACCTGCAGCTGAGCGACATCGGCAGCTATAAGTGCGTCGCCAAAAATCCTCGCGGCGAAATGGATGGCTCCATTAAACTATACCGTAAGTGTCGCATTAAAATATTTCACCCCTGGGTCGGGAGGCTGGATGAACAGGATACCCTTTGTCGTTACAAATGCCCAGCCACCCACCGCTCCCGGTGCTCAGATGTCGATTCGATGGGCGTTCTCGGCTTTGGATTTCATTGTAGTGCTGGGTTTGTTGCAGTGTCCCCCACCCCCCAACCACTCGGTTGAGGAGTTCGTTTTGTAATGTCAAACTGTTATTTATAAATATTTACACAGCGCGGCGGCGGCGACAGCGATGACAATTTAAATGTGTTTTGGTGGCGTTTTGGGATGAATAACTGTTTTACGCGAGGGCTTAAGCGGTTAGCAGCGTTTTTAGGTGATAAATAAACGCTTGTGCATTCCACGCGGGATTTTAATGAGATAATTAGGCGCGGGGGAGGCTGTTGTGTGTTTTTCCGGTTTAGTCTGGGGGCGGGCGACTGACCTTAATTGAATGACTCGAATGGACTTGTTGTTTAACTGATTTACGCGATTTAGATTTTGCAACTGAGGGTGGGCACGGTCAAGGTGGTGCATTCAGAAAAGTGCGTATTCCGATGTGGGCCGGATCTGAGGATGTTCATGTCTGCGACCAGAGAAGCACCTCAGACAAGGCCTAAGATGGCATATTCGACTCAAAGACGGGATGCAACGTAGAATGATCTCAGCCAGTAGGTCCTTAGATGCCTTATTAGACATGGATCGAGTGGGATACAGCAACAGATGAAGCCCATGTCACACAGAAAAGGAGAAAGTGCAATTTGATACTCCGGGCTATGCGTATGAACGATTCATCATCATCTTCTTCTTCTTCTTCTTTTTTTTCTTCTTCTTCTTCTTCTTCTTCTTTGTGTGGCGCTACAGTCCCGGGTCCACCTGGTCCTCAACCAACAAGTCTCTCAAACTGTCGCGATCTCCGGCTAGCTGTCCCCAGTTTCGCAAACCAAGTTGGTTGAGGTCCTTCTCCACTTGGGTGCGCCACCTTAAACGCGGGCGTCCTCTGTTGCGTAGCCCGACAGGTTCGGATTCGATGTGGTGTCCATCCGCTCTACATGACCTAGCCATCGTAGGCGTTGGATCCGTAGACGCCTAACTAGGCTCATATGAACGATTATCCAGGATTATTCGGGATTCCAAGTCCCTGTCGTACATAATGTTCCATAAGAGGTGTTCTAGTACCGACCGTTGTACAACTCCGCCAGTTCTGTGATGCAGCCTCACACCATCATCGGTATCACACAGCAGGAGTAGTTCATGCAGCAGGTCGAAGCTTATGCCCATCGTCACGCACAGACCTAGGTTCACACAGGCAGAGGCGTCTTCACAGATGTCTCCAAGCTAGTGAAGCGACAGAGGATGTCTACGCTGAAGGTGGTGCAGTTAGCCGACGCCTAAGATTACGTATTCGGCTGCGAGCCAGAACAGGGCGCGTTCGTGTTTGAGATAGACTACAGAAGAATTCCTGTCCGACAACGCCAGTGACAGTGTATTGATCCAAACCGCAAATGGTAACTGCACCAGACTTGAAAACAGGAACTTTGCATTCACTGGGATTCGAAACGGGGACTTCTCTAACAAACGGCAAACACTCAACCAAC
This sequence comes from Eristalis arbustorum, assembly GCA_916610145.1. Lineage (NCBI taxonomy): Eukaryota > Metazoa > Arthropoda > Insecta > Diptera > Syrphidae > Eristalis > Eristalis arbustorum. The sequence goes on from OU744319.1 coordinate 70,243,281, forward strand.
TGTGCCGTCCAGCTGATTTTGCTAATGACCTCAGCAAACGCCTCGGATGCCGTGTTCGAGTGTGAAACTGAGTGGCAATGACCACGAGCAGAGAAGATCCTCAATCAAGCTTGGTGTAGAGACAACCAATTGGGAAAGGCCCATGACTAGAACCTGCTTCTCCCCCGTCCAGTCTGCCATCCACTTCCATCCAGACCGCCGACCATCATGCACAACCACACACAGAAGAAGACTCAGCCAGATACGCCTCGCGATGAATGTGATACCGAGGTGGACTTTCCTGGAAACAGTGTCAACTGACATGTCGTTTAATGTCAGATCTTCACAGCTGATGGATTGCAACATACTCCAGAATGGTCTCATGCTTCAACCGGAGTTCTCAGGGCGTTACAACTCTTAGAGACGAGCTTCTCAGCAGCTCTTGTTTTGCGGACCACCTACTGTCAAGTTGCCAAGTGTAAGAACCTCTTTCTAGACAGGTTGGGTTGCGATGGAGTGCTGTAGGAGCAGAGGAATCAACAGATATTCATACCGCTTAGAAAGTTAGTCGAATCGACTGGCTTTTTTGTAGAAGGCCCGTATTTTTCGTTGTTCGATAGCCTTGAGCTGGGAGGTTGCGAGAGACCCTTTCTTTAGGCGTAGAAGCCTTCTCTCCTCCCGTCGTCTAGGCCGGTGCTCTTCTTGCGCTGCTCTTGTTTTCCGTTGCAGCGCTTTTTGGTATGCCTCGTCGGTTGCACGTTTTTTCTGCTGACACTCGCCATCATACTACAGGTATCTTGTCGAGGGTGGTAGGTAGCATAGGGCAGTTTCCGCTACCTCTTTGGTGGCCGAGCGGCAATGCAACCACATCTCGTTGACGTTTGTGCTTGATGTAGGCGTACTGGAGAGTCTCTCGATGCACATGGTAGGCCAAAGATGTTTGATCATGAGGCACTTGGTGCCAGTAGCCGATCTACGAAATGTCTGAGTAAGCGGTTCAAGCCAGGATCTAGGCTTTTTTCCTTTTTTCCAATCACCGTAGCTTCAAGTGCGCAGCAGTCGCCATACAGACCTACAACGCCATAGCCGCCACTTGACTTCTAATAGTCGTGGATTCTTATTAAATTTTGAACTTTTAACAGCTTTGTTCTTGCCTCCTGACTCCCAGGTCGATGATCGTTGCTGCATTTGGTTTGCCGAGCTCTAAGAACCCACCAAAAACCTGCTGCCACCTCGACCACGCCATCTCCTTCATCTCAATTCCGGTATCGTCCCCCATTTACTCCTCGACACTATCACTTAATCTCAATTTTCTAAAATCACCCATCTCCGCCCGTCCGTCCGTCCCTCAGCCCTTCCGCAAATCGCTTTTCCCACTTGTGCCTCCGCATTTACATACCCGACCAATTTCAGTGAATCAACACCCAAATTGGCAGCAAATCATAATTTTACAGTCCATCAGAGCTCGTGATTGGCTGAGCCGACAACAGTTCCGTCCTCGAAGAGGATCCAAATCCACCCGCCAGCCCCCTCCCCCCTCCGCACCACCACGATCCCAAATAAACCGAAATAAACCCAAATAAACTCCCGACTAAAAAGTGTCGAAATCCCGGCAAATAGATAAATCTTCCTCACACCCAATTGCTTCCGAGACTCGACTCCTCCCCGGCAGTTGGCACCACTCGGGGTGGGTGGGTGTCCTCCTCTCACTCTCCCTCTCTGGGCTTCTTTTTGTTCTGTTTACCACTAAATGGACCGGGCGGTGGCGGCGGGAGGAGGAGGAGTAGTGTCAATTGTGGTAAAGTACCAATGGATACACCTCTCCGCCGCGCCGACCGACACGACACAACTGTGGCCGGGTGATGAAGTGGCCCAAGTGTCTGGCCGGCAGAACAGGTTCTGACAATTTTAGTGCTACTTCCTTCGGTGTGCGCCTGTCCCTCTGTACGTGTGTGTGTGTGTGTTTGTCAGAGAGTACGTGTGAGCAATGAAAGTTCAATGAGTTCCTTTGTCGATATTTATCTCAGCGCTCAGCTCAATAGAGCCTTTTTCATTCGGCCACCACTTCGATGTTGATTCGTTTTCTCTCGTGTTCATCGGCATCCGAGTGTTGCTGGGGGGTGGGGGTTCGGCTGCTGCTCCTTGCCGGTGGCGACGGTGGCGGCGACGGCAACCATCGGTGATGGTGGATTATTGACGACAATTTGTGGTAATTTATGGGCTTTTTGTGGCCTTAGCGACGATTTTAACTTTTCCAAGGCGCTCGGCCACTCGACTGAATGACTTTTGTCGATTCGTTTCTTTTTTTTTTCTTTTTTTGTCGTCGCTTTTTCACACTTGCTTCGTGACCGACGTGGAAATAAGTTTCCATCCTCTTGTTTGCTCTCTCTCTCTCTCTCTTCGCCTCGTTGTGTCATGTGTGGCGCAGGGCGGTGGGCGGGTGGCTGGGCGGCAGGAGTGTGCCAGAGTGTGCCAGAGTGCCGTAATGAGGATATTGTCCTGCGAGGCAATTTGTTGTGATGTTGTCCGACGGACAAAGGATGCTCTCTCGTAAGAGGCTTTTAGACTGGTAAGCAATTTTTCAATTACCCGCATCTCGACGACGGGCTGGATGGCCCAAGTTATGGTGGCTGTGTTAATTGCATTCAGCGGTCAAGGTCGAATGTTTTGATTGGACGTGGAAGTTTTATGAAAGGCGGGCGCGTGCACAATGGAATGTTGGCAAAAGTTTGATCTCTGGCCGTCTTCGAGTGGCTCATCGCATTTATGCGTCACAGAGGGGCAGCAGCTGCTCTTGTATTGTGCGCGTCGCATTGTCCCCGTCACGAGTGGGTGGGGCCTACAATTTTGCGCTGACAGTGAGTGATTTTTTTTCTTTCCAGATTCACCAGCTCCCACAACACCACCACCCCCGACAACGACGACCTCCAGGCGAACGACGACAACAACGACGAAATTTGGCTTCATCACGCCCAGTTACGGCGAGCTGCCGACGAATTCCATAGTCGTCTTCGACAAAAGTAAGTGCCCCTCAAAGTCCTTCATCAGTGCGCCCCTCCCCCATTTAATGCCCATCTCCCCCCTTCCCTCTTTAGCAGGTTCCAAATATCAATCAAACCTCAACGAGATCGACAAATCGGAGCAGAAGCTCGCCGGTGACAGTCCCAAGGGCTACGACTGGTCAAAGGACAAGAACTCAGCGACGCGACCGCATCTGACCGGGAACACCGGCTGGTCCATCGCCCGATGCTTCATCCTGCACGCAGCAATCCTGTCATTAGTCAGCCGATATGTCGGCAGTTTTTGTTGCCACACATCCAACTAACCGCACGCCCGCAACCAAAGGTATTTGAAGAGCTCTAGCAATTTGTTTAAGGACGCAAACTGACGACGAGGACGACGACATGCAAACACAGCACCAGACAGACAGACAGACAGACAGACAGACAGACAGACAGACAGACAGACACACACACACTATGAGGGTTAAGGAATCATTACAAGCAAAATGAAAGAAAAAATGCCTAAAGAATGTATTTATGTGTAAGGAAAGTAAATATATATACATATAGGATTTATATATATACAAGACATACTGTAGAATATTTTATACCAATGTTGCAAGATGTTATGTACATAAACTTAAAATTAGACACACTGAGCGAGAAGCGAGCGGAAGCTTAAACAAATTGTGAACGGGGAGTAAGTGAAACTTATGTTGATGATGATGTTGTAGGCGGGGGAGTTCTTTTGGTGGGGGGAGGAAGGGGGTGGAGTCTGGCCTGGGGAAGAGAGAGAGAAGGGTCTTTCAGTGGAGGGATCGTGGGTCTATTGTGAGCAGGGAAGAGAAGGCCCCTTTGAGTGAGATAGGGTGAGCATCAGGGTTACCACTGGGACTCTATGGAGTCAAGAGGACTCATCTTTTTAGACTTACACTCGAGGAGTCATCATTTTTAGAATTGACACAATGTTTTAAGAACAAGATTACCTAAACAAGTGACGCAATTTTATTTCACATTTAAATTTTCATAACTTTGCAAGGTATGGACTACGCCTTAATTTATTTCCTGGACGCTTGCATTTAAAATGCCTGAGCACATGCTAGTAATGCACCCGGGAACGGTTCTGGACAGACTTCGATCCAGGAAAGGAATGTATTAGCATTTTCATAGATGGCTCCAAAGACAAAGAAGGGTCCAGCGTTGGAGTTTTTGTGGAAGACAACAACATTAGACTGTATTGCGTCGGTTTTCCAAGCTGAAACTTATGCGATCCTTTTGGCAACAAACTATATTGTGAAGAACACGGGGACGGATCGACGTATCTGTGCATGTAGTGACGACGCTTTAACCATTTCCAAGATAATATAGGAATGCAAATCCTGACTGAATTTGATTGGCAGTCAATATTACCTGAAACTCATTTGGGTTGCAAGACATCAAGCAATCGTTCAATCAAAGTCATTTCGTCGTTCTTTCCCAGGACCTTAACCTGTGCATGGGCCACCTGCGTCTGTGGTTAAGGCTCCCATTGATTGTTGCAACTCTCGAGGGCACAATCGGAGACGGCATGACTCTCTAGGATGTAGGCAGACCAAGCGTTTGCTCCCAAACGTCTATAAGAAATTCGCGGCATTCTTTTTGTCATAAATGACTGCAGACAACTTACCGGCGCCACTACACCTTTACCAAGCACTTAATCGTGCTTGGCTTCGTTTAAGCTAGATACCTTCTGCGATGCCTGTGGAAAGGACGACGACACGGCCGAGCATTTCTTCTGCCAGGAAGTGTCTTCTGTAGGCCCTTCAGCACCATAGCGCCTTCTGGTCTTCCGAGGGTGTTGTCTGTTGCTGCCCGGTAGTTCAGTCTTAAGTCTGAGTGCTCCAGTGTAATATCAAAACCTCCAACAAATAAAAAAACCTACTAGTTTCTTTTTGCACGCAAGGAGGCATTGTGTTATCAAAAAACGTTGTTGGGACTCGTTTATTTTCAAAATGACTCGTTTTTTGAGCTTCTAATTTAACCTGTGGTAACACTGGCGAGCCGTGGCGTTATGGGTATGTGCATCGACCCCAACCTCGACGTCGTTGGTTCGATTCCAGCTCTGAGCGACACAAATAATTTTCACGACCCCACCTCTTTCAAGTCACTGACAATGCTCAAAGAGTAGTTCCTGTCTAGAAAAAGCCTCTCAAGCCTAGCCGTTCGGTGTCGGCATTAAACTGCAGGTCCCTTCCACTCGTGTGCGAACAATAGCACGCACAACACGAGTGGTTGGTGAAAAGCTAGACCATGACCCTGTACGGGCTGTAGCGCCAGCCATATTATATTATTTTTTATAACACTGGTGAGCATACTCCTTAGACAAACCAATGAAGCAACTGGTACCTAGTGTGATTCGACGTCAAATCTCGACTTGGAGCAACTCCTCTGCTAGAAGTGACATTGCATCACAATCACCCAAAAAATCATGCACATCTGGCCAAGTTCTTTGGTTGCAGGGTTTGATCACGGACTACGACTGTTTCGGTGGCCTCGTGGTATGCTGCCGCTACGACCAACCATTTGTTTTCACTGAGCTTTAAAGACTGTATCGGCGTAACGTGTCTGGGTCCATCTACAGACTTCGTAAACCCTAGAAGCAACCAGACTTCAGTCAGTTCAGTTGTACGCTTCATCCAGTCAAAACAGAAGAAAGTCTTCAAGCATCTTGGAAATTGACGACATCGCAATAAGCCGCCCACATTACTTACCCACATTCTCACCCATATTCTCTAAGTCATGTCACCCAAAAATGTGTGCCGAGAATTTTTCACGGTGACACACATTTTTGGGTGACGTGACTAAGAGAATAAGACGTGACAGTCTATGGCTTCCGCTAATTGTTCGACAGCACGTGGCCTATAAAGGGACCCTGCATTCCAGGTACAAGTCCGATGATCGTTGTCTTTCTTTCGTTTGCAGGGTTCGTCAGCAGTAATTCCATCTGTTTCCGAGGCTCAAAGGCTTATTGTTGCTTCGTAACACGAGATATTCGCGCGGCCGGGCAGTTACCTCGACCGCACAACTTCCAACCTGGAGGGTCAGTTCCTCTTTTCTAGCTCCTAGGACAAGAGGGTGCACTTTCAAGCTTAGAAGGTTGAGTTCGGGTGAACTACAACCAGTACCCGATGGCAAACACTTGGAGCTCAAATAAGCACAGTTGGTGTGTAGGAAAAGGTACAACACTGGGCATCGCCAGGGTGACGCCAATCAGTGGCTACCCCATTCCCACAGCACCCAGCCATCAGAAACAATTAAGACACGAGCGAAAACATGGCATCATCGCGGAATAAAAAATCTGCTGGACTTGTGGGGTGTAGAGCTGGTTCCAGCAGAACAAAGGTCTCATGGTAGTAGCATATAACAACATGATGGGGACTCCACTTGCTGGCTGCTGCCGCAGTGGCCCAAGGGCACCCAAGTACCTACTCACCTACTACCTAGCTATCTAGCTGGAGTCTGGCTTCCATGTCCATGTGCTTGATGACGCCGAATAGGTGGTAACGACGTCCTGTCTGCGGGCAAGATGCGTAAGGGAGGAGAAGCCATTAACGACGTCATGGCACCAACTGCTCGGCCTCATCAAGCACATGGACATCAAGCAAACCGTCGACGCCACCGACTCAGAATCTTCCATTTCCCTCGGATGACTAAAGGCACGCCCTGAAGCCGAACTCGTTTTTGATGAATTCAAGAGAGTTGGAAGACTTTGCGCGACTTGTCGGTGGTGTCAGGAGTCTTGAGCCCTTTTGTCAAATCGATTCAGATCTCCCCATGGACCAACATCTCACCTCCCCAGTCACATCTCTGTAGCAAAGCTTCCCGAAAAAACCATGCACATTTCAGATCAACCAGCATTTCATTGCCACCTGGCAGTTCGAGACCCTCCCGAAATGTCACTTGCATTCGCAAACCCTCTTTCCTCTCCCGAAGGCCTCTTGAAAAGTTTCAGCAAAATATTCCAGCAGCCGCTTAAACTCGGTGAACTCCGAAGCGCCGCCACTAAACTGAAGGTCACCCTGTCACCCAGTGACGCAATTCGGAAACTTTTTAAGTGCTGCCCTCAGAACGGCATAAACAACTCGTCAAATTCGACGAAAACATGTTGAAGGACATCCCAGACCCACTCAGACCCTCCCGTCCCGCCCCCCGCCAAGAAGAACTTGTAGAATTGATGCAAAAACAAAAAAAAAACAAACTAAATATCAAATAATTATGTAAATTGTTAAAATAAAGTATAAATAAATAAATAATTTTACGTTTAAGCCAAGCAAACAAAAAAAGAAAACAAATTATATATGTACATCCATGTAGCTAATCGAATCTAATCTTGTAACTGTACACAGACAAAAGAAAAAACTCGCACGTTAACCTAAGAAAATCCCCAGACACTCTAGCCGTCACCCAGCAGCAGCATATTTTCAGCGCAATAGATAGATGGACTATTATACACGAATTTCATTGTTCTTGTAAAGAAATCAGAAAAAAAAATAACAAACGATACTCAACAATTATCCTTACACACACACACTGACACAGAGAGAGAGAGGAGGCACTTGACCCTGTCCACCTCCTCGACGACGACGAAGTTTCCCAGCAGACATGTTCGACCCGCACTCGGACGTGTGGCAACAGGTTGCTGTTTTGTTGCAGGAGATTGTAAACAAAAAATTAAACAAATTAAAAATGTATAAAATCACACAAGCAAACACACTCACGGACACGGACACGGACAGACTAGTCGGTGACACAGTGCGGAAAAATGTAAGAAAATTCAAACGATGGAAGAGGGAGAGAAATTGAGAAAAAAAAGTGAAATAAATTTAATATGAAAAGAGTATGCGTTGTTTTGTGGTTTTTTTTTCTTTCTCTTGTGTTTTCATCCCCATTCGAGATACAGTCGATCGACGATGGGCTTACTGGCGTCTTCGATCGCCCTCTTAAATGGTTGGAGCCTATTTAGTGTAGATGGCGCTACAGTCCAAGGTGGACCTGAACCCAGCTTAGACAACAACCACTCGTTTCGACAGCTCTCACAGGTGAACAGAACTACAGTCCCTTGCCTATGTTTGAGAACCAACAAGAGGAAAGCACGCGTTTTCAGCCCCCGGAGCATATTTGGATTAGTGATGGGCTTAATCGAATGATTTTCAGAGTCGAAACTTTAGTAATCGAGATATTTTAAAAATCCAATGATCACTCGAATGACTACTAACGCAAGACAACTCGATAATTGTCTTACTTCAGCGCAAGAACAAGTAACAAATAGTTCTCGTCGATAAATACTCACCAGGAACGAAGAATGAACATCAGAATGAAAGAAAAACGCAAGGGAAAAGAACTCAAGCATGACCCCACTACTCGGTGCCTTAATAAGAACATCAACAACAACAGTGGGTCCAGAAGTGTTGCTTTCGCAGCTATTTTATTTGCTTCCGTCTAAAACAACCTGTCGCAAATCACTTTCATTCTCCTCATGTTCCCGATCGGTAGCTCTCGACAAGAATTTTCTGTTACTCGTTCTCGCGCTGTTGATGCATTAATCGAGTTCTCTTGTGTCAGTAGTTAGAAGCCATGCGAGTGGTTAGTAGTCACTCGAGTGATTGATTGAGAATCGAGATGTTCTCGAGATGTTGTAATAATCGATTATCACTCGAGATATCTTTCGAATGCGCCCATCACTAATTGGGATGCATCGACTCTCAAGCTAGGCATCCACGACCACTCATGAACGTCACTCTCGGCGTGACTTGGTTACTTATCAGGCCTACGGCCCATGGGGTCACCGGGTCACCTTCCGAGACATCGCTGCCTTCCCTCATTGACGGTCCTGGTCACGCTGGTTCCCATCTTCAAGAGCAAACTGTCCTGTGTCCGCGATGACTTGGTCTCTGCACTAGAGGTTCTGTCTTCCTCTCCTTCTCGAACCAGGAGACTCGTATTCGAAGACCCTCTTAGCTGAAGCCTTGATGTCCTCGATGTAGCTGAGGCAGTGCCAGTGCCTTTCAGACTACGTCAACATCCTCGTACATCTCGTAGAACTCGCGCTTATGTGTCCAAAGGCATCAAGAATCAGCAGTTTTGCTTAGCGTCCAGATGTTGGCTGCAGCAAGACTGGCAGAGTAAAAGCCAGCGTAGTCCTCGGATTTTCCTGGTAAAGCTCGTAGAGTCCGCTGTCATGTCTTCTCCTCTATTCGCCTGCCTCGCAGATGGAACCATATTTCCGACGTCGAATTTCTCTTTGGAGGCCACCAAGAATCAGCTCCGCAGGTTTGCTTAGGGTTCAGCTTACAGCTCTGCAGCAGAGGAAGGCAGCTCATGTCGCAAGCGAAGTGAAGCTGTTGCCGGCGCTGGTGCTAGTGCTAGGATGGCAACTGTGGCTGTCTTCTTCTTCTTTGGCGCTACAGTCCGGGGTGGACTTGGTCCTCAACCAACATACCTCTCCAGCCAGCACGATTCATCTTCAAGCCAGTTCTTTCGCCAGCTGCCGCCAGCTTCGCAAGCCAAGTTGAGGTCCTTTTCCACTTGTGTGCGCCATCTAGTGCGAGGATGCCCTCTGTTGCGCTGCCCCACTGGCTCGGTATCGAAGACTCTTCGGGCCGGAGCTGTGGTGGCCATCCGCTCTACATGACCTAGCCATCTTAGGCGTTGGATCCTGTGGCTGTCTCCCTCGGCTTTAGAAGCAGGACTGGCAGAATAAGAGGCACACTCATAAATGCCGGTGGATGGCATTGCGTGTTAGAAAGAAGCTCATGACGTAGGCACTCGCATTCAAGAGTGATCGTTGATGCCTAGCATCACACTGAGAGTTCTGGGTGCAGTCGGCGGCACAGGACCTACCATAATGCTCAAGCCCATAGAATCCGTTGCGTGCATTGCGTGTTGTCAACAAATTGACAACTCGTAAGATCTAATAAGGGGGAGCAAGACAACAACTATGAGCTATATGCACCAGAATGGCTGAAATTGGCGAACTTTAAACTTTTGTTCCGTATGACAGTTCATTCTCACACGTGTGTCTCATACGTATGTATGTGTATCATTTTACGCTCATGTGTCGTGTGGGATTGAATGTATGCATACATATTTCGGCCGCAACGCACGTATTTAATTGGGCAGCTCTTTGCAATCCGGCAAATACGATTTTTGTGGATTTCAACTGCAGTGCACGCACCGGATGCTATGGGCTTGGGCCTATAGTCCACAGCTCACCACCCCTGTGGAGCACTGACAGGAGCCTGGAGAACAGTTTCAAAAGCTTCGTCGGCATTAGACTTTAAGGCCCGAGGAATAACAGGCGTGGGTTCTTCAGAAACTCGGCCATGTCAAGATCGGGCAAGGATCAAGCAAGCTGACTTCATACCCGACACTGATCATCATCCCATGGGCAGTTAGTTTAAAACGTCATTTCGGGTCTGTGAATGGCACTGATAGCCTGGTCAACTTGCCGATCAGCTCCCCCTCCGTCATCCGCAAAGAAAAATGAGTCCAGACTCACAGACTCACTCCACCCTCTCTCGTTAGGAGGTAGCACCAATGTAAAACGGAACGTTGCCATGGACCAATGAACTGCAGACGGGGAGTCGAAGGTGCTCGGCACGGAGGTGAGAATAGGGGATAAGCCAGTTCGTTGACAGAGGCTGTGTACAGACTCTTGATCCCGCATGAGATGCTTGTCAAAGATTTGAAATCCGCCGAAACGATGACTCCGCTGCCCGGATGCACACCAAAGCTCACAGACGGGTAGGAGCTGGACACATTTTCAAAGGCCACACCAGCCTTGCCGGATAAAACGAAAAAAATGTCTCTTGCCGATTGCTACGTCTTTGGCCTGAGGAGGCGATTGAGTAGTAATGCCCCATCTCGAGCAATTAAGGAGATCCTGTGTAAGACCTTGACCATGCTAGTCATAGTTTCACTCTCTAACCAACCGACGATATCCTTGAACTCTTTGGACAGACTCCATGCGTCATTACGACATTACGCATGGAGTCTGTCCAAAGAGATTGAGGATATCCTCGGTTGGTTAGAGAGAAGTCTTCGGAAGGAATACGGTCCCAAATGCGTTGACGGGCTCTGGAGTACGAGATACAACGACGAACGAGCTGTACAACAACGACGTGCTCAAGAAACTGCGCATCAGTCGCTAGACCGAATGGACACCAATGCTCCGGCCCGCAGAGCCTTCTAATCTGACTCGGATGGAAAACGGAGTAGAGGAAGACATCGAGTAAGGTGACGCGCACAAATTCAAGGGGACCTCAATTGGCTTGGAGGTCTCCAGCAACTAGAGGTTGGCTGGAGAGGCTTGTTAGCTGAGGTCCAGGCTCACCCCGAACTGTAGCACCATCCAAGTAAGAAGGTACAGGACCCATGTCGAGTCACCGAAAGGGTAGACTCATTCCATGTGGAATGTGGAATTTGAGCGGAACCGTGTACTGCCCAATCGGGCTCTACAGGGTGTGTACAAGAGAGGACACTCAGGAGACGCTTCTGGAAACCCTGATCCCACAAGCAACTGGGTGTGGTCCACAAGGCCCAGCAAGAGGAGAATACAGACCAGATCGCAATGATCCGTGGAAACTATTGCGCATGGATGCCAAAGCTGCCACTAAGGGAGTCTCTTCAAATCGAGGCTGCCTCTTCGAGTGACTTCCGGAATAAAGGGCCACCTGCCAGACCAATTGGTCTTTATGACTGTCAGAGAAGGAGGAGACGCAAAGTTGAGTCGCTGGACGGAGAGGGTAGGTAAGACAGGAGACCCAAAAGCCCGTCCCCTGATCCCTGATTAAATGCTCTGCGGTCACAAATTCCCAAAATGTCACATCAATCGCTTGAAACCGGACGGACGCTCACAGACAGATGGACACACGAACAAATTATGAAGCTTCCCCTTTTGTCCAAGAGCTGTGAGCTGCCAGTTCAAAGGTAAGCGCAAAAAAGTCCCCTAATGGCTCCACTCATTCTCGGAACGAGTCCAAGTCCTGATCCCTCAGCCAGAAAAAAAGTACCCAACTGAGGTCAGAGGGATTAAAGTCAAATTCTACACGAATTTAGGATGCAGTCAATATGTCCCTCATTCGCACCAACACTCCGCACCGACTGGACGTTGAAAAGCCGGCTCCAGCTCAAGCCAATGAATGCTCTCTGAAAAGCACATGTGAGCGTGCACCGCCCACAGGCGAGGGTATTTAAATTCATTTCCAATTAAGTCAGTCTGGAGTGTCCTCTCCTCGCGTTGGCAGACACGAGGAGCGCAACGCCATCGTTGGCACTCATCTCTAATGGAATTCACCTTGAGTCCGCACATGAGATATGTGCGCGCCGCCCCACCCACTCCACGCCACTGAACTTGACCCGCTTCAGTGTAGCTCCTGTGACTTGCGCTAATGCAATTCACTTAAAGTATCTATTAAACTGAGGAGGGAGGAGGAATGCAACCGAGGTCCCATGGGCGCTTGTTTAAGTAGAATGAATGCATGAACCCCGCGTGGAAAATGTTCTTTAGAACTCCCTCTCTCTCGAGAGGGAATACAATAGCCGCCGGCGTGCTTGCCTGCGCCACGGACTTACGGTCGGCCTGTCAATCTATGAAGCGCGAGCACCGGCACTCTTGTGTGTGCACTGGAATGGCGCTTTATATTGTTGACTGACTCGAGTGAAGAGGGGCACCGGCATGCGAGCTGTAGGCTCGACTGGGCTTAACACGCGGTTGGCCGCGGACAACGGATGACCAGACCAAGGGTGGTGTTAGGAGGGAAAGAATGGAGACACACTCCGCTGGACGATGATCGGCCCTGACCCTGAAATCTCCGCTCCCACTCCCTCAAGCACTCAAATGCGTCCCAAAACGATCGCACGCACAAGTCAAAGACCCCGTCGACGATCGTGCCGCGACCACCCTCAACCGCCTGTCATGTGATGTGCCCCAAGCGGCACTCTTTAATTAGTGCCGCAGATGGCAGCAAATGACTCTCGCAGCCCTTCTCGTTAACCAGCTCATTTGGTCGCCGCCAAAGGAACTGGTTTGACTGCCGCTCTGCCGGAAATAGATGCGTCCCCCTTGAGCGCTGGGGGGGGGAGAGTGAAAAGATCAACCGGGGGACTGACACGCACGGTCTCTGGGTGTAGAATTGATTTCCCAATCGAGACACGAATTTGCATTCGGACCCGTCTTCGGGTCGGTTTTTATTTAATTTGAAACTATTCAATTGTGCGGCGACCCTTGGCACACATCTGATTTGTCCGCACATTGTACACTTTAGCCCCCCAACCCCCCTTTGAGGAAGGCACACACACTGGAGCCGGAAACTTTGCTCTCTCAGCCAGCGTCCGATCCGAGGGGGCTCACCACACGGCGGCGGTGCGACGCGAGAGAGGATACAATTTAAATTCTATTAATAGACGAATGTATCCGGAATTTAGAGTTCCTATCTCAATCCGGGACGGGACGGGTGGATGGGTGGACCGGGTGGACGGGTGGACCGGGTGGACGGGTGGACGGGTGGACGGGTGGACGGGTGGACGGGTGAACGGGTGGACGGGTGGACCGGGTGGACGGGTGGACCGGGTGGACCAGGTGGACGGGTGGACGGGTGGACCAGGTGGACGGGTGGACCGGGTGGACCGGGTGGACCAGGTGGACGGGTGGACCAGGTGGACCGGGTGGAGCAGGTGGACGGGTGGACGGGTGGACCGGGTGGACCAGGTGGACGGGTGGACCAGGTGGACGGGTGGACCGGGTGGACCAGGTGGACGGGTGGACGGGTGGACGGTGGACGGGTGGACCAGGTGGACGGGTGGACCGGGTGGACCAGGTGGACGGGTGGACGGGTGGACCAGGTGGACGGGTGGACCGGGTGGACCGGGTGGACCAGGTGGACGGGTGGACCAGGTGGACCGGGTGGAGCAGGTGGACGGGTGGACCGGGTGGACCAGGTGGACGGGTGGACGGGTGGACGGGTGGACGGGTGGACGGGTGGACGAATGGACGTGTGGACGGGTGGACCGGGTGGACCGAGTGGACGGGTGGACGGGGTGGACCGGGTGGACGGGTAGACCGGGTGGACGGGTGGACCGGGTGGACCAGGTGGACGGGTGGACGGGTGGACGGGTGGACCGGGTGGACGGGTGGACGGGTGGACGGGTGGACGTGTGGACGGGTGGACGGGTGGGCGGGTGGACGGGTGGACTGGTGAACGGGTGGACGGGTGGACCGGGTGGACGGGTGGACGGGTGGACGGGTGAACGGGTGAACGGGTGGACCGGGTGAACGGGTGGACCGGGTGGACCAGGTGGACGGGTGGACGGGTGGACCGGCTGGACGGGTGGACGGGTGGACGGGTGGACGGGTGGACCGGGTGGACCAGGTGGACGGGTGGACCAGGTGGACGGGTGGACCGGGTGGACCGGGTGGACCAGGTGGACGGGTGGACGGGTGGACGGGTGGACGGGTGGACCAGGTGGACGGGTGGACCGGGTGGACCGGGTGGACCAGGTGGACGGGTGGACCAGGTGGACCGGGTGGAGCAGGTGGACGGGTGGACGGGTGGACCGGGTGGACCGGGTGGACGGGGTGGACGGGTGGACGGGTGGACGGGTGGACGGGTGGATGGGTGGACGGGTGGACCGGGTGGACCGGGTGGACCGGGTGGACGGGTTCAGACGTTCAGAGGAACTGCTGATGTCAAGCGCCCGATGAGAAATCAACGAATGAAAATTATTCCCAAAGGAACCGGAGTACACACAAGTTTAAGGATAATAATCTCCACATTCACCTCCGAGACGTAAGCGCGTGGAGTGTGGAGTGTGGAGCGTCCCCCGCCCACCTGGGCCGAGCACAATCAGAAATTCAAGAGTTGCACAGCCATCCGAGCAGGGGCCTGTGCAATTTTCGGACGCCCGCTCGCTCTTCGCTCCTGTGAATGTTTTCATTTATTGGCTTCATTGGCATTGCCCGTGTGTGTGTGTGTGTGATTGTCTTGCCTTGGCCTCGGCCCAGCGCTGCAACTCGAGAGGACATGGGTAATTTAATCGGATTTTTATTACTAACGATGGGTCCTTGGATTTCGGGTGAATTTTTGCTCTCTTCTTCCATCGTCCTGTGGATCGAATGTCCTTTTGTTTTCGGTCGGTGTCTTGACCTGTTGTTGACCATCATCGAGATGTGGTCGTTTGGATGATGGGATGGGATTGATACGTGACCACAGTTGATGGAAAGGGTTTCTCTTCGGATTTGTGGGATCTACGGTGTTGTGTTGTGAGACAAAGCACACCACAGTGGGACGCACAGAACTCCGTCGCCCAAAGCCTGATTCTCAGATAAGCCTCGACTGGGCGAGTCATAAGCCCACCCCGGCATTGCCCCCCATCGAATGATTGAATGTCCACTTGGGGGCTGGCATCGCCGAATCAACCGCTGAATTCGAAAACATCCTCGCAACTGCCATCTCTTACGGGAAGCATTTAGTGTTCGGAGATTTTATCTACACCGCTGCCGCCACAGATTTTGCCTGCCAAACGCAGCTCAACCCTGCAACTGGGAACAATGCTTGGGGATACACTTGCACTCACTCACACACAGGCACACACCTCCCCTCATCCAGCCAGACAGACGAACAGTTGAAAGTTGATGCCACGGCGTCGGGCTGGAGTGGAGGACACCTTTCATGCTCAAAATTCAAAACTGCGGATGGTTCCCTTCAGGCGCCAGCGCACCACATCGCAAAATGTGCATCTGCCCGGTCCTGTGTGTGTTTGTGCCATCAGATGCGTGCTTCCATCGCGCGCCCCACACAGAAATTCAACATCAGCACTATGCTCAATTATTTTGGTTACATTACGGTCGGGCATGGACTGCCTTCGCTAGCAAACAGCACCCCCCTCCACTCCTCGTCCCACAACGCAACCGGAGCCGAAGGATCCTTTGTGGCTTCGCCAGGGATGACAGGGCCACTGAGTGTGTGCAGTCTCATGACCTCATTTCGCCACCGGAACCGAGAGAGAGTGCATCTAACCTTTGCCGTCTTTGCCGAGGAACTGTCATAATCCCCTGAGCTGGGGCCAGTGTCTGCACATGGGGAGCGTGCACACACACACGACGCACGATGTCTGCTCCACCTGATGGGTTTCCCATTGTCTTCTGGTGTGAGGAGCAAATTTTCTTAACTTCTATGTGCGGCGCCCAATCCTCTGTGGGGATTCGGAATATGAATACTTGTTTGTTTGGTCTGAACACATTCTAGCATTGCCATGGGAATGGTGCCGAGGGAGGGGGAGCAATGAGCAAGACAATTGAAAGACCTTACACACAACAGATTGCCACCATAACAAGGATGTGGAAGTTTTTATTCCTTGTGCAAGGACATGAAATTTAATTTTGTTGTAACGACTCGCTTGTGATGCGACTGTTGAGTGAGTGGAGTGGGGGTGAGAAGGAGCAAGGAGCAAGGCGACATATGGAAAATTGTCTTGATAATTGCAGACGACGAGACGGTGCTGGTGGGGTGGTGGGTGGCATCTGTGGAAGGTGATGATGTCAAATTTGTCAGAATGAAGCGGTTGAGAGAGAAATGTGGAGGGTTTTTAGGCGCGTGGTTGGGATATATGCTAATTTGACACAAGTTGATGGGATGACTGAAAGGAAAATGTCCCAAAAAAGGGAATAGCGCGTTCCACAAGGGATCAGTTGCTAGAGATCAGTCACATGGGCAATCACACCAAAAACATGCCATTCCACAAGGGCATGTGCCTTAAATGCTTGCGATCAGACAAGGGACCACCTAGCAATCAAAAAGAACACGTTCTACAAGGAATCAGCTGCAAAAAATCAGTCGAACCAAAACCCACGCGTTCAACGAGGGATCAACTGCCACAAATGCTGCCGATCAGTCAAAGGAACTACCCCGACGCTTAAGTTGGCCCGCAATGCCTGCTGAACGGGTGACTCTGTCAGACACAGCACAAGAGGGGCCTCGTGCTGACGCCCTGTGCCCGTCTATAATATGGGTGGCGCTACAGCCCGTAGAGGGCCAGGGCCTAGCGAGTGGAAGGGACCCACAGTTTTATGCCGACTTCGAACGGCCAAGTTTGAGAAGCTCTCTCTAGACAGGAAATACGCTTTGAGCATTGTCAGTGACTCGAAAGAGGTGGAGTCGTGAAAATTGTTTTTGTCGCACAGAGCAGGACTCGAACCTACGTCGTCGAGGTTGGGGACGACGCACATACCCACAACGCCATGGGCTCCATACGGCAAGACGTTAAAGCTTAGTATTGCTCAGGCGGTGCTTGTGCCCATCCAGAAAGCGGCGACAGTGCTATGTGCAGGCAGCGTCAATCTTTCAGAGACTTGAAGGGAGACTCGATCGGCAAAGTTCCTAGCGGTCGAATGCGTTTGTAGCTTTCCGACGGCAAACCGTGGTGTTCTGTCTCGACTCCGTACTTCTCTCGATATCCTTTCCTTGGCTACAACTAGGAAATGGGCCGAGTCGATGTTGGCTCCTCGGTACGTTCGGACATTAAATCACAGACCAGCATGGAGATGTGATCAATCTGGTTGACGGCTGATTGATCAGGAGACCGCCGGGACCCCTTGTGGATGTTGAGGTGTGGAAACCGAGTGCTCATCACAGAGGGGTTACGCCGCGAGGTGAAATCCAATAGTCTGAGTCAGTTTCCGGGTGTGTTGTCGGGCGGGCTGTATTTTCCGATGACTCTAGCAAAGATTTCTTTCTTGCCCAGTGCCTAGAACGATCTTGGTGTAATAGCTGGGGCACCGATCGTATGGTTCTTCTAGGAGATCATAGAAGTCATCCCTGCTTTCGTCATCCTCCACCCGTGTTGTGCCGTGGGCGCAAGTCGGGATGCTGTGCCCGAAATTTGCCTTGATGCGGATTGTTATGAGGCGCTCGCTACTTGAAGCTTAAGCCCTTTTGCCTCAGTCTGCCTCGAACAACAAATCCGCATCCAAATAAGCACTGCGTCGAGATGTCCGTGCGAGGTCGCAGTTTCTCATCTTTCTCTTGCCCGGCCCATCTCAAAGCATCTCGTGGATGGCAGTAATCTCTGCAATTTGTAGCAGTCCAGGGCCTTTGCGAGTTCATCGGCTGCTCGTGGTCTGTTCAGAGACCTCACATTCCACACAGGTTGGGGTCGACGCACATACCCACAACCCCACGGGCCACCTATGCCTGTCCATCACCCCCAAAATCCAGGGTGTTACGAGAACCGTGCCTGCTGGCAAACCTTCGCAGCCACGGGGCAATACAGTGCAGTGCTCTAATGGTGCCTCTCCTTAGCCGGGCCACTTTCCGGAGAGTACAAATGGGTTTACCACGCTAATCCGAGACTCTGGCGCTCTGATGGCGGCTAAGAACTCTGCGACCCCTTAATCTCCTAAAGCCGCGGCAACGAGAATGAGGCGCAATTGTCCAACGACGTGTGCTCTGGGAAAACCTGCTGGATTGGAGGATCCACTCAGGGGACGGCCCAGTGGTGCTGGAGTCAGGTGGAGTCATCCTCGGTCTCTGGAGTAAGCGACCATAAAGGCAGACGATCATAGGTGCCAACCCAGCTCTCAACCTTCCACCGCAGAAAAGAAGAGCAGTAGCTCCATTTCTCCAGCCGGACATGCAAAACTGAAGGTGTCCCCGAAGCAGAACAGATCGAAAGCGGAGCCCTCGAGGCAAACAGGTTCCTCAGAGGCAAGTGTTGCAAAAGCAGCGCCGTGTTTCTACCAGCCCGTGGGGTGGATTGTGGCCGAGAGGGAGCAGTTCTTCCTTTCGGAACAGCGAAGAGGATGCTCCATCGAAATGGCCCGAGGATGGGCAAAATCTAGGCAGTGGTCAGTCAGGTATTTCTGAAGGATGTCACGGCCACAGCGGGCCTACTAGGGCTACCAACGACTTGCGCACATCTCTTTGCATGTTCTGGTCTCAACTGGAAGCGACTGGGCTTGACTACTGAATGTGGGGACAAAATTCCGCGATCCTACTCCACTACCGCTTATTTCCCAAAGAGCGCCGGACTGGAGCACATGACCACACTTGCTTGCCTCGAGACCCAAACTGTGGCTGAGTGGCTGACTGCTGCAGAGCAGTCACACTTAGGCCAGAGTAGGCCCATTGTGATACCACGCGGATTGACCTCTCCTAACGCTGGAACCAGTTGGTGCTGCTGATGAACCGATTTAGTTGGCCAATGCTGGCACTTTTTAGCTCGTTACGGCCGCTGAAGTAGAGGGTATGTGGAAAGTGCTGTATGGGCGGACAGACCTCCTAGACAATCAAAAATGTCCCAAGGAGTGGGAAGAACGCGTCCCACAAGGGATCAACGGCCAGAGATCAGCCGAATGACCATCAAAAGCTCCTCCATCTTCACGGGTTAACCACGAACCCACCTCCGTCCCAACCAAACCCCCCATTAATTGTCTGCACTTTTCCGAAATGCCACCCCAAGGCCGCCCCGTCAAAATGACTCTTCTTCAACATTTCACTTAAGTGCATCTCTCGGTGCTCGGGATATCTTCCTCTCAATTGCCTCTCACTAGTTTCACACGCCCCTCTTCTCCCGGCCGCTGGTGAAGCCCCGGCTGTTAACCTCTTGGTCGGCGTTCCGGTTCTTCCACTTCACTAAACTCTAGCACCCTGGCCCGTAGAAGAACCCTCAAATCATTTAAGACGAAATTTCCTTGCGGTCTTTAGCGCGGAGCCCCCCATTCTTGCGGGCATCCCCGGACGGCCTGGCCCACGGTGCAGTCCAATTACTCAGATTTGTTCGGTCTTTCCTTCGCGCTCCATTGCCATGAACTGTCGCAACTTTTTACTTAACCAAACAAGGGAAAGCGAAAAAGATAACGTCGTCGTCGTCGTCGTCGGTAGACGACAGACGACTTGAAAAGACTGAGAGACAGAGAGAGGGAGAGTGAGAGAGTTTCGAATTCAAATGAGGCCAAAGGATTACGCCGCCAACAATGCCCGGACTTACGCCCACTTTGCCGTCGTCGTCGTCGTCCCGTGGGGCAACATCCACACACCGACACACCAAGGAGACCGGAACACTGCCGTCGAGTGTGGCGGACTCGCAGACACGGTGGCTGCCTGAATGGAGAAGTTTCGTTTTTCACCATGACCAAAGCCACCCCCTTCCCCCAGCCGAGGCTGAAATGTGGCCCAGTGTTGTAGCCAACTTTTGGCCGCTTGACGACGACGACGATGGCACGGGATCCTCGCATTTCGTCATAGAAACGAAAGCAGGACATCGTGTCGGCAGCAGCAGCACCACCACCAGCAGGGGAACAACAACTGCGAGTCTGGCCGACGCGAGTGGGTGAGAATGAGGAGGGGGAGGGTGGTGAGGGAGGGTAGGTGGCAAAAGTAGTAGTGAAATAAAACTCCGTTAAATATTCGCAAACTTCTGACATATTGCAAGGATTTCAGGGGAAAATTACTCAGTCCCGGATGGCGAACGTGGCGGCTGCGGTCGGACGGGTTTTTATTTATGTCCCTCCTAGAGGAGCAGAGCCCTCGCCTGGTCACAGGACAAATAGCTTAAAACCGTTCGCGTCAAAACAATTAGCGAATGCTTTACTTCGCAGACATAGCAAATTGATTTCGCATAGAGGGCGCGCAGAGAGGAGTGCGCTCCTTTTTCGGACACGCGATGGAAAAATCGAGGTTAAGGACTTTTTGTGTGCAGCCATCGAGTGCTGCCTGTTGGCTGGGACCCCGTTGCGGGGGAGTGTGCAGATTTACTTCTTGGCGTTCGACTCAGCGGGGGGCAGTGGCATTTGGCTGCCGGTAAGAGGGTTGGAAAAAGAGTGAAAGGATTGTGTTGTCCTTAAATTGTGGAGGGAGGGGATGTGTGTGTGTGGAGAGCATGCAAATTTAATTAAATTGTTGTGATCACAAACCACGACGCTTTGGGCACCGCAATCGGTTCGATGGCCTGCGGGATGCAGTCCATTAGACACGCCCCCTTGACCCAGTGCTCAGAAATAACTCAAATTTTGGATCAAAGTGGGGACGGATCGCCCGCGAAAAAGGGAAAAACTTCAACCGACTTCCTTAAATTGGGTCTCGGGTCGTCGTCGCAAAAGGGATCATCATCACCATCGCCAGAGTGACACACACACACGCACCACGGATGAACAAAAAACAAAAACGAGTCCAATTGCACTTGGCAGGCCTAGGGCTGCACATCCTTATCGGGCATCCCATGAAATTACTTAAAAAACTCTCGGAAGAAGTTCAAGGCTACGCTTGATTTTGGTTTCGCATTAACCCACTTCGCTTCCACCACCCCCTGCACCACTCCACCGCCCTCTCACACTTGAAAGTTTACCGACAGATTGCTTAATGCCGAATTTGTCGACTCTTTTTCTTCTCTTCGACACACACACCCATGCACGTCGGGGTGAGTGTCATAAATCTACACAGCCCCATCCAAGGATAAAGGATAATTAAATTACCATCCAAAGGCTTCATATCTTTCACCTGTTAAAAGGGGAAGCCCCAATCTGTGCTCTGTTTGTTGCCCCCCTGCCTCATCCTCTCTCTCTCTCTGTCTGTGTGTGTGGGTAGTCAGAGAACAGAAAACAAAAGACAAAAAGGCATCGTTCAGCTATAAAATCATTTAGATACGAGGCAGCCAGGAACTTTGCCATGTTTCAGTCAAATTAAGTTAATTGTACCCACAAGTCGTTTTTTTGGGGGGTTGGAGGTGGGTGGTGGGGTGGCAGTGTGTGCGGGTGATTCTATGATACCACCGGGGACAAACAAAGACTGACTTCATTCTTCACAGACACACACACCATCGCCGGAAAGCTACTGTCGATGTCACATGCAGAGGGATACAGTGGCAGCGCCCTGCATACGGAGCCTGGGTGGCGCTGTGCCCGTGTGTGTGTGTGTGTGTGCTCAGAGGGAGATTAAGTTTAGACTGGTTGTGTTGAAGTTTCGCAGGACCTCCTTGGGAGGGAATTTTCTTCCTTTCAACTTTAACTTCGGCTCCGGCGTCTCGCTCTCGGTTGCTCGGTCTGAAGTGCTGATAGCGATGGAATAGTGGTGTTGCAGGTGCATTTGGCTTCGGGATATTTTTCAGGATTTATGGATGTGACAGGGGCAGGGGGGGGAGGAGGGGGAGTGGAAGGTGGAGGGGGAGTGGGAGTGGGAGGTGGAGGGGGAGGGGGAGCATACATACAATTCGTGAGACGGCGAGGAAGAAAGTGTTTTTTCATGCTTGTCACGCCGGGAATGTTTGTAAATTATATTTTCGGTGAGTTTTGTCGGTACGGCCAAAAAGTTGCTCCACATCATCTCCGGGGTAGGGGGGAGAGGGGGGAGAGGGGAATCAATTTCCTGATTGGGATAAGAACGGGACTAGTGAATTCAAATGGGGACTGCCTGTGTGTAGGCAGCTTGATCGAAAGTGATCCCATTAACCACCTCTTCATCGTCAATGTCTTTACACAAGTCAAAGCCACCACCCACCTCCCCCCAAAAAAAAACCCCAATCAGAGATATGTCACAACCTTCAGGCTCCACTTCCAGTCAGTGGCAACATAATGCT
This sequence comes from Eristalis arbustorum, assembly GCA_916610145.1. NCBI lineage: Eukaryota > Metazoa > Arthropoda > Insecta > Diptera > Syrphidae > Eristalis > Eristalis arbustorum. The sequence goes on from OU744319.1 coordinate 70,265,867, forward strand.
GAGACAACAAAGGAAACCAATTTATATCGCCAGTCATAAACCGACAGAGTGGGTGGCGGTCGGTGGGTGGGTGGTCTGTTGTCAATAATTTCATCACGTCATCCACACCGCCGACATGTTCACACGGCGGTTGTGTGGGCGACCGCAGAGCCAGAGAATTCCCAATTAATTTAGCATTTATCTTTCGCCTGCGACGACGTATCAACATCCATCCGGTGGAGGGGGAGGGTGGCTTCACACGCGATCAAGGACAACGCCAGCAAATCGAACATAAAATCAAATTCAATGGCATCCGGAACATGCAGCATTCCCAAGAGCAACCCAACCCACCCACCCACCCACTTTCTCAAAATTGACTGAAGTGATGATATCTTCGAAATGAATTCGCATAAATTTTATTCCAACCGAACAAGAAGGTGTAACAGGAGTCTTTACACCCTGAACCACCCCCCCCATCCCCCTCCCCCCTCCCCCGTACCAAGAAAAAGGATACTTTTCAGGTTTCAGCAAACGTGCCGACACACCGTGAACTGCGCTGCCTTCGCAAATGCGTCTTTAATCATGGATGTAAACAGATTTTCTCCAGCCGCAGATACCGGCGTCTACACACCTCCCCCCTGACACCCCTGCCACCCCTCCATCCACCACCACAGTCATGTGTCGGTATCCTTGGGAGATTTCTTTCCTCCCGTTGGCGCGTGATATTTGACTGCTGATTCAAGTTCGATAGGGAGTGCGATTCTGGTGCTTTTATGAATATTAACAAGGACTAGTGCTGGCTGCCAAATGCACAGACTGGGGGGTGGGTGGTTCAGTCTCTTCCGGGTGTGGTGTGCATACGTCTCCGGCACAATTTACTGCATACGAGGATGCAAAGTAAGCACACCATGTGATGCTGAGCGCGCTGGGGGTTTGGATGACGATGTTTGCCTTTTTCAAATTGAAAAGGGATACGGGGACCCTCGAAAGAAAAAGCAAACAAAGTAGCTGCCGCTACACCTTCTCTCTCTCTATTGGTTCCATTCGATCCAGCACTCAGACGTCCCACCGCCGTCGTCGCCGCTGATGGAGTGTGTAGCGCACTTACTGCCTCATTGTTGTCACATCCGCGCGCCAAGATGGGACACAATCGTTGTGACGGGGGGGCGCGGGGGAACGCTGAAGGATTCACAGTGCCGCGCCATTCTGGCTAATTGAAGGGAAACATGAGGTTCAACGATAACAGAGTTTCCGATTACCTTGTATTGTCAATCACGCGAGTTCGAGCATCTGAATAAATTTTTGACAAGTCTTCGACAAAGTGGTGGGAGGGGGGTGGGGGAAGGGGGTGTGGAATCAAATGGAAATGGCGCCAACAACGATCAGAAGAAGAGTTTGCATTCACATCCGATGCTCCTCGGGCGAAACAATGCCCACAGGGCACCCGGTAACAAACTCAATTACAGGGATTCACGACCAGGATCCTTAAGCTGCTCACTGCTGCCGGCAAATCACCAAAAGTTAAATATGCCAAGCCAACCGTCAAAATGGATGAATGCCCGAGAATGTTCGGATAGTTGGTCGGTCGGATGGATGGATGGATGGATAGACCAAAGTTCAAACAACTTCCATGCAAAAGCGTTTCAAGCGTTTGTTCTAACTCCACTCCGTCACACCCACCCACCCAGCCACACACACACAGTCAGACACCACTCAGTGTGTCCGTGGGTGTGTGTAACTCAAACTCAAACATCCGCGATTTATCTTGCAAAACTTCTCCGGAGTCGAGGCTCCCTCTCTCAGTGGGGGATTGTGAGAAAAAGTTAACCACTACACACCACAGCATCCATCCAGCCCCTGCACCCCCCAGTCTCAAACTTCATCCACAACTACACCACTGTCACTTTTGAAAATGATTCTTTTCTCTCCACGAACGGCTTCCCCAACCGCCGCCACCCACACGCGCTCTGTCAACCGCCAGCAGTCACCTTTTCGTGCTTCCGAATAGAGAAACCGGATTATCCGAAATTAATTATAATTCTTATCGCCCCTGCAACAACAATAAGGAGAGGAGAGAGAGATGAGCAAAAAAAAAAAGAGGACCCAAAGCTCCTTCGGTTGTCTGCGCGGTTTTTTGTTTTTTTTTCCTGTGGTGGCCGAGCGAAGAAGACGACGCTCAGGACCGAGTTCAGAAGGAGTCCTGCACGAAAGCAATTACCAAATCTGTTAGATTAGACTGGCGAGAGGGAGAGCGAGCGTGACTGAGCGGGAGAGGGAGAGAGGGAGAGGGAGGCAGTCCTCTCTGCCATTCGATTGCGATGACAGGATAATAAGGCGTCAGCGTTCGGGAGCGAAGGACTGGTGTAAATTTGCCGGCGCTTCCATTTCATGGCTAATCGAGGATTATCTTGTCATGGCTGTGCGTCAGAGTACACGCGCTCTCCGGTGCATCGGATAAGGTTGCTCTATGAAAATTTCACGGACGGAGGGGAGGCAGGCGCGGACACTGGATGCGACAGCTTAACGCATGCATCGTGTCAAACATGGGATTTCTGTGCACGGGCCCTGAAGTGGTCTTAAAGAGAATCACAAAGCAGGCAGTGAGTGACTTCTGAACTTAGCCGTCGTTGCATGTGAGTTGCAATCCACAACCCCCCCCCCCCCCCTCCCTCACCCATCCCCCCTCCACCCCTGCGACGACATTCCGCACAGTTTTATGATGAACGCGAAATTAAATTTCTAGCCATCCATCGTCGACGTGCCAGTTGCAACAAGCACACGAATCGAGTTAAATGTCACTGCTCTCCGGCGCTCGCACGCATACAGGTTTATTAAATTTTTTCCCACCCCCTCCCACCCCCCACGCAGGATCATGCAGCGCACCAAACACCAACCGGCCGCAGCGCCACGCCGCCCCTTTGTCTGTGAAGCCAATTATTTTTGATAATAAATACATTTTCCACTTATTACACATATCCACAGGCAGCGACAAAGTACGTCGGTGAGGGGTGGGTGAACAGAAAAAAAAAATGATTATCACACGCCATTACAGCGCGTCTCTGTCCCCGCAGAGATGGCTATTCGTAATTAATTGATTTTTTTGTTGTTGTTGCTGTTGTCGCATAAACGCTGGCGCAACTCGCAGAGATCCTCTTTGACACAGGGACACACGCACGGGCAATAAATCGTTGCAGGCAAGCAAGCAAGCAAAGCGAAGCCCACCTGTGCTGAGAAAGAATCTCCTTGATGGTGAACCTCGAACCTCGAACCGAAATGCGCTGAGTATTCGATTAATTCTCATTTTTCTCACACAGCAGCCAACAAGCGGAATTCCGCCAGAGTCAGCGGAAAAAGCAACAAACAAAAATTGCTGCCACCCAGCCAGTCAGCCATTGCAGGGGTGGGCGAGAAAACAATGATCCTTCAGAGCTCGTAGCGAACGGCGAATGCGGCGGCTCATCGCGAGCCCACTAGCGAGGGCTCGTTTTAATTTATTAAAAATAACGAGATGATACTTAACACCCGGCCTTCGATAAGAAATTCCAGAACAGTTGCACAGCTCCCCCCCCCCCTCACCACATCCTCCTTGCATTCGCTGATGCGTGACAGGGGGTGGTAGGGAGGAGGTGGGAGGTAGTCGATGCGAGGTCACGATTTAAATTCGGTTTCACAATTATTTCCGCGAATAAATATGGCTCCGCCGCTGCTTGCAACCGGATACAGACGTGGTCCGGTCGGTTTCCGGTGCAACCAGTTGTTGGTGGTCTGTGAGAGAGAGGCGGAGGAGGGTGGGGGAAGCTAAGGGTCAATTGAATGTCCTTTGTGGGGAATTATTTTAAATAACAGGCCACTCGTTGACCTATGACCGCCGCCAACTGACTGAGTTTTGTGGGGTCCATGCTTTAGGGATAAATAACAAATGTATCTGCGGTCGAAGGAAAAAGCGCAAAAAAATGCACACCCGACCCACACTCTGCCTAGATACACTCATTAAAGCGACGTGTGGCGGACCGGACAGCCAGCCAACCAACCAACCGACGATGGGTTGATAACCGTCAAATTGATTTAATGTCAGTTCAGAAACTCCGAGACCGGCCGATGATGATCGTGATGCCCGCAGCGCCGCAAGGATTAAATGTCAATGATTGTGTGCGTGTAATTTGGGCGGCGAATGAGTGAACGAACGAAAAAAAAGAATACGTGTTCGTCACTGCTGCGGAATCCGGTTTGCATGATACTTTGGTTGGAAAACAGCGAAAGGCTATTAAAGCCGGAAGTCATTGATTGGCAAGTGATTGCTGGAAATTTATTAAATTTAATTAATTTCCCCGTCAATTGATATGTGAAATGTGCCCTGACATATTGATGGTCAGTCAGACGGCGCGGCGGCGGCGGCGTGGCAAACCGATGGAATAATTGAGCACTGGAGGGCTTTCCTGTTGAAATTAATGGCGAACAAAATAACACGAAATTTCTCGGTAATGGTTGTCGGATGTGGTGTCTTGAAGCGGGTTCAAGGTTGGCAGTGACGGCGCGTTCGTTACTGTTGAGTGTTCGGAGAGAAGACTCAACGAGGACTCTTCAAGAACAGCGTTGGGAAGGACAAGGGACTCCCAACAGAGTCTCCAAAGACTACGCACAAAAATAAGGCCGTCTGGTTCATCGCAAGGGACTGCCCCCACAGAGCTTGCAACGACTGCACAACCGAGGCCCATCTTGAGAAGAGACTGCCTATAGAGTGTGTAAAGACCGCACGACCGAAACCCTCAGATTCGTCAGAAGGGACTGCCTGCAGAGTGTGCAAAGACCGCACGACTGAAGCCTCTGATCCGTCGGAAGGGACTGCCTACACACGCACGACACACGCCCCCTGGTCTCATAGGAGACTGCCTACAGAGCGAGCAAAGACTGCTTGACAGAGGCCTTGTAGTCGCTCTACCATCGACGCCATAGACAGTAGACACCACCAGACACCACGAGAGCCTTAAGAAGAAAAAGGCGAAGACGGGGAAACGAAGAAGACTGCGCCGTAGTTACACTGGATGTCAAAAATTCGTTTAACTCTGCTAGCTGGAGGCACATAATGAGAAGTCTGTCCGGAATGGACACACCGAACTCCCTGTTAAAGACATGGACATAGACTATTTCAACAACAGGGAGTTGATGTACCACACTTACGATGGCGCAAAGCAGTACAGTACGTCACAGCAGGAGTTCCCCAAAGATCGATCCTCGGACCTCTGCTGTGGAACATAATGTACGACAGCGTTTTGCGACTCATCGGAGACGTTGACGACATGGCAGCCATTGTCAGCGTAGCCGAGCGAAGGGAAATGTACTAAAGTAAGATGGACCTACAGGCTCAGACTGCAACTACGAAATGTACGACGAACCAAGCCGTGGCAAAAATAAACGCTGGTCGGGAACTTTTCTTCTTCTTCTTTGTGTGGCGCTACAGTCCGGAGTGGACCTGGGCCTCAACCAACAAGCCTCTCCAACTAGCGCGATCTCTGGCTAGCTGTCCTCAGTTTCGCGCACCAAGTTGGTTGAAGTCCTTTTCCACTTAGGTGCGCCACCTTAAACGCGAGCGTCCTCTGTTGCGTTGCCCGACAGGTTCGGATTCGGAAGATTCTTCGCGCCGGAGCTGTGGTGTCCATCGGCTCTACATGACCCAGCCACCGTAGACGCCTAACTAGGCTCATGTCGCTGTTCAGCCCGTACAGTTTGTGGTTGAATCTTCTCCTCCAGAACCCGTCAACACAAACAGGACCAAAGATCGCACGCAAGACTTTTCTCTCAAAGAGACCAAGGACATCCGCCTTCGAGATTGTCCATGCCTCCGCGCCGTATAGCAGGACTGGGATGATCAGTGTCTTGTACAGACCCATCTAGGGCTCTATTATTCAATTGCCTCTTGAGCCCAAGAAACAGCGGTTGGCAAGAGTTGTCCCACACTTGATCTCGGTACTCGGCCGAGGTAAGTGAAGTCCTTGACTACCTCGAACTCATAGCTGCCCATTGTGACGCTCTGTCCAAGACGTCGACGTTGTATGTCCTATTTTGAGGGCAGCATATACTTCGTTTTGCCCTCATTCACCGCCAGACCCATTTTAGCCACCTCCGTCTCACTGTCAGCAAAAGCCTCACTGACGGCTCGCTGAGTTCTGCCAATCACGTCAATGTCATCGGCGTATGCTAACAATTGCACGGACTTCCGGAAGACCGTGCCTCTAGTGTTGGCGTGTGAGCTTCGCACGATCTTCTCCAGGACGATGTTAAAGAAATCACATGACAGCGCGTCGCCTTGTCTAAAACCTTTTTTGACATTGACGGTCTCGGTGAGTTCGTTACCGTCCTTGATGGAGCAGCGAGAGTTCTCCATCGTCATCCTGCACAGCCTGACGAGTTCGGCAGGAATGTCAAAAGTAGACATGGCGCTGTATAGCTCGTCTCTATGCACGCTGTCATATGCGGCCTTGAAACCGACGAAACGATGGTGAGCGTCGTTTTGCATTTCTTGGGTCTTTTCCAGGATCTGCCGTAGTGTGAAGATTTGGTCTATTGCGGACTCTCCTGCCCATAAAACTGAGGCTGTTCTTATAACCCGCCGTGAGAAAAGGGAGTAGTCTAGGTTTCGGGGTGGCCACCAAACGATCAGGGACAGCGATCACTGAAATACCACTCGGCGCAAGGCTCAACAACAGGCTGAGCTTTAAGACGCATGGCAGCCAGGAGGCTTTAAGTATGCCACCAAGAAGGCGCCACTAATTCAAGCAGCTCTCTCTTGCATGCTGCCAAACGTCTGGATGGGCCTGGATACGCCCGCAGCCTTTGCTCTTCAGAGCGGTCACATCGGCTCTTCTTCTTCCGTGTAGGCGAACAAGAAAAATGAAGGATTGAGTCGGTGCCCAGGCTCTGCGCAATCAGAGCGAGTTGTGGCTTCAGAAGAATAACAGACGAAGGAGCTTGCTTGTTAGCTGGCATGATCCATATTGACATTATCTCAAACGAGATGCAGAGAGTATATCATCAGCAAACCGAAAAAGGTCATACAAGCCCAGGAGGGGCCAGATCAATAGCGCATTGCCAAGAGCGAAGGACCAACTCCGCCAAAGGCAGATGGAGCCACAGGCTCAGTCCGATCATGGAACCGTGGGACTGCAACTACCACGTTACGCAGTCTCTGTCTGGTCTACCGCGCTTCTGTTGAAATGCTAACAATAGAAATCACGCTACTGCACGGAATGTCCATGCACGGAAGAGGAGCATGTGGTCTTCCACTGGAGGCGTTTTTTAGAGAACGGGATTGAACTGACTTGTCCGGACAACGTGACGCAGTCGAAGCAGCACTGGACAGAGATCTGCTCACTTGTTGACTGCGTGCAGGGAACACCCTGAAGAGCAGAGAGGCAAAGGGCACAAGAGGCTATTTCTGGCGACAGAGTATAATTGCCAACCAACCGCGCGAAGTGATACCTAATGACAGTTCCACGAGAAGAGTGGTAGAACTGTGCAAGGTGTGTCTTAGTACGTAGGCGTATTCCCGAAATAAAGTCAGGATCGGGTTTGCGAATCGCACATGCTAATGGCACGAGCTCATAGTATCTTTCGAAGATTGCCACATCCTTGGAGGCAACCAAAAAAATAAGCCCTCTGGTCCACCAGAACGGACTGGCAACAGAGTGTGCAAAGGCCGCCACGAAAGAGGCGCTCTGGGCCACCAGAACGGACTGGCAACTGAGTGTGCAAAGGCCGCCACGAAAGGGGCCCTCTGGTCCACCAGAACGGACTGGCAACAGAGTGTGCAGAGGCCGCCACGAAAGAGGCCCTCTCGTCCACCAGAACGGACTGGCAACTGAGTGTGCAAAGGCCGCCACGAAAGGGGCCCTCTGGTCCACCAGAACGGATTGGCAACTGAGTGTGCAGAGGCCGCTACGAAAGAGGCCCTCTGGTCCACCAGAACGGACTGGCAACAGAGTGTGCAAAGACCGCCACGAAAGAGGCCTCTGGTCCAGCAGAACCGACTGGCAACAGAGTGTGCAAGGCCGCCTCGAAAGGGGCCCTCTGGTCCACCAGAACGGACTGGCAACGGAGTGTGCAAAGGCCGCCACGAAAGGGGCCCTCTGGTCCACCAGAACGGACTGGCAACGGAGTGTGCAAGGCCGCCACGAAAGAGGCCCTCTGGTCCACCAGAACGGACTGGCAACAGAGTGTGCAAAGGCCGCCACGAAAGAGACCCTCTGGTCCACCAGAACGGACTGGCAACGGAGTGTGCAAGGCCGCCACGAAAGAGGCCCTCTGGTCCACCAGAACGGACTGGCAACAGAGTGTGCAAAGGCCGCCACGAAAGAGACCCTCTGGTCCACCAGAACGGACTGGCAACGGAGTGTGCAAAGGCCGCCACGAAAGGGGCCCTCTGGTCCACCAGAACGGACTGGCAACGGAGTGTGCAAAGGCCGCCACGAAAGAGGCCCTCTGGTCCACCAGAACGGACTGGCAACGGAGTGTGCAAGGCCGCCACGAAAGAGGCCCTCTGGTCCACCAGAACGGACTGGCAACAGAGTGTGCAAAGGCCGCCACGAAAGAGGCGCTCTGGTCCACCAGAACGGACTGGCAGCGGAGTGTTCAAAGGCCGCCACGAAAGGGGCCCTGTGGTCCATCAGAACGGACTGGCAACAGAGTGTGCAACGAGTACTCGACATAGGCCCACTGGCCCCATGGAGGGCAAAGGCATCTTCAAGACTTGCCCCAAGGCCTAAAGAAATCCGCAGCCCTGTTGTCGATTCGCAGGGACTTCCATCATGATTGTGGCCAAAGTCTACTTCAAGATCTGAGCCAGGAACAAAACTAGGTGTCGATGGCCCTCTGGTCGATCCAAGGACTAAAGTACTGACCAATCGTTCGAACAAACTGAAGGCAGTGAACCTCCTCTACCCCAACGACAAGTTGCACATTCGCCTGCCCCTCGAATGACATCGATTCCAATTGAATCCACCCAACCACTGTCACCGCCACCACCACCCGCCGCCGAGGCTAGATTTCAAAACTCAATTCCATGTCAACAAATTTCAGACACCCTCCTCGTGCCACACACCCCCACCCACTCACCCGTTTGTTTACGAATATTCCCTTTCGGTGGAATATACAAAATAATCATCCCCCACCCCCTCGTAGAAAAAAAATTCCCCATTTAATGGTTCTGTTTGTTTCATCAGGCAGTCGCGCTTGTCGCGCATAAAAAACAAACGCATTCCACAGCCGCCGCCACATCGCTCCCACCGCGCCGCCCCTCTCCCGACCACTAGCGCCAGACACCGTCAACTGTTAGAGAGCTGCACTGTTATGGGTCTCTCTTAACTGCCAACCGATTGGACAATAAATGAAATTCAAAAACAGCGGTTGATTGAATTCTTACAAGTCCGAATCTGTCGCATGACCTCAAGTTCAACTGCCTCGCGCCCCCAATTGGATTCAGCTTAAAGCCACCCGCGTGGGCATCGGACACGGGAACGTGGTGTACACCAGCGGTTGTCATTTACATTTTAAATTTGTTTGTTTGCATTATTTAGCAAATTGCACCGGCCGCCGATGTCTGTTTGGTTAATTTAAGCGATCGATCGTGCGGCGGTGACGGTCACCGGAAACGGGCATGCGGGACACGTAGTGACGGTGTGCGTGGGAGCGGCGTTAAGTGATTTAATGAATGTTTTACAAAATTGTCGAGTTGAGGAATTCACTCGCGTTTAAAGTTGGAGCCACTCGCACGGCAGGGTATCGACTGGAGCCCTTGCATTCGTGTCGCTCTCTCTCGCTCCCTCTCTGTTTAATTATTCGAAGTTCCCTTCGTGTGTACAGCTCTCGTGGTGTTGCACAATTTTCATTCCCGCACGCAAGCAGCCACCCGGACCCGAGCCCGGACCACAGGGAAAGAAAAATAAAGACTCACTCAGCAGCACAGGCATCCGGCCGTCCCCAGCGCACCGAACGGAAGACGCAAACTGTCACTGTGAGCACGAGGAAACGTTTTTCTTTCCAAGTCGTCCTCGTCGTCGTCGTCGTCGTCGTTGACGTCCTCGCCTTGGCACAGGAAACTTTTCCAGCGTGTCATCTAGTAGACACAGTAGTTAAGTCAAAATATCTCTCATTCACCACCCCACCCACCGCCCACCGCCCACCGCCCACCTCATCAGGCGGCGGCGATAATCAACATGCAATAAAGTTCGAATTTTTCTTTTCAACTGAATCGAGTCCCTGCTCCTTTGGCCACCTCCGCTGGGTCCCCTGACTGGGGGTGGCTGGCGATGTCGGGGCAGGTTCTTGAAGCGTTTAATCCCGGAAGTTTGGCCTGTCATGAAGTTTTACATTTTTTCCCTTCTCCTCCTTCCTTTGCTCCCCTGCTGGATGGAATTCCTTGATAGATATGTGAGCAGGGGTGGAGGGGGGGGCAGGGGGATCTTCAAAGATGACGCCCGAGTGGATGGCAGCGACAAGACAGAGTGGCAAGTGTCAGAGCCGTTCCACTGGCGGTGAAAAATCGGCACTCACGCTTGTGGCGCGTGAGTCTGTGTCATCGGGGGACGGCGGCGGGCCCCGATGCATGCGACTTATCCTATTATGGATGGATCCCGAAGGATTCATATTTCCATCAGGAGTTGCTCAGTCAGTGGGTGCCGGGGTTGCGTGAGGGCGTGCTCTTGCAGCGCTTCCGACTCTTTTCGATTTTCATTAAACTTGATCGAGTTTTCGGAGACGGAGTGATTTTGTTTTGTGCATTTCGTGAGGGATGGCGGAAGGGGTGCTGGTATGCGCTCGACGGGTGAGAGAGTGAGAGGGAGAGAGACTTAAGTGTTTCGCCATCGGATGTAGAAGCGGGGACGGAAGGCGGAGATAAACATCACAAATCATGATGCGTGATTCGATGGACTACAAGATGGATAGACCTCGAGACAGGTGAGCTGTAGGGGTAATGACTGTGTGCTCCTACGCAATGCCCCCTGATCACATTCTGGCTCCTAAAGCCAGTCAGTCTCCTGAGCTCACACTGCCTCCAATGCCCATTCCGGCCCCTGAAACCACTTTGCCCGCTGAGCCTCCTGTGGCCTCTGAGCCCACTTTGTCCTCTGAGCCCACTCTGGCCCCTGGGCCCACTCTGGCTCCTGAGCCCACTCTGGTCATAGAACCCGCTCTGGCTCCTGAGCCCACTCTGGCCACTGAGCCAACTCTGGCCCCTGAGCCCACTCTGGCCCCTGAGCCCACTCTGGCCCTTGGGCCTACTGTGGTCTCTGAGCCAACTCTGGCATCTGAGCCCACTCTGGTCCCTGAACCCACTCTGGCCCTTAGCCTACTCTAACCTCTGAGCCCACTCTGGCCCCTGAGCCTCCTGTGGCCTCTGAGCCCACTCTGGCCTCTGAGCCCACTCTGGCTCCTGAGCCCACTCTGGCTCCTGAGCCCACTCTGGCCTCTGAGCCCACTCTGGCCTCTGAGCCCACTCTGGCCTCTGAGCCCACTCTGGCTTCTGAGGCCACTCTGGCTTCTGAGCCCACTCTGGACTCTGAGCCCACTCTGGCTTCTGAGCCCACTCTGGCCTCTGAGCCCACTCTGGCCTCTGAGCCCACTCTGGTCTCTGAGCCCACTCTGTTCCCTGAGTCTCGCCCTAAACACGCATACAATCCGCTTCAAGTTCATGCTCTGTTTAAAATGTCCCTCGAACCAGTACCCCTCCAACTACCGACAAAAGATAGTGTCTGAATGCGTCTTCATAGCGTCACCGTCGCCGTGTGATCTCAGTGAAATCCCTCCCTGCGGCGTCACCACCCCCCTCACAGGCCCGATCACAAAGACACTTATTAACTAAATTGCCAGCAAATTCCACCCGAAAACCGAGTGAGTTGGCAACAACGCAGGTCCCTCCCCCCAAAAACTGCTAAGCCTCTTCTAAGCTCCACCCCAACGCACATGTATCAACAAGGCAGCACAAGCAAGCAGGATCTTAAATTCCTCGCCTTCAGCGGGGATTCGCATTCCATTCATCATTTTGATTTCTTCACAAATCCACCCTGGGGACCAATATTTTCGTTCGTCAATTGACACCACGACAACTAAGCAGCCTGTCCCTCCATCTGTGTGCTGCTGCGTGTGGGCTCACTGCTCGGGGGAGCCAGTGTGGGCGGTGGCGGTGGCGGTGTGAGACCGTGTGTGAGGTGTTCATCTGTTGATCCACATATCCAACCAATGTCAGTTCGGTGACACATCAAATCAAATGGAATTTAGGCCGGGCCCTCGCCATCGACACGTGCGTGTGCACAATTCAACAACAAGTGTCACCCCGAATGAGTCTCACTTGGCCACGCCGACGTGTCGTCGTCACCTGGACGCCTCCCACTCACCGGCGTGGCCCGAAATTAGATCCTCTCCACGGTCTCTCGAGACATTTCCATAATCTCTCTCGCAACCGGTAACGGTGCAGCCATAATATTCAACGACCAAGCGCGCACCCGATCACCCACAGGTGGTGGTTGGTTGGAGCCCAGCGGTAGCCAGTTGCCAGTAACCAGCGCCTGGCCCGGCTGGCGGTGTTAATGGCGACATTAACAAACAAATCCCCCACTTGGACGTGACGCGATTGCCAAATCATGCAAAAATCCCGCGCGGCGCAAGGACACACACTCGGCGAGGCGCACAGTTTGCGCCTTCCTTATCGAATAGACACACCGCAGTGCGGCGCTCCTTAAGACCACTTCGCACACCAGCCACCCATCGCCCGCTGAGATTGCAGTGCGCCCTGTGCGCAGAGGTGTGTACGTCGGTCTCGGGCTCGGTGCGGAGTCGCACATCCTTGGCAAGGATCCTTCGGACGGATTTTTCCAATGTTTGCCGTGTGATGTTAATTAATTTCCACTCCTTCCGCGTCGAGAGGTGGCACCCTTGATGAGAAGCGAATGCCAAGGAGCGTGTCAACCGTCTATGCGCCGCACCTCGCCGTGCTGCCGCTCCGCTCCGGCGTCGCGTGGTGCGCCTTTACGGTGTTTTCATTAAACAATTTTACGGCAACTATTAACAACTTAAGTGTGTGCTAAGTGCGGTTGAGGTTGACTGAAGGACGGGCAGGGACGAGGCGCTCCGATAAGCCATGTGCTGCATAATATTCATCGAGTCGCACGAGGAAGGAAGTGCCAGAGAGGGGGGAGCAAAATGAGGTGGCACTTTGGGCGGCAAGAAGTAATCGTTTTCATTAAGACTGAGGTTATGGTTGAAGTCAATTAGCCGCAAATGTAATGAGGACGCCTCTTATGCCGCGTCGACTGCGACGGTGGCGATGCTGCGGTGGCAGACGGAAAAGGACCACCCTCCGGTGGCGGCGAGGACGCTTTTATTGTTTGAGAGTCGCACTTTGGAGACGAATGTTGGTTTAGGCCGACGATTGTCTTTGGACGCCGGCATTGGAGCTGAGGAGCTGAGCAGTGGGACGGGGTTGGTTTCTGGATGAGGCGCTTAGATAAGGCAACAAACGAGGTGTGTAATAGATGAGAACGGCAGCAGGGAATATGCAAAGATGACGATGGGTAGTTGGTTTTATTGGCTGTGAAGGCGGACGACTCCGACAGGCAGTCGAGTGCGAAGAAGTGGATGAGGCTGGTGGTCGGTGGTGTCTTCCTGTCAGAGCATGAGGAGGACTGCCATTGACCACGTCATGCCTACAGTGGGCCTCTACACGGGTACAACCCGCCATCACCTCCGACGTGGTTGGTGTAGTGTGGTCCAATGCAAGCATATAGTGAGTTATATGTACGCTCCAGATGCCGAAAGTGGCTGGTGGCTGGTGGCTGGTGGCTGGTGGCTGGTGGCTGGTGGCTGGTGGCTGGTGGCTGGTGGCTGGTGGCTGGTGGCTGGTGGCTGGTGGCTGGTGGCTGGTGGCTGGTGGCTGGTGGCTGGTGGCTGGTGGCCGGTGGCTGGTGGCTGGTGGCTGGTTAACACTGATGATTGTAGCCCCTATTGCGGTTGCCAGAATCGTGGTTTGAAGTTGAAGTGCTCACGTCATCGTCCCAAGCTGTCGAAAGAGGCCAGGAAGGCCAACAAGCTCACCGCAAGGAACCCACGGAAAAACGCACGCTGTACTATTGCAAAATTCGAGCATCCCTTGAGAAACAGATTATATCACAGCTGTCATGGAATTCGAAATGAAACACATGACATCAATTTCCACGAGTGAAGAATGGGATCAAGATGAGGAGCTGCAATCCAGCTGCGTTGGAAATCTGCGCTGACGGATCCAAATCAGGTGGAGGTACGGGAACGGGCCAACTCTCAGGAGGTCTCTATGGCCATCCGGCTACCGAACCACTGCAGTGTAGCCCAGCTGTTCAAAGAGCACCCATCCGGCTATCAATGAGCTCATCAGACGGGGGCTCTTGTGCATAGACAGTCGGGCAGTCGCCAACGCTTTGGACACACCATCGTTCAACTCCAAGATGGTAGGACTTTGCCGGCTAACTTTCCGGGCACAAGGATATTTCGTGCAAATAAAGAGCTGATGAACTAGCAAGAAAGGTGGCAGACACGCCAACAACTTTAGATCAGAAGACGTCACCGTATCCCGCTGAAAACAATTAAATCGATTCAAATCGTAAATGGCTGTCCAATTGGACACTAGCAGGCCATCGAAGGCAATGTGGTCTAAAGCAAACCAACGAAGGACGGAATCCCCCCTGAAATCAGACACGAAGGATGTTGATACAGCAATAGGGGTGCGAGCAGGCGACTCCCTGATAGGCAACTTGGCCAGAGGGCTTAGGGCACCATAGAGCGATTTCTCCAGAAGCTGTAGGGATTAGGAAGAAGCAGAAAGCAATACAACATTACCTCGGAACAGCATAGCCACATAGTAATAATATCAAACAATCGGGCCGCTTTGCTGGCGCTTGAGTCCAGCATCATCAAATACAAGCTTTTGTGGAAATGTCCACAGAAGCTTAAGATGCTGAGCAGGAGCAACAGGGTTGAACTCTGTCAGGCCATAGAGAGGTAGAATGCTATGAAATCACTGGAAAAGAAGGGTCATCGGAACCTCTTATAGGCCACAAACCATTCCGCGCTGCAGGTGATCATGTCCTCAGAGAATTGTCTCAGTGAACTAGAAAGAAGGAACTGGGCAGAAACCTGCACCAACGCTTATGGCATGAAGAAGACCAAGAGACTCTTGGCTCAACATTGTCGGAGAAGCCTTGAGGCATGTATCAGAATGAGCATATAGCGGCTTGACCGGCCGACAGTCTGTAGCCGATTTTATCAAAACAGATATTTACTTTTAGACGTCACTGTTCTCAGCACACAAACACCATTTTGTACTGCATAAAGTATCGGTTAACCTGATTGGATGATCTATCCGAAAAGTCTCCACTTCTGTATATGACATGTTACTTATTGTATTGTAACACTAAGCAGTAACAGAAATAAAGAAGACCTTGTAACGAGTGGACGTGTGATTTTTCTTGAGTAGTGAAGTCAGTTTTCTCACTTCTACCCCTACAAGTCAGGCCTAGTAACATCCCTTAATTGCAGGCTGTCTCTTAACGAGATGGCTGAGCATTTTAACATTCACCTCTTATGGGTGCCGGGATACTGTGGCATACCAGGCAACTGCAAAGCCGATGAGCTCGCCAGGTGTGGTACAACCTCATCCATAGCAATAGAAGAGGTACCACCTTCCATGCCGATCGCTGCAGCCTGTCATCTTTTGAAGATTCAGACAATTAAAGCCACCGATGACAAATGGCTAGAAGGCACCACCTGCCTTAAAACAAAACAAATCAGGCCATCGCTTAACCTAAAACGGTCACTCAGCAAGCACTCATTAAGGACCCTCATTGAAGTCATGACCGGGCACTGTGCAATTGGTACTCATGCTCGCAGGATGGGTGTCCCATACAATGATTCCTGCAGAAGCTGCGTGGATGAAGAGGATGAGCTGCTCCTGTAGTGCTCTTGCCAGTCGTAGGTTCCTACACCTAGAAGCCTACTACTTCAGCGGCCGTAACGAGCTAAATAGTGCCAGCATTGGCCAACTAAGTCGCTTCATTAGAAGCACCAACTGTTTCCAGTGTTAGGAGAAGTCAATCCGCGTGAGCCTACCCTGGCCTAAGTGTGACTGCCCTTTAGCAGTCAGCCACTATAACCTAACCTAAGCTGTCCTCAGAATGAGCAAGGCACTGCAGACTCAGGGAGCACCGAAGACAACTAGTAGCGTCATCAGAAGGTCTCCGTCGATCTGGATCTGGATCCAAACGAAATTCCAGAATACATACTGGGAGTTTGTGAGGCACTAGTCCATAAGAGACAAAGGTGTTGTGGGCAAGCACCTAATATCAGAAAATCACTGGAACCAGCTCTCATTCTCAGATTCCCTAAAGAAAAGTGGTTTGAGCGAGATTCTCGCACAAATCCCTTCCACCGTTGCTCAGCAGAAGCCTATAATCCGCAATACAGCTCGGGATAGAACTGCTTATGAGGGAAGCTCTTAAGAAAGCACAGGTACCTCCTTTCCCTCTCTCCCTCTATACTATCGGCCCGTGCTGTGTCTTGGGTCCGGACAATTGAGAGTATAATAACTCCTTGAGCACGAGCAAAATATAAAAAAAGCAAAGTTTCGTAACGTCGCGGTGCAACCTACCGTCGATAATAATGCCTCCCAACATGGTTCGGGGCCTTTAGGAGGTTCGGATGCCCCTTTTCCCAGCGAGGGAGTCCGCCATTTCATTGCCGTCTATCTCGCCGTGGCCTGGGAGACCTGTTGACAAACTAACATGTTGAACCCTCGCAGGCACTTCAACTACATCAAGGATCGGTTTAACACAGATCCAAGGAACATTCGAAGAATCCTTAAAGCCCAACGGCCCACCTATACCAATTTGGGGAACCACAGGGTCAAGGATGTACCCAAGTTCAAATATGTGAAAGCCGCTCTTGACAGTACATAGACATGGACTAGACTACGGCACGACTACCCATACAATCATGCAGTCATCCTGCCTTCTTACCCACTATTGAAACAATGAACACACTCCACAGACACATCTACAAAGCATGCAACACAGACAATTTCATGCAAAAACAGAGCAGTTTCAAGGCCCCCGTTCAAGGTTCCCTCAGATGCGTTGCGCATCGTCATCGGTATATGCCTTGTGACTACTGCTACTACTACTACTACTACTATTTTTACACATAGAATACCACATTTAACTACGGACTACGACAATAAACACAAAAATAAAGGCACACAGTAGACAACAAACACTACTTTTTACTACGATTTCTAGTTTCCACTTAAAGTGCTAAACAGAAGGGAAGGGAACCCAAGATTTCAGAAGTCAGTCAGCGTCATCCCTCCCCCTCTTCTCACCACAACCATGCATTCGGCACGCTTCTCATAGTAGGACAACCAGACTTCTGTCTTGAGATGCAGACGCCAACACGCCAACAACTCCATACACACTCGCGGCACTTCTCATAGTGCGACCAATGCCCCCACAACAAGCCAACAGCCCACGTCGAGAGACAAAAGAACTCAAACATTCGAGGTCGCCCCATCAGTCCAGTCTGGTCCACATTCCCAGTCTAGGCCCCCTGTCCCGACTGGTCTTCCACCCCAGACTGGGTCCCCCTGTTCAGACTGATCGCGATCTCCACAGAAGAGAACCCCCATGCCCAGATCCCGCCCACACTCCTGTCCAACCTTCGCCGTGACAGCCAAGGCAGTTCAGATTTCAGACAAGGGGAATATTTGAGGGACCACTTCAGCCAACTCTTGCTACGTCTACTATGACTACAACTACAACTACTGATAGACGGAACCTGAAAAGAGAAGAAAAGAAATACACCAGCAATCGCCGCTTCCAAGACCAAGTCCAACTCCAGTGCGCCACGTCTGCAAAGAAAAAGAAAAGAAAAAAGGAACCTGGTTCCATGTGCCGGTCATTTCAACCAAGCACATGAGACCAGCCTTCTTTCGAGGGGCCCATTACTAAACTGAAACAACAACGAGGCCGACAGACCAGCCAGTGGCCAGCCACCCAGACCGACCAAAGGCTGCTCTTCGGCCTCCCGCCTGAAAATCAGAAGAAATCGCGAAAGAAGCCTTTTCAAGCTTGGCTTAGGAAAAGAAATGTTATAAATGAGAGTGCCTAACGAGCAGAGGAACAACCAATCAGTCCTAATGAATGGAAGAGAAACACAAAAAAGAAGACCGAACGATCCTCCTTCGATCAGTTGCTCCGATGGACCTGTAAACCAAGAAAAATAACCTAGCCCTACGCCCTTCAACCACCCCAAAAATGCAGGACCGGTTGTGCAAAAGAACCCCCAGAAGCGCCCTGATTCGCCAACCAGCCCCTCCCACGCGTAGAGGTTAAGAACCAATCGGAGAGGACTTACGGCTGCGACCTGTAAAAAGAGAGGTTTATATGGTTTCTAAATAATAGCGGCCCTCTAGTCCTCCCCGACTCCTAGCCAAACGGACGCCCACTAGTCTAGCTTCCCGATGACACCGACGGCCCTCTGGAGTGAAAGACAACCTTACACCTTCCCGACGTCCAAAAAAACAAGCGATAATCAAAAAGGGGCTCACTTTGATGAACGCTGATGAGGAATAGAGGTGCTCCATCGCAGGCCGGCTTGCTGACAACCAGACTGAAGACCTACGTGCTTCGTCTGTCCAACGGTGGGTGTCTTGGGATGCAGACGCCAAAACGCCAACAACTCCATACACACTCGCGGTACTCTCGAAACACATGCGAACGCGACACTCCCGACACTCTCGAGCATTTCGGAAAAAAGGGAGATCTAAGCATTCGAGAAATAAACACGAAAGCTAAGATCGAAGGCAGAACACACGCGAAAAACCGAGAAAACAGAAAGGACCGCTTTCAGAGGGGATGCTATACATTCGATCGAGGCACACTTCACTGTAAGGTGAGACGCCGCAAAAACTAACACCGGCAGACCACTCGCGACAACCGAGCAAAAAGGGGGCCCCTTCAAGAGGAGATGCTAAACTTTCGAACGAAAATCACTTCACTGTGGGAAAACGCGGAAATCTAAAAATGGCAGACCACTCGCGAAAAAAGACCGAAAGAAACACTGAAACCCCATGAAACCCGCTCTCATGAATCGGGGATGCCACAAAATCGAACAAATTTCACCGAAGACCCGAGCAAATAAAAAAAAATCACATCCCGGTATGAACTGGCAAAATAAATTTATTTCATTGGACTCCATTACGAACCACTTTACTAAACGCACACACATCACTTGACCCGCACTCGATCATTGGCACTTTCGAAATGGCTGCCCGCTCACATTTATCTCTCACTCCCACGCGATGGCCAATGGCGAGCCAGCGACACCTTGATACAGGTGCAGTCGATCGCCACACACGGAGAGATGCTCACATGTCGCTCACTCGCTCCACCTGGGCCGCAGACTCACCGGCCAATGGGGGGCAAGCTTATGACTGCACGACACCTGAGACAAAGAGGAAGCACTCCCACTGGCCGGCAAGATATTCTTGCACGACCACTGCAATGGAGGGCTTGAGTGCATGGCTCGATCGTGGTGCTGGCTCTGTGGGTACGTGGGCTCTGGTGTGGCGAATGGGTGAGTGTAGCAACGAGATCTGAAATGAGACAAAGGGCATTAGTGAGCGTGGTTTTTTTGCCGAAGAGATTTGTAGCAACAAAGTTTGTTGATGGATTAGTGGTTTTGAGAGTTGTGTTTTTTTTTTTGCATGGGTTTGCGGTATTTTTCAACCAATGAGATGCACTCATTTTCAGTTGAATTTTGTGCTCATGGCGATTGGACCTTAATGAGAATTATTTTTGCGAAAGGGCTGTGTGGTTTTGGGAGATGACAAGGAAGGCGGAAAGAGTTGAGCGGGATTTAAATTTAGTGGCAATGTGCGCATGTTTTGTTTGGTTTAAGCGAAGGAAACGTTTTTTGGTGACTTTTTGAGTGGACCCAAATTTAGATTTTTCAGTTTATGGCCACTCTTTCATTTTAGCTTGTGGCATATGGACACAGATGAGAGACTAATGTTCACTGAAAGGCAGACGGAGTTGGGAAGAGCTTATGGGCTCAAAGTAATGCTTATTAAGGTGAGAACGGACAGCAGATAGCTTCAAGAAAGCCTAGAGGAAATCAAAAGCTAGTAGATTCTTTACCTTTCGCGACTCCCTGTCAACGGGGACATGACGATAATTTATTTTGAGCACATAGTCGTATCGCAGCCAAGTTCAATTTGAAGGGAGTTCTTTAACTAGCACATCGTGTCCGTCATCTTTGCAGAATTCAGTTGCATGAGATGAAGGAAAACCTTTGAATTGATCGCAGAAGACATGGATTTGTCGATTGTATGTGGAACGGATTGGCGACCTGCAGGCCTGTACTTGCAGAACAGAACTCTTGGGACGGGTGCACAGCGGCACCGCACCTGCGGCTCAGAGTACCCACAAATTAATAGAGTTGTACGCACAGTCTTCTCAGTCGAGGGGATAGGATTCACATGATTCTAAGCAGAAGTACTAGACAGACTGCAAGTGTCTCTCCAATGAGATGGATGGACAGAAACATGCAAAGACGCAGTCACGCAGTCAGTTCAGGGATCTTGTGCTCTTCACCAGAAGATGTGTGTACAAAATGCCCCTCGTTGACTGAGCGGCATCACGCTGCCTCTGATTAATGCAATCCAACATTTCTGGGTGACGTCTTTGACAAGAAATTGAAATGAAAACCAGGCAAGGATATCGAGTGCTTGGAAATGTCGACTCGTGCCACTCGTTGAGTACTGAAGCCCGATTAGCAATTACGTTGGAAGACACAGTATGTTGCACAACCCAACCCTAGATAGGGCTGGCATCTGTACTACGTCCACTTAGCTGTGGACAACGACTGGTGGTGCATTAGAAAGTAAATTTTCAACATCAGAAGATCAATCTGATAAGAGTGGAAGTGAAAGTGTTTGTAATTTGTGGCTCATGCAGGTCTTACACTCTGATCTCTGGAACTACACCAATAAGCCATTCATCTCTGCAGAAGCTTCCTGGATGAAGGGGAGGTAGAAACCACAAATCACCAGCTCTCCTCTTGCAGACGATCGGACAAGTCGGAGGCACTAACACCTAGTAGCCCTAGTAGTCTCAACGGGCTAAACAACGTCAGCATAGGTCAGCTCGATCGTTCATTGCAAGCACTTGGTCAGTCGTGGTGTTGGAAGGAGGCTGTCAGAGACTGGGCGCTCGCGCCCGAAGCTAGAGCCACCTGCGCCCGAAACTAAAGCCATTTGTCTTCGGAGGCTGCCCGAGACTAGGCGCTCGCGCCTGAAGCTAGAGCCACCTGCCCACAGAGACAAGAGGCGCCAGTTTTAGGAGGAGTCCATCCGTGTGGTATCAGAGTGGGCCTACTTTGGCCTGAGTGTGACTATCTTCTATGCAGCCACTTTGACGTCAGCCACTTCAGCAGTGAGCCACTTTTACTTCACCTAACCTACACCAATCCCCAAATATACCTCGAAGGGGTATGTCGCAGAGGCTAGGTCTCACCAGAGGCATTCCTCCATACGGATATGCATTGTCTGACGACAAGACAAACATGTGGTACCGGTCATCGTTCACATCGTCTCTTCAACTGGTGGCACAACTACGACCGGACTGTCAAGCACAACGAGGTGAGTAGGGCTTCCTCCATATCGAGTCAAGATGATGCAATGCAGCAGCGAAAACGCCGGTGACTAGGAAGCGAGAGACCCTACTTGTCGAACCCTTTAGACACGAGTTGGAATGGTTAGTCCGGAGCTCCTTATTTTAAGCAGTCGATCACTGCCCTCGGGCTGATTGGACTCAAACCTGTCAGCGGTGACCAATGAAAACTGCTTGTGGTTCTGCAAAGGTGAATCTGAGCTTCTACGACTGCCTCGGACTCACGCGGAGGGTCCTACTTTGGATGCCGACTCCGAAAGGCGAACGTTTAATAGAAGAGTTCTCTAGACAGACCTCCTCTTTAAGCACCGTCTGTGACTCAAAAGAGGACTTGTTCGTGGCACCTGCCTAGATGTCCTCTCGTAAGTGACAGAAATAAAGGAGCCACCAAAGCAATGCCATTTTCGGTCAGAAACTTCTTGAGACAACCGCAGCTAGTACATTTAGGCTTTAGTTTTAGGCGCAAGCGCCTCTAGCCTTTGGGGCCAAGTGGCTCTAGCTTTCTTCGGCAAGGAAGACCCAGTCTCTGAATACATGTGGCCTTGGACTGGGCGCAAGCGCCTCCAGCCTCTTAAGACAAATGGCTTTAGTCTCTGGCGCAAGGCCTCTTGTCTCTGTGGGCAGGTGGCTCTAGCCTCAGGCGCGAGCGCCTAGTCTCGGACAGCCTCCGAAGACAAATGGCTTTAGTTTCAGACGCCAGGGCCTCTTGTCTCTGTGGGCAGTTGGCTCTAGCTTCAGGCGCGAGCGCCTAGTCTCGGGCAGCCTCCGAAGACAAATGGCTTTAGTTTCAGACGCCAGGGCCTCTTGTCTCTGTGGCAGTTGGCTCTAGCTTCAGGCGCGAGCGCCTAGTCTCGGGCAGCCTCCGAAGACAAATGGCTTTAGTTTCAGGCGCAGGTGGCTCTAGCTTGAGGCGCTAGCGCCCAAACTCTGACAGCCCTCTTCCAACACCACGACTGACAAAGGACATCGCTTCCCCAATCTCACCTCATTTTTTTTGAAAAACTCATACATTCCACAAATTGATCCCAGAGGGCCGTGCTCGATGGTTACTTGAAAAGTAAGCCCCCACCCCCGGTGACCTACCAAAATAGTGTATCAACAAATTTCATTAAATTCATTCTCTTTTCTCATTTCACACAAAATGTGCACTCTGCACTCGGCACCCACTCGCATTATGTACTCGTCCTCCTTCACGCTTGAATACACACCCTCCCCCTCCCCCCGTCGAAAAAGGTCTCCTAAATCACTCCGTGAAACACTCACAAATCTAGTTCATTTGAAAACCAAAAACCAACAACTCCGTCCACACACACACGCAGAGGGAGAGAAGCAAAAAAAAATTCAAAGGATTCCTGAAAACCTGCCACTTCTTCACACACGCAGGACAGTGCACACAGCAAGGCTCTCTCACCATCGTCGTCGTCGGCTAGGCTTGGAAAGTCACCGTGTGGCGGTGCAGTGGTGACGTGACGAGCGTGCATGCGAGCCCGACGATAAGTACCAACAACCATGGCCACATTTTCAACCGAAAAACAGAATTGCAAAACAAACGAAGGATCATTCGGGAGCTCCCCAAAAAGCTGACAGCAAACACATTCCACACAAAGACACTGCCACCCGCGCCACCGCCCCCCGAGTCCACACGAGTCAACCGCACACACGCTATCACTATCATCGCATCATCATTGTGCAGCTCGTTAATGGCAGTGCGGCTAAAAGTCGACTTCATTGGGTCCACCAGCCGAGTGCGGTGCAGCCGCCGTCGGCCCACATCCCAGCCAACCCAGCCGCCCACAACGAGAGTCCGCCTAATGCACGCAAATTTAATTATGCAAGGAACCACTAACTAGAGTGGTATTTGTTTTTCGATTTGCAGCTCTTTGTGTTGGAATGTTGCAGTCGGTTGCCACACACACAGACGCGCACACACGAGGATCCTCCGTCTCCATTTCCATACGCACGGCATTTTAGCGAGCAAGTGGATGATGATGGCGATGATGATGCTGATGAATGTGTGCACGGTGTGGGGGGAGGGTGGTGTAGGGGCGGGGATGGTTTATCACATTCAGAAGCTAAATTCCGAACAATTTGAGGACTCGCCTCGGATGCGTCGGTGATTGGTGCTAGTTTGCCACCGATGCGATGATAGCGCAAATTCTGGCATTTATTGTGTCAACGATGCCGGCGAATGGTGGCGAATTCTGTCAAATGCACCGTTATCCCGTTCAAAGGATCCGATCGGCTAGCATTCCGTTGGGCAAGTTTGAAATTAAGTTTTCCACCCGCCTCGAGAGGTGGTGTCTAATTAACCTCGACTAGGATGGGTTTCACTTAAAATGAATACCGTTACAAGATGGCCACCGCTGTTGTTCGACGACAAGCCCACAGGATATGCAGCTTATTCGCCATGGATTGCCAGCATCCCCAGGGACACACAAAGAACTCTTTGCCACCCCTCCTCGCACTCATTTTTCTTTCGTCTCCGTGAGCAAAGAACTTCGAGAGCCCAAGTGACAGACTTGTGTGCGCGTCAGCAGGTTAACTCTCAGACACACAGGGACTGTAGCTCGTTTGTGTTGTGCCGCCCCGAGGGGTCCATCCGTGGTGGTCCTGGACGGTCTCCCGGATCAAGGTACAGAGAGAGAGGGCATTCAATGAAAATGATTGTAACTCCGACTGTGCTGTGACTCGTGTCGCCTGCTAAAACACACGTAATGCTTGTCAGGATGACACTCTGTCCCCCCTCTCTGGTTTACCTCCCATGGCTCCGTGTACAGCAGCGGTGGCGATCTTATCTGACGAACTTTGTCCATTGTGTGTGCACTCGCTCGCTCTCTCTCTGGCCGCTCCAATCCGCCTGCGAGCCTAAATTTGCGCGCCGTTCGCCGTCCGCTGACTGTTGCTGGTCGGCTGAACGTTTTTATGATTATTACACTCGTGCAGTGCTTCCATTCTTTTTTTCGCCTCTTTTTATGGAAAGAACTTTCCGCCGCAGGACGACGACAGGACAAGACGACTTGCTCGGATGGCCGAACCAACGCCGCCGCTGCTGCCGCTGCTGCTGTTTAGCAAACAAATTTGCGTTTTGGTGGCCCGCTTAAATGCGGCAATAAACGTGACTTGACATACTAATCTCCCGCGTATCCGGTGCTCGCCGGCTTTCTTCCCTTTTTTTGTGTCCGTTGTCGGTTGTGTTTCTTTTAATTTCTTTGAAATGGGAGACGCGAGGGTCTGGCGTTGCTTTTTCGAGCGCTGCCTCGGCTCCTCCGTCGCCGCGAGGAACGCCGTGATAGCATCAAGTAAATTTAACACTATTGGTGGCGCGAGCGAGAGAGGGAGAGCGGCGGGCGGGGAGGCAGAATATCCTGCGGAAAATATTTACCCAATTTTCTAATAACACAAGTGGCAAATACAATTTTCACCCGGGCCCGGTCGGTGTGTACCTAATCGTGGCTGCATCGGGACGAGATGGACGTTATCTGCCGTCGCTGTGTCGTCCTGCTCGCGGAGCACGGTGATGGGGAGATTTTATCGGGATAACCGAGGGGCGTGGGGGCGGAGGATTTTTATCGCTGATTAGGAACAGTTTACCTGAGGTGAAGCTCTAGCTTGGAGTGTTATGCGTTGGTTATCGGCTGGCTTTGGTCGTTTTCTTCTTCTTTCATTTAAACGGTTTCTCATTTGCGGCGGGAAGGTCACGCGGGGTCGCTGGGAGGGGAGGGAGGGGCGTCATTTTGTGGACACAGCGCCGCGGGAGGTCATTTGCTTTTGGATTGGCGCAGATTTGATTGAGGCACTCGAACGGGCGAAGCAGCTTTCGGGAGAACGCGATGGGATCTAATTTCAAATTAAACGGTGGCCTGAGTGGGCGTTAGGGGAGGTTGGGTGGAGCATCTTCTTTTGCAGAAAATTACGAGACTTTTCGGCAAGAAGGCATCTTGGCTAGAAGCGCTCACGTGAGAGAGAAGAGAAGTGGTGCCAAGGGAAGAGCATTTTTTGTCAGAGACGACGGGCGACTGGCGACAAGAGCCGTTGGACCTAGTTTGAGGCGCCAAGCGCCTCTTGTCCCTGACGGCCGGTGGACCTTATCTCAGGCGCCAAGCGCCTCTAGTTCCTGACGGCCGGTGGACCTTATCTCAGGCGCCAAGCGCCTCTAGTCCCTGACGGCCGGTGGTCCTAGTTTGAGGCGCCAAGCGCCTCTAGTCCCTGACGGCCGGTGGACCTTATCTCAGGCGCCAAGCGCCTCTAGTCCCTGACGGCCGGTGGACCTTATCTCAGGCGCCAAGCGCCTCTAGTCCCTGACGGCCGGTGGACCTTATCTCAGGCGCCAAGCGCCTCTAGTCCCTGACGGCCGGTGGACCTTATCTCAGGCGCCAAGCGCCTCTAGTCCCTGACGGCCGGTGGACCTTATCTCAGGCGCCAAGCGCCTCTAGTCCCTGACGGCCGGTGGACCTTATCTCAGGCGCCAAGCGCCTCTAGTCCCTGACGGCCGGTGGACCTTATCTCAGGCGCCAAGCGCCTCCGGTCCCTGACGGCCGGTGGCCCTAGTTTGAGGCGCCAAGCGCCTCTAGTCGCTGACGGCCGGTGGACCTTATCTCAGGCGCCAAGCGCCTCTAGTTCCTGACGGCCGGTGGACCTTATCTCAGGCGCCAAGCGCCTCCAGTCCCTGACGGCCGGTGGCCCTAGTCGCAGGCGCCAAGCGCCTCTAGTCCCTGACGGCCGGTGGCCCTAGTTTGAGGCGTCAAGCTCCTCTGTTCCCTGACGGCCGGTGGCCCTAGTTTGAGGCGTCAAGCGCCTCTGGTCCCTGACGGCCGGTGGCTCGGGTTTCAGGCGGCAGGCGCCTCTAGTCCCTGACGGCCGGTGGCTCTAGTCTCAGGCGCCAAGCGCCTCCAGTCCCTGCCGGCCGGTGGCCCTAGTTTGAGGCGCCAAGCCCCTCTAGTCCCTGACGGCCGGTGGCCCTAGTCTCAGGCGCCAAGCGCCTCCAGTCCCTGACGGCCGGTGGCCCTAGTCTCAGGCGCCAAGCGCCTCCAGTCCCTGCCGGCCGGTGGCCCTAGTTTGAGGCGCCAAGCCCCTCTAGTCCCTGACGGCCGGCGGACCTAGTCTCAGGCGGCAAGCGCCTCTAGTCCCTGACGGCCGGTGGACCTAGTCTCACGCGCCAAGCGCCTCTGGTCCCTGACGGCCGGTGGCCCTAGTTTGAGGCGGGAAGCGCCTCTAGTCCTTGCCGGCCGGTGGCCCTAGTTTGAGGCGCCAAGCGCCTCTGGTCCCTGACGGCCGGTGGCTCTGATTCCAGGCGCCAAGCGCCTCTAGTCCCTGCCGACCGGTGGCCCTGATTCCAGGCTGCAAGCTCCTTAAGGAAAGTGCTCCCTGTCTGATGCCAAAACCTCTCCAAACGACTGCCAAACAAGGCCAAGTGCACACCATCGTCCGCCCATAATCTCGCTCAGGTGTCACCGGGTGTCATCATTCCAACCGCAATGAATACATGATTAGCACGACACCTCACACGTGTAAAGCAAACAAAGCCCCACCTCCCCACCCGCCCACTCAACAACAGCCCCACCCTCCCAAGGCGTCGCCCCCCTCTCCCCCCGCAACCATCGCGTGTGAGAGCGCGGTTTTTTCCCGGTTTTTGTTTCAACTTGTTAACCCATCGAAGTAATTAATTTTCATAATTAAAATAAATACCAGCGCGGCCTACCTGAGCCGGGGCGGAGAAAAAATTAAATTAAAAGTTTCATTATTGCGTTAAAACCGGGCAACAACACGAGGGGCAGAAAAAACAACGCAAAAATTGCACAGAAAAAAAACACACGCACAAATGAGGCAACGCATCCACCTCGAGGTACATTTTTAACAAGGCAATCAGTTCGTCCTTGTTTTTTTTGCTGTTGCTGTTGCTGTTGTCCCCGCGTTGCTCTTGTTGTTGCTGGAGCCGCCGACTCTCGTCTCTCGATATCCGCAATTTCAATTGACTCATACCAACGCAATCTGTCACCCTGTTGGCGCATAAAACACGAACCCCGAGTGGGTGGTGGGCGGTGGGTGGGGGGTGGTGCAGCCCACAATCCTGGCTAACTGACGGCGCGGTCGAGAGGGGAGGCGAAGGAGGGCAAAGGAAAGGAACATAATTAGCATTAAGTACACTCTCATCATTCATTGAAGCGCAAACTAGACTCGCGGGCATGTCCTTCCATTAAAAAATAACGAAACCCCCTCTCTCTCTCTCTGTCCTCTGGCCAGTGTGTGTGTGCGTGGGTGTGCATGGCTGTCGATAGAATGAAAGCAATCACCCGAGCAGACGACAAAACCCCAATTACCTTGTCAGCAGCGGTCCTCTGTGTGCTGCTGCTGCTGCTGGTTACTTGGTGTGCCGTCGCACGGCAGCAGCAGCAGCAGCAGCAGGACGAGTGCAGGACACACACACACACAGTCGCACAGGGAGCGGGGAGAAAAAAAGGCCGATCCTGGAACCCTTTATCGCTCGGATTCAATGAATTTTTTACGAATCTAACGCAAGACCGCTGGAAACGGGGAAAAAACAGGCCGAGCCGGCCAGCGAAACGGGTTGCCAGTTTGACTCGAGGCCGGGTAAATCAAATTTTTCATCACCAGAAATTAATAGTTAATGGACGGGACAAACGGAGGCACACTCAAACGCACGCCCGATGGTGGTGTGAGATGCCACTGCTCCTGCCTCTCCTGCTCCCACTGCTGATGACGATGATGGCGTGGCAGTGACGTAGATTGCCCACCAAGCTGGTCCGGGCACACCAAAGAATCGTCACAGTTGTTGCAATTTTCCCAAAAAACCAAAAAAGGGAACAAGAAATTTATTATTCGCCCTCCGGCCGGTCCTCTCTGTGCCGGGAAATAGGGTGACTCGCTCGTCCCTGCACCCCGGACGAGGGGAGTTTTTGTGTCTTTTGTGCTGCGGGAAGTAATTGGCAACAAATTCCTTTTTGTTTACACTAATTCGTGGTCATGTATGCACGGGGACGACATTGAAACGAGCAAAGAATGCGGGGCGTCGACTGGACTGGCTGGAGGGCTGGAGGGTTCGGCAGGGCGTGACGATTGCACAAAGTGGTCGTTGAAGCTGATGAACTGAGCGACGGGGGTGGGTGTGAGGACAGCTGTCAGGCGCTTGACATTTGAGGGGGGAAGTCGATTGTGTGACTTTTTGAAGATCGGCTGGGAGAGAGGGGCAAGGGACGCTGAGGGAAGTCAAGTGGCTTGTTGGATTGAAGTTGAAGAGGGAAGTCAAGGGTGTTGTCAGATTGAAGAGGCAATCAACAGGTTTCCTCGTGAAAAAATGGACAAGATCGTGATCACTTCTAGGAACCCCTTCACGATCAGTTGCTTCTGTGTCGTCTCTGGTCGCTAGGAGGATTGTGCTTCAAAATGTGGCCCATTTTACTTTGTTTCACTGCAGAGACGAGAGCTAAGCAGTTTCTAGGAGAACCAGTGCGTGTCTAGGGGCAACCATCGAATGCTCGAGCCACGAGGGGAGGTTTGACACGATCACCTTCTCCTGTTGCATCTCTTAAGACAAAGAGCACGTAGTCAATGAAGTGCACGGCGAAGACCAGTGACATTGACTGTCACAAAGGAGATGGTTTTTACCATTCCTTGCTCGCCCAGTTCATGATGAGGACCACCTTATCGTCGCTCGCTTCGTCGTGCATTGTCTCTGTCAAAGGAGGTGACTGAGCACACAGAAGTCACAAAACGAAACAAAGACATCGGTGCACTGGCAAGACGTGTGCCGGGAGTCCAGAAGGACTGTGGATTCCTTTCAATCTCCAGGAGGAAGGTACCCGGAAGAATGCATGGTATGCTGGTGATTGCTGAGTGATTGGGCATGCAGACAAAGGGGTGATGACGTCGTGAGGAATGAGGTGAAGAATGGTTTGAATTTAGCAAAAAGGAAGGACGCTGAACGGGTTGAAGGCAATGAAACAAATTTTTGGGCTGATGACTCCGGATGGTGGCCTAAGTGAGTAGTGATGGTCTTCAGCGTAGCTTCTCAAACGTTGAACCTGTAGGGAGGCTCCAGAAATTAATATATCTTCCGGCGGATTCCTCCCAGCGTACAACTGCAGTGGGCACGTATTTTTGTCTTATTGAACGGCTGTCGTGGACCCCCAGAAAGTGCTGTAACCCCTAGGGACTCGCGGACCACAAGTTGCCAATGGCTGCCAGTACAGGCAGTTACACTTAAGGTTTATCAACGAGGCTGTGGAAAGTGTGTCTGATTCGAAGGAGAGAAAGGAGTATCAGCAGAAGATGTCCACCGAAAAAATCGCGCATCGATTGGGGCCTCCGAAAAAACTTCAGAGGCCTCATGATGAGCTGATGAAGGTCGTGATCATCAAGATCTGAAGAGAATCCAGAAGACAGTCAGCACATAAGCCCGCTTTTACTCTTAAGTCATGTAATATGATATGGATGGCGCCAGAGCCCGGTGATATTGGCGAAATTTGCCGAAGGTTAGCTTAGTGGCCTGCCAGTGAAATTGCCAGCATTGTGATACCCATAGTCAGACTACTACCACTGCTAGACAACTTCAGTGACAGTGACGGTAATTTGATCCCAAAGGCAAATGGTGACAGGACTGGATTTGAAAACCAAGTAAAAGAGTGTTAATTTTGTTTTCGCTGGGATTCGAACCGGGGACACCGCCAACAAAGGGCAGACACTCAAAAACTGCCGCATCCAGTCGCAAAAAAATGTCGAAACTCACTAGTCAACATCAAAGACAAGGACACAACAAAAGTCCGAACAACTTGCGACGTACGCAGATGCCTTCGGCGTGATTGGTGAAGAACTGGATGGCTTCACTGAGGCCGAGCATGCGCCTAAACCATAATGAGGCTACAAGCTCGCATACGATGGACAACGTGATCAAGGGCCCCTTGAACGTTCGAGGGAGCAAGTTTTGCATGTGATATCTAGGACTGAGGCACAACGAATTGAAAGTGTGGCCCCGGCGACGATCACCTGATCCGACGCATAGCAGCCAGCACGTCGAACCTAGCTTCTGTCAGAGGGGTCTTCGATGAAGTCACCGGAGTAATGCCACAGAGGACTTTGAAGGTGGCCGCCACAAATGGCAAGCAGGCTACGGAAAGTTGGTGTCAGGAGTGCAGACAGTGGAGACTTCTCGGTTAGTATCCTCGTGCGAAGACGGACCAAGCCAGCAAGGTTTAGACACTGCCCACAGTAGGAAGGCACCACGAACGCCATCAGCTGAAGTCAAAAAAGAGACACCCCCCCAACGGTGCCCAACGCACATGCCTCTCCATCCAGCACGATCTGTAGTCAGTCACCTCGAGCTGCGTACACCAAGCTGGTTGAGGTCCGTTTCCCCTTGTGTGTGTCATCTCGTTCGATGACGTCCTCTGTAGCGCTGTCCAACTGGTTCGGTATCGAAGAGGAGCTGTTGGAGCTGTGGTGGCTAACCGCGCGGCATGACCTAGCCATCTTAAGCGTAGCATTCAAAGACACTCCGACTCCCCCGCCCTTCAGTAACAAGTGCCACTATTCGCGTGAAAAAAAAAAGGTTCCATTTCCCCATTTATTCCTAATCACCCCGCTCCATCCGCCCTTGGTGTCACATTCACACCGTCACGTAACTCGGTAGCGTACCCAAGCAAATAGGCAATCACTCATCTCGGCTAAGTACCCTCCCCTGCCGCCGCTACGTGTCCCCCGTTGAAATCCCAGTAAGCCGCAGGAAAAGCGCAAAAAAACAACACAAAGCGACGGCAAACAACATCGCTAGACGCCTGGCACCTCTCGGCAAATACCGCCGAATTAATATTCAATGAAAAGTCCACATGTCAAGCTCCACTCAGCGACTGAATAAATGATGTGTCCTCCTGCTCCACTGTCCCAGGCTTCAGCTTCAGCCTCAGTTCCTCATCCAGCGCCGCTTAGATTCACTCCAAATTGTTCGTGTACATTTCTTGGGTTTGCGTCGGTTTTTTTCTTGTCCTTTTCGTTGTTTTTTTGTTTTGCGGTCGTTTTTTGTTTGCTTATCATTCTTTTTGGTCCGTTGATGCTTCTGGTAGGACTGCCACGATTGCTGCTGCCGCTCCGACGGTGCTCCGACTGCTTAGCCTGTGCAGCGGGTGTCTGTAACGAAGGGGCAGGCAACCCCCGAGCCAAGCCAAGAATCTGGCCATGGAGTACCATCATCACGTTTTTGTTGAAATTCTCACTTCGGTGATCCGGCATAGCGCACACAGGTTGAACCAATATTCTAATTTGAGTGTATCCCGAACCGGAACGAGGGGGCCGGCGGGTGGGTGGTCGCCTTTTGATGTCTGCCCGTCGTTGCCGTATCACCAGCCGTCATTTTATTTGGCAAACCAGGAATGCTTGCATGTCGTCGCACAATTGTGACTCCTCGCTGTTGGGAACCGAACCTCGTCTTAGTCTCTGCGAGGCGCTCTCTCTGAGTGGGCGTGGGTGTGTGTGTGTGTGTGTGTGTGTGTGTGTGTGTGTGTGTGTGTGTGTGTGTGTGTGTGTGTGTGGGAGTGAAGGAACGTGACTAATGAGTTTTAAAAAGATAGGTAACCACCGGAGTCATAGTCAACGTCACCGAGTCGCACAGAGCCGGAGGCAGACCAGGGAGAGCGCGCGCGCGCGTGTGTGTGTCGGAGGAAGCAGCAATTCCCTGCTGGTTCGCCCTTAGGTGGGTAACTTCATAATGGATGCAGGATATCAGGTTAGTTTGTTTGGATATCATCATCAAGGAATGAGAAGGGGCATCCTTGTGGTCGGGGGGGGGCAGGGGGAGGGCTGGCAGGGCACTTTTCCATTCTGGCGATGTACGGTGATGCTTGTTGTGTGTGCAGCACAGCATCGGTGGCAGCAGCAGCAGCAGGCAGCAGCAGTTGTGAATGGCTTTTCGGTGAGTGGGTGAGTAGCTTCGTTATGAGATTTTCCAGGTGACAGTCTTTCCCTATCGTCATTGTCCTAGTCATTCTCGTCCTCTTCGTCGTCGTCTCATGCCATCACACACACACCGAAGGTCAAACTTGTTTAGCGGAGATAGGATGCCAGTCGATGGACGGTCGGATGTCAAGTGAGGGAGAGAGGGGGGAGGGCGGGGGAATAAGATGGGGGATGGGGGATGGGGGATGTTTTGACAGGTTTTGGCGATGAAAGATCGAAGTAAGGCGGTGCTTGGGAAACCTGGTTTGCCGGCGATGGGTGAGGCTCTTGGTGGTCAGCAGATAGGAAGAGGTGCAGACGGAGATGAGGATCAAGAGGACGTCATTGAAAGGGACGACGACGAGGGTGGATCAAGTTACGATGGCGAAGATCAATGGAATTTCTGGGAAGAAACAAGGATTTTCAAAGGCAAGGCCAGCTCTTGTTAAGGAAGGGTACGGCGTCTCGACCACACCGATGCTCCAGTTAAGAGGACCTTCTCCCGCTAGCAACACAGGAAGCTACTTGAGGATGCTCAGCAATGTTCTCAGGTAAGCAGCCGTTTGCACAGCGGAAGCTGTAAGAATCACGGCGAAAGCATGGCTGGACATGCTTCCTTTGGACCGCCTCTTCACAGAAGGTTGCGCCGCAAAAAGCGCTTTTAGACTAAGGGAGTCGTCTTTGTGGAAAGAAGCCAACTTCGGACATGCTGTTACTTTGTTTCAGTAGCCTCACAGCTACTATCGACTATATAACTTCCCTCACCGACTTTTCTCTCAAGATACTAATCCAATATTTGGAACTGTTTAGGATTACTGGCGGGGGATCGATTCCGGACCCCTTCCTGGCAAGTTCCTCTAATGCTTCGTTGCCGGTTATGTCTCGAGTGAGACCAGCTTCGACACCTTTGTAAAAATTGCTGTAATGGATATAATTTTAGCCACCAACGGAACTCGGATAGAGCAGTGAATGTACAACTGTTCGGAGTAAGTCCCCGCGCTTGTTTCTATACTCATCATCGAACCATCTGCAGAGACGATAGAGGCTCATTAGTATCCATTACACCTCTCTTGTCGGGAAATGACATCGGAAGGGTGCACCCAAGTCAAGGAGTAAGGGAGAGTGTAGTCGCTTTCCATGTGCAATACGTACTTCATCTAGTATACTTGCAAATCCAGTCCGGTTTAGGAGCCAGCATTTGGATTGACTGATCCTTATGGCCTATAGTTGTAGAGTCGCATCGGACGCTGAGAATTTGAAAAAAAAAACACTTCTGTTGACTGTTAAACGGCGATGACGACACAAATTCGGCTGTCAGTCAGATTTGAGAACATTCTGCCAATTTGGACGATGATGAGGATTCCGTCCGCCCGACTTAGGCGAAGTCAAGATAGCGATGTGCATGCGCATGCACCAGTTCATCTGTAAGATATGGTCGAAGGAAAGCATGCCCGACGAGTGGAATCTCAGCGTCGTTTGTCCGATCCACAAGAAAGGAGACCCTTTCACTGAGCCTATCAGCCTCCTCAACATCGCGTGAAAGATCCTCTCCGCCGTTTAGGAGATGGATCCGATCGGTCCTTATCAGTGCGGTTTCAGACGCGAGGAAGTTCACCATCGACCTAAAGAAGGCAAGGACCCATCGACACGCATCGCCTATTCGTCGCGTATGACAGCGTGCATAGAGACGAGCTGTACAAGGCCATGTCTAGTTTTGTTCGTGCGTTCTTGGCAAACTCGTCAAGTTGTGCAGGATGACGATAGAGAACTCTCGCTGCTCCATCAAGGTCTTCGTTACCGACCTTGATGTCAAAAAAGGTCTTACGCAAGGCGACACGGCATCATGTGACTTCTTGAATATCATGCTTGAGAAGATCGTCCGAAACTCAAACTGAGACACGATCATCCAAAAGTCCGTTCAACTGCTTGCTTCCGCGGACGATATTGACGTGATTGGACGAACACAGCTAGCAAGAGGAGTTGGGTTGGGTCAATGAGAAGATTGCTGGAATTGAAGGGGAAGCGGCTAAAATGGATCTTACGGTAACTAGGTTCTCTTCTGGAAGGACGCACAACATCGACGTCTCGGATAGAGCATCATAATGGGCAGCAGAAACTGGGAAACATATAGCACCTGACGATTCTCATTCAACAACTGAGCGTGGCGTCCCTTCTCGCGTTCCCGTCCCGATGTGGAGATTTTGTTGGACGATACCGAGGACTCTTGCTCGAAGACTGCTAACAAACGAAATACCTGACCACGACGTGCGGTGGTCTTTATATATTGTGTCGAGCACTGTTGCCGATAGTAAATGCTGGAAGATTGTCTGCAGACACAAATTTGTAGGCACCTTCGCGTACTAACTGAATGAGGGTGGTGTACAGGGTTGCCGTGGGTACGTGGAAGAACTGAATCGATGTATTTTTATTCGATTCGGGAAAGATGAGTATTTCTCGTTACAGACTTGAAACTCCTGGCGGGCAGCTGATGAATGAGAGAGAAGACATAACCATCGACGGAGAGCACGTGTAAACCTCGTTTCCCGGCTCGTGCCACAACGTACTTCAATCATCTTTCAAATTCCCAGTGCATGTCAAGGACTTCGTCTACCTCGGCTCTGGAGTGAAAAAGGGACAATAACGCCAGTACCGACATCAACCGATCTCTGCTTCTTTGAGCTCAAGACGCAATTGAGTAACAGAGCCATCTCTCGAAAGACCAAGCTGATTTTAGAGGACACTCTGATCATCCCTGTCCTCCGCTCTATGGCGCAGAGACATAGAGTGTCGTATAAATTCAGCTTGGGCTTTGGCTCAGTCATGGGCGCTGTTGAAAGCGAATGAAGGCTCTCCGTCGTGTTGAGAGAAAAGTTCTGCATGTGATCTTTGGTCTTGCTTTCGTTAATGGCGTCGAGAGGAGAAAGTTCAACCACGAACTGTGCGGGCTGTACAGCGGCATGTACCTAGTCAAGCGTCATCGGATCCAACTCGGTCATGTACCGAAGCTCCAACCCGAAGAGTCTTCGTTACCAAG
Source organism: Eristalis arbustorum (assembly GCA_916610145.1). Classification (NCBI taxonomy): domain Eukaryota; kingdom Metazoa; phylum Arthropoda; class Insecta; order Diptera; family Syrphidae; genus Eristalis; species Eristalis arbustorum. The sequence continues at coordinate 70,301,564 of OU744319.1, forward strand.
CCAGTTGGACAGCGCAACAGAGGACGTCATCGAACGAGATGGCGGATACAAGAGGGAAACGGACCTCAACCAGCTTGGTGTACGCAGCTCGAGGAGACTGATTAAAGATCGTGCTGGCTGGAGAGGCATGTTGGTTGGGCACCAGGTCTACGCCGGACTGTAGCGCCAATCAAAGAAGAACAAGAAGATCCTTATGGCGCTCTTTGCAGCTGTCCTCTTTAGGTGGAAGTCTAGTGGTAGGCGGTTCAGCAAGACCTCTCAACCTGACACGCAAGTCTCTGTATTCTTGTAAGTAGCTTAAGTCTGACGGTCTTTAGAGAGGCCCTCAATCATACCACACAGCCATGTGTCCACATCCCTGTGGCACGCCATTATATTTGGGAAAGAAGGCCGTTCTTGTGATGATCAATGCGATCGTGTGCACAAAAGGATTCGAAAAAGACATTCCGGAGTAAAACTTCGTCTCAAGACAGCTCAAGACAGTACGGGAGTGGAATGCCATTTATTTCAGAGGACAGTTGTAAGGTTGGGGTCCGCTTTCTGCCAAAAATTCGGATACTCAGCTGCTAGCCGCCAGTTCCTTGTCCAGGATTACCCCAAGATAGTATCTGCAATAGTTGACTAGACAAGGATCTAAAATGGACAACAGAGAAGCGGGCACGTCACTGGAACCGCCGATCAGTGCCTTAACCGCATCACAACAAACAAAGAAGTCAACTCGTCGTGACTTGCAAGGAACGACAGTCACACGACAAGATCAACGAGACTAGAGCTTCATAACGAGGAAAGATGGAAGCTTCTGTGGTTAGACCGAAACTGGATCCGTGTGCCTCTCGGGGTGATCTCAGGACACACACTCCGATCGGAACAATGCTCCGGAAATGGAACCGGGAATCCAGTGATCTCTGCCTAGGCTGGCGGCGATGAAGAAAAAACCGAGACGATCCAACATCTCCTTTTGCCACTGCCCAGCTCTCCCGAATAGAGTCTTCAAAGAGACTGCAGGCATAGCGAATGCAGATATATCGGATCTCCTAAAATTCGTAAAGAGCACGAGTCACAATATCAATAGATCACCTTACTCCAAGTAATGCAAAGTTGCCAGGCAGCGTCGTCAGCAAAGCAGACGACAACAGCATGCCAGAATATGATCTGCTTAAGCGGAAATATGATGCCGGTGCATGTCTCTCTGTCCGACGTTGTGACTAGAGTGAGTGTCCGGTATGTTGAACTGAATCCATCATTTATATAAGGGCCAGGTCAGGACCTAGCTTCTCAGCCATCATTTATATCTTCTTCTTTGTGTGGCGCTACAGTCCGGGGTGGACGTGGACCTCAGACAACATGCTCAGTCAAGTAGCGCGATTTCTTGCCAACTATCCTCAGTTTCGCACACCAAGTTGGTTGAGGTCCTTCTCCACTTGGGTGCGCCACCTTAAACGCAAGCGTCCTCTGTTGCGTTGCCCGACAGGTTCGGATTCGAAGATTCTTCGGGCCGGAGCTGTGGGGTCCATCCGTTCTACATGACCTAGCCACCGTAGGCGTTGGATCCGTTGACGCCTAACTGGGCTCATGTCGCTGTACAGCTCGTACAGTTCGTGGTTGAATCTTCTCCTCCAGAACCCGTCAAAACAAACAGGACCAAAGATCGTGCGTAGAACTTTTCTTTCAAAGAGACCAAGGACTTCTTCATTCGCTTTCGAGATTGTCCATGCCTCCGCGCCGTATAGCAGGACTGGGATGATCAGAGTCTTATATAGAGTCAACTTGGTTCTTCGAGAGAGGGCTCTATTACTCAATTGCCTCTTGAGCCCGAAGAAACAGCGGTTGGCAAGAGTTGTCCTACGCTTGATCTCGGTACTGATGTTATTTGTACAATTTACTCCGGAGCCGAGGTAAGTGAAGTCCTTGACTACCTCGAAGTTATAGCTGCCCATTGTGACGCTCTGTCCAAGACGTCGATGTTGTATGTCCTTTTTTGAGGACAGCATATACGTCGTTTTGCCCCATCATTTATATACATTTTGTAAATAAATATCAGTCTTAAGACGTACTCTCGAGAGTAAGTTCTTTTATTTGAAAACGTAACTCACGTGATGCTGCACCACAAGTGAAAGTGGAGGCCTGCTTCGAGAAGGAACTTCCCCGTGAACGCAAGCCAAAGACAACTTGTTCGTCGGATAACTGCTGACCGTCGAGGAAGAATGACAGCTTTGGTTCCCCAACCACACTCCATGGCCATCCCTGCACCCTGTGGTCAGGAAACCGAGGTTTTTTTTCTTGAAACCCAATGAATTGTGCAGTGAGATAAGCGATTTGCTAGTTCAACTGAAATCAATTGAAATCCCTTTTTTCACAAACAGTTCCAACAAGTCATTAACCAGAAAATCGCCCCCCCCTCCCACAGTTGCGCAGAAAAAAAATGGAACCCCTAAAAAATAAATCAAAATTAAATTCAAATACTACTCTTAATCCCTTTTCTAACAAAAGGCTCCCGCCACAGGCGCTAACCGCTGTTCCCTTTGACACTTTTAAGCCCCATCGACCGCATCGTTTTAAAGCTCAGTCCTCGCTGGTGTCCACTTCTCCCCACGCACCCCCCCCCCCCCCCCCCCCCCCCTTCAATGGCTACGTGTGCTGAACACAGATGTGCGGCAAATTCAATACAATTCAATATCCCCCCACCCCCTCGTCAAACCACCAATAATCTAATTAACAAATCCAACAACGCACCACTGTTGGGCGATAAAGAAACCTGCAATCCCTGCAGCACGCAGGCCAGGCCAACCCTTGCACCGGCTGGACGGGCAGAGCGGAAAAAAACGAGACCATTAAGCGAATAAACAAAATCGCAGCAAAAAAAAATAGGAAAACCGTTGAATTTCAAAAATTAAATAAAGCACACATCTACACAACAAAATCTCCACTCACGTGCGCACACGGGCTCGGCGGGGAAAATTAATGAAAATTTTGCGGAAAATTTTCATAATTTTCCAGCAGCCTCCCATCGCTGTTGACACCGCACCGCGTTGCTCTGTCTGTGACGACGACGTGGATTGCCGCCGTCGCTGCGGCCGCCATTGTGGCAATCCTATTTCGGTGCGCAGTGAAATTGAATCGTTTTTTGGTTTTTCGATTCGTTTTCAAAACAGGATGGGTGCCCGACGACACTGACCGGTCGGGCAGCGGCCGGCCCTGCCCAGAGGCCAAGTTTATTTGATTTTGAAAATGTGTGCGTGATTTAGTGGAAACAATTTACGGGGCGAGTTGGCCGGGGTCTGGCGCGCTGACGTTCGCTCTTTGCACCGTGGCCCATTGGCCGTCAACGCGTGCATAATTATTTTTATTTATTTTATAAACATTTACACAGTCGAACTGGGTTTCTTCATTCCCTTAGTCATCAGTTCGCGGCGTGGCCGCTGGCCGGTGATGGCAGGCAGTGGGCAATTTATTGCAAATTAAGCCAGCCTCCCTGCCCCCCACTGATGGGATATGGATTGATACGGTTTTTCAGGAGACGCGGGTGTCGCACGCTCGGTTGGGCGGTAATGTGATACATTTGGGGTTGCGTTGAAATAAATGCTGGAACGAGTAGTGGGGTGAGTAGTGACCTTGTGGTATGCCAGTGGTTTTCGGAAAAAATGGAGGACTGTACTTTGACAGTTGACGCATGAGCTTGGAAGCAGTTCTTCTCCTTGTTGCAGGACTGGGTTAAGAGTACTCCGCCCTGCGGTATGCCATTGTGTCTGAGAAAGGGCACTGTTCATCATGGCCGCTAACAAAAAATATAGAAGCAGGTGATTCAAGAAGGAAACGCTATCCGAAGGCAGTCTTTAAAGTACCGGGATGAAGACTGAACCCTGTGGCATGTCATGATTTTTTGAAGAATGAGGACTTTAACACGGTTTTTAACGAACTAATGGAATGAACAGCTTGGACGGAGTTTTAGTCTTTGTTGTGAGACAGACTGCACAGTGCTGGAGACAGTGCTTAACCCTGCGGCACGCCATTATATTTGAGAAAGAAGGCCGTTCTTGTGATGATCAATGCGATTGTGTGCAGGAGGATTAGAAGGATTCGAAAAAGACATTCCGGAAGAAAACTTCGTCTCAAGACAACTTTTAGAGTACAGGAGTGATTATTCAACCTTGCGGTATGCCATTTATTTTTGAAAAGGACACTATTCAACGCGACCGGTAACAAAAAAATCTACAATACGTGCTTGAAGGAAGATACCCCATCCCAAAGCAGACTTAAAAGCACATGAGGGAGTCCTCAACCCTGCGGCATGCCGTTGTATTTAAGAAAGCAGACCATTCTCGTGGTGATCTTTGCTATCATTTGGAGAAAGAGGAGGAGTAAATGACATTCCGGAAGGAACGGTCTCAAAACAGTCGCAGGAGTACTTGGGTGAGTGGTGACCCTTGTGGTACGCCATTGATTCTAGAGAAAGGGAACCATTTTGCGGGCGACAAGCACAGATGAAATTGACTCCCAAAACAGTGGCAAAAGTACTGGCCTGAGTACATAGCCTTACGGACGGCATGTCATTGTTTTTTCATGAAAAGTATATTCCAGCGATCGTCAAGCTTAGACGATGATGATGACCGTTCGCTTGAAAGGTGTCAGACCACCCGTGAATTATCGCTCTAGAGTCAAAGCAGACACACTGTCTGTTGCCCCACACGTCGTTAGGTACACGAGATTACAGTCAAAATCGGATATAACGACCTTCGTGGGACTAATGATTTTTGTCGTTAGAAGTGATAGGTCGCTGTAACTGGTATCAGTGTAACGCATTTTTTATCTATCGGAATCTGGTCGTTATAAGCGATATGTCGTTGTTTCCGATGTCGCTTGCGTGTGGACGATAGCTGTGCAAAAATGTTCCCAGCCTGTCACATAATTTCTCCTCAATGCCTACCCGCTCTCCTAATTCCATCCGTAGCCCCCTACTGTTCGAACAATTTCCTCCGAAACCACCCCTTGTCATCCCCCCCTCTCCCCCCCCACCCCCTTCCCATCATCATCGCATTCCAAGACAGATTATCCAACCACAGAGCATGCAATCGATATGACATTTCAATCGAAGCCAAACCGCTCGGAAACTTCTTCAAAAATAGTTTCATCCCAAACAAGGAGTACACTCTGCCCAAGCAGTCACTAATCTTCTTCCCCCTCCCCCACCGATAACCCAAGATAAACACTGAAGAAGAATACGGACACCCACTCGCAGCAAGCCACCATGCTGCTCTTGCCTACAACGATGACAAGTCTAATTAATTGATTTTATTTTGGCCACCTATGGGCGGGCCCCTGGTGCCGGCCCACCCCCACGACGCGTCCCGAACTTTATCCGTAGTGCGCAGTCAACTGATAACTAAATGACAATTACCCAGAAAGAGAATAATAAGAAAAAACAACAGAATCCAGTTAAGTGTAATTGCTGTGCCGTAGCCGATCCAGGCTGTGTCCAGTGTCCACTGGCCAGTGCCATTCTGAAACTGTGTGCAAACAACAAACAGATTCTGACCAGAAGCATCCATCAACCAAATCAACAAGAAGCGATAGTGGCAGCACAGGCAATGAATCGATGCCAGACTCCATCTCACCACCGGAGCACGAGCATCCCAGCGAGGAGGAGATGACTACCACGACAACGACGGCACAACGACGACGACGACCCCAAAAGGGAAGCAGGCACACAAATGACAAAACTTTGTCGCAATAAAATGATTACACACCACTTTCGCTTTAGAAATTTGACTGCTGCCGGTCGCTGGCGCAGGTCTCCTTGGGCGGGCACGAGCCGCTGCTGGGTCGCTGGGGGTGACGTGGTGGGCCGTGAGGTCTGAGGAAGTCGTCCAGCCGATATGATGATGATCCTTATGGCATGTTGTCGGTTTATTATGACAAGAGGGTTTGCAGTCGTTCGAGTGGAAAATCATTGGGAACGGTTGGTCAAATCGATTACGAGGACATTACGGTCGGTGTGGTCGCCGCGTGGGCGAAGGACGTGGATTAGACGATACACGGTGCAGTTAAAGGGATTAAGCCCAGTCCATCGTGGGAGTGCGGGTTGATGTGGGTTCCGCGAGATGGCGGTGAAACTCTCCAAAGGAAGGGAATAGCGAATGTCGGAATCACTGCAAGGGACTGAGTGGGTTACACTCTCAGAAATGCTACGTTCCACGAGGGGTGGAATGGCATGAAAATGGGACGATTCGTCCTTGAGTGGAGGCCGTCGTTCCTCAATTGCAGTTTATCCGATTCCAGCAGTTTAGTGGTTCGAACGTGGGGAGGAGTGGTTCAGAACTTGAATTTTGAGAGGTTTATGGGAAGTTTTTGTGGGAGAAGGAATCCTCTTGAAATCGAATTGAAATTCTCTTTCTGACTTTCTCTTGGAACAGCTTCTCTTTGGCAAGAATCGCGGCGATAGAGTGTTACCAGAAACGAAAGGAATCGCAAGAGCCAGACCGATGATGGTACGGTAATTTAAGGAAATGGTTTTTGGATATTGCCGAGATTTTTGTCCACCCAAGGGACCATGAATTGAATCTCATATGACACCAAGTTGAAGTCAGGTGTCCAAGTCTAAGTCTACCCTCCAAGTCCAAGCCGGGCGTCCAAGTCCAAGTCAGGCGTCCAAGTCCACGTCCACGTCAAGTGTCCAAGTTTATCTCCACATCAAGCGTCCAAGTCCAGGCCTTGCGCCCAAGTCCAAGTCAGCATCAAGCGTCTAAGTCCACATGAAGCGTCCAAGTTTAAGTCAGGCGTCCAAGTCCGCCTCCCAAGTCCAAGTCAGACGTCCAAGTCCAAGTCAGGCGTCCAAGTCCAAGTCCACGTTAGGCCTCCAAGTCCAAGTAAGGCGTCCAAGTCCACATCAGGCCTCCAAGTCCACGTTAGGCCTCCAAGTCCACATCAAGCGTTCAAGTTTAAGCCTGGCGTCCAAGTCCAAGTCCACATCAAGCGTCGAAGCCCACGTCAAGTGTACAAGTTCAAGCCAGTCGTCCAAGACCAGGAGAAACGTCTGGATTCCAAGTTCATGCCAGGACATCCCTCTCCTTAGGCCGGGCTCCAGATTCGAATCCAGATTTTGGGCAAGTTTAAGTCAACCTCTGGGCCTTTATTTCGTCATACTCTCCTTCCCCCTTTGCTGCAGGAACAGTGCAGATCCTCATAGGTTCTGAAGCTCAGAGAGGCGGGTCTTTGGAAACACAAGCCATTTGGTCACGCTTCCATGCTCAAGTGTTGAACAGCAGCACAGTACACTCGGCAAACAGATTACCTGCCACCAGCCCTAGCGTCGGAAAGCAACTTTCGCCTTCGTTTTCCGGATCGGAAACACTGCGAAGAGCATGTGGTAGCAACAGATGGGGAACTCTCCTTGTATTCCGACGGCTCCAAAACGAGTGCAGGCACCGGCGCAGGGGTCTTCTGCGACCGATTCGAGAAGTCACTGGCATTAAGAAACGAATGCAGCGTCTTCCGAGATGAAGTGGCTGCGAAACTTGAAGCAACCCTTGCACTACCAGAACGCTACATGACCAACAGAAGGAGCTCTCTCCTCTCCGACAGCCAAGCGGCAAAAACAGCTTTAGCTTCGAACTTGACTTCGTAACTTGTCAGACTATGTAGACAAGGCATCAGTGCGATGAACACGGTGAACCAGTGCTGGGTACCTGGCCATATTGGCATTCAAGGCAACGGAGAAGCTGACACACTCGAGAAGCAGGGATCCTGGCTTGGAGAATCCTCGGCAATCCCTCACGCGCTCATGGCGCTTAGCTCAATGAGAGGAAAACTGGAAGACGAAGTCTTGGATAGGCTAAACACTCAGTCTCAACTCAACTGACTCAGTCTGGAAATTGGAGCAAAAGCAAGGGCAATGTGGCCGACACTGAATAAAAACAGATCAAAAACACTCATCAGTCTTAGTCGCGAACACTTATAGGGGTCCTCATCCGCCAAAAGGCTGAAAAAGGCACGCATGGATGGCGAGTGAGCATACCACACAAAGACTTTCGCAGGAGCTGCAGAGATGAGGAAGAAATAGAGTCCCAGCTAGACCAGCCCTAGCCCAGCCCTAGCCCAGTCCTAGCCCAGCCCTAGCCCAGCCCTAGCCCAGCCCTAGCCCAGCCCTAGCCCAGCCCTAGCCCAGCCCTAGCCCAGCCCTAGCCCAGCCCTAGCCCAGCCCTAGCCCAGCCCTAGCCCAGCTCTAGCCGAGCCCTAGCCCAGCCCTAGCCCAGTCCTAGCCCAGCCCTAGCCAAGTCCTAGCCCAGCCCAGCCCTAGCAAGGAACTGGGGACAATACTTTGCAGAGTTGGAGGACGTGTGCGTCGGAGGATGGTTCCAGTGAAACAAAGGTCTCATGGTAGTCTTCTCTATCACTCAGAATCAATGTTTGTTTGTTCTTTACAGAACTAGGACTGGTAAGAGCTACAGCACGGATGTCCTCGGCACCTTTGTTCTGAATTGTCTGAGAAAAGGTTTGGGCACCAAAAATGTTTTCTCTTTATTTGTAGACTTCGTCCTAACGCGCCCCGGGAACTGATTTTTTTAATTTTGTTTTCTAGAAGTGCGTAGTGGCCGTCGCTGGCACGATGGATCCACCTTGTTGCCCTAAGTGAGCCGCTCAGGTAAAGTCGTAAGGGAACCCAGTACCTAAATACTTCGGCGTCAGTCTCTGCCTTAGTACGTCCAGCATCCGCCCCTGTGTCAGCTTTGGCTGCTGCCTCTATTCTCCACAATTTCGAGATCCAACCTCACAACCTTCAGGTTCCACGCCATTTTAGGACGTTGCCAAAGTTGAACTTTCCTGAAAGTCTTCCAAAAGCACGAGCTCCCAACAGCCCAGAGCTTCCCACCTCAAGCTTCCTGCAGCTCGAGCTTCGAAAAGCCCAATTCGCCTTGACATTACAAGGGAGAAAGTGAAAACTTCCCCTGGAGGAAATTACCGGTTCAACCCCCAGGTACCCACCCCTCTCTTTACAGCAGTTCATACACCACCCACCCGTGCACATGAAAGGTGGTCTCATTCGAGAACTCGGTCGCAGATGGCAGTGGAATCGATTGGGATTCTGTTAAAGGACGACGGGGGTGGCATGTTAACAGACAGAGGAGCTCTACAAACCACGTTCGCGGAGAGATGAAATGCGACACTAAAGACGACCACGACAAGATTCAGCAGCACATGTCACTATGTCCGCGTGCTAACCGTGGAACCAATCCCCACAGCCGTGGAAGTGAGGAAGGAGCTTGGCTAAAGGGACCGACCCTTTCCCTAGACCTAGACGCCTGAGGCTTGGAAGCCGAAGCTTGTGAATCGACGCCCTTTCCCTTGACCTAGACGCGTCAGCCGAGGCTTGTGAATCGACGCCTGAGGACAACGAATCGAAATCAGCCAAGGACGCCCAGCTCTCAATCGTGACACAATAAAGGAAGAAGATGACGTCTCCACCCACCACACCGCCCAGCAACAACAACCCCTTTCCAACCCACCCCACCACGCCATCGAGTAGCAGACAAACAAAAAACTTATCCAAGTAAACTTAACTGCTGCCGTCCTCTCGTCCCCGCCCGCCGGACAAATAGAAGTCTCGCCACCGCAAGTTGACTCAAGTTTTTTGTTTTGTCCTGTTTCCTTCGCTCGGTCTTCTAAGCCCCATTCACTCACACGTGACACGGCACGGGGGAGGGACGCACACGACACAACAGCCACAACAGCACACCAGCAGAGAAGAAAAAGATTTCGTTAAGTCACGACGTACAGCGAAGGGGAGGAGTGTCCACCACTTTGGCGGCGTCTTCAACGTCGCTTAGGCTGTCAGAGTCGACAGCAACAACAGGGGCCCGCTCCTGCACTGCGAGACGGGGAAGAAAGCAAACAAACAAGACGGCACTCGTGCGAATTTCAAGGACTCACATGAGCGTACACAAAAGTTTCAGTTAAATCTGAGAGGATCCCCGGCGCACCGTCTCCCCAGGGAGAGGGGGGCGGAAACTTCCATCTGCACACCTTTTTTGGCGAGAACTGGTCGCCGGGTCCGGTGTGAGTCCTGCAAGACGGGTTTTGCTGCATTTTCCTTTGAGTGTGCGGAGGAATTCGGGTGGTGCCCGGTGACAGGGAAAATATGGAATTTTTCATTCTCCGACAGGACACCAGTAATTGGCTCCCCAATTGTCGGGATGTCTGCGGGAGAGGCCACGAGGGCCGGGGTAGGTGGCTCATGAATAATTGAAGAGGTCCTTTTTGCCAGCGCCCCCCCGAGGGACGGGATATGAGGTTAATTTGAGTCGTTCAACACACACTCGTCCTTTGACGCGAATGGAGGTTAAGTGGGTGGAGGTGGAGGTGGAGGTGGAGGTGGAGGTGGAGGTGGAGGTGGAGGTGGAGGTGGAGGTGGAGGTGGAGGTGGAGGTGGAGGTGGAGGTGGAGGTGGAGGTGGAGGTGGAGGTGGAGGTGGAGGTGGAGGTGGAGGTGGAGGTGGAGGTGGAGGTGGAGGTGGAGGTGGAGGTGGTGGTGGTGGTGGAGGTGGAGGTGGAGGTGGAGGACTACATTTGACCGAAATTGGCTTCTGCTGACTTCGACGAAAATCCAAACACAAATATACAGAGAGAGAGAGAGAGAGACGCACACATTCTTTATTTGAAATATGTCCCAAGGACATTGTCGCCGTGGAACATCCCCAGATTGTGGGCCCGCATGGGGAGGCCGCCCGCCCACCGCTGCGGCGTCACTGCCTGCGGTGGCCGTCTGCGCTGCCACCAGCCGCGGAGCCAATTGAACACGAATCCCGTGACGTCCACGCCCAAGAAGTAGATGATCTCGACGGCGCTAATCAGCGAGCAGCCGAGGAAGAGGCCGGCGATTCCCCCAAACGACACTGAAACACGAGGTTCTTGAGAAACTTTCCACCACCCTCCGCCAGACAGCGCCACCCACTCACCCATCAGATCAACCCAGCCGAAGACGAGACTCGTCCGATACAGCATGATGGAGTCGAAGCGGTAGTGCACGTCCAGGTCGACGTAGGACGCATTTCCCAGGATATTCGTCGGCAGGTAGCTGGGACGCACCTCGGTGATGTAGTTCAGCGAGTAGCAGTTGCGGAAGCATTTGCATGTCATGCCCTCGTGCTGGTTGTAGACCACCCTCTCCTCGCCCTTGCGCTTCGTGTACCGGAAGTCATCTGTGTGCGAAAGGAAACGGAAGGAGGACGGTGACGGGGGACGGGGATAAGCGGCTCACGACTTACCACGATGCTGGTAGATGCAATGAAAGTCGGATGCCCGACAGGCCGGCAGCTCCCCTGCACGACGCGGCAGAAATCGAAGATTCAATCGGGGATACACAAGAGCGGACAAGTGGCTTACCTGGCGGGTAGGGCAGGTCCAGGGTACAATTACAATAGCGCATCAGGTGCTCCTGGTGGCACTGGGAGAAGCAGTTCTCGAGCATGTACACGTAGCCGGGGATGGACTTGAAGTCGGCGCTGTTACGTTCGTCCTGGAGGTGAGGGGACGGGGTGGAGGGAGAGGAGGAGAAACAAAATCCGGAAATAATTGGGCGACTGATGCTTGAGTGGGCCGGGGCGAACGGGACGGACTCGGAGTCGGTTGGCAATTTAGTCAAGTTTCGATCGAGTGCCTCGTGGCACGCTAATGAGGCACAAGAGGCCAGGAATGTGGCACGAATCCAAAGAGAGCACTAAGCCACCACCCATTGAGTTCCGCTCCCCACGCCTCCCCCTTTTTGGTACTCACATCAAACACGCACTTCCTGAAGCTGGACGATATCCGCCTCGTGTCGTTGTCGTAAAAAAAGATAACCGGGTCGATCTCGACCGTGGTCTCCGTGTTCCAGGGCACGAAGAAGGCGTCCTTCTGCCAGACGGGCGGCTCGTGGACCATCACCTGCAAGAGGCACAGAGCTCAGTTCGAAGCACGCACAGGCGCGCGTCACTCACAATGATGCCCTTCTCCATCGGGCTGCCGGGCACATGATCCTCCGGCCGGATGAACACCTTCACCTCGAGGGCGCTGCTCGGTCCGTAGTTCGAGTTGTGGAGCGGGTAGAACGGGTCCATCTGCTCCTTCCTCTTGGACGCGTCGTTCTGGACGCCGTTGAACGAGTAGCACAGGCCCAGCTCGCTCTTCTGCTGGTAGAACACCTCGCAGCAGTCGAAGCGTTCGTTGCGCCACTTGCAGTCGCCCAGCATCTCCTGGCACGTCCACGTCATGAAGGCGAACACGCTCGAGAAGTTCACGTCGTTGAGCACCTTCAGCGGGGCGTCGCTGACGTTCTTGAACGAGTCGAACAGTCCGAACATGATGCCGTCGTACGAGGCGATGAACCTGGCGAAGAGGTCCAACTTGAAGGCGTCCTTCTCGAACGGCAGGAACTTGGCCTTGGCCGCCTCCAGCCGCTTCCAGTTCAGCCGGTTCTGGTTGCACACGGTGATGGTGGGGAACACGATCTCGTACACCGGGTACGTGGTGCTGTCGACGACCGTCTGCAGCTTGCCCTCGGTGAACCGCTGCGACAGGATCAGGCTCACGTACACCATTCCGATGACGGTCAGCGTGAGCACCAGCAGCCAGGTGAATCTGTGTTGAGATGGTTAGTCTCTCTCTCTCCCCGGCCTCGGTGCAGGCTTACCTCTCGTAGACGCCGGTGGACTCCCGCAGGAAGTTGTTCACGCCGTGGATGCTGTTGCGCGTGCAGAACTTGTTCACCAGCTTCCTGGTCTCGGTCCTTGTGGTCGTGGCGGGGCGCCTGGGCTTGTTGGCGGCCACGGCCTGCGCGTTGAGGGCGCTCAGCATACGCATCTGCGACGGAAGTGGCATGACTGAAGCCCGATGAGCCGTGAAATCGACTTATCAAGGCGCACTCCGTCGCGGTCTCGACCGATTGGAGGCGTGACGCTTGACATTGGCCACCTGCTCATTAGGCTGCACGCTCAATTATCTGGAGTGATTGGTGAGGTCCCTGGGGACGCATTAGAGCGCTGGATCTCATGAGCCGGTGACAGGTGGGCGGGGCGACAGATTTTGAGAGACGATAGGGAAACGAGGCCAACGCGGTCCAAGATGTGGGTCAGGTGGAGGGGAGTGGAAATGGGACAACCAGAGGATGAGGATGAGGATGAGGATGAGGATGAGGATGAGGATGAGGATGAGGATGAGGATGAGGATGAGGATGAGGATGAGGATGAGGATGAGGATGAGGATGAGGATGAGGATGAGGATGAGGATGAGGATGAGGATGAGGATGAGGATGAGGATGAGGATGAGGATGAGGATGAGGATGAGGATGAGGATGAGGATGAGGATGAGGATGAGGATGAGGATGAGGATGAGGATGAGGATGAGGATGAGGATGAGGATGAGGATGAGGATGAGGATGAGGATGAGGATGAGGATGAGGATGAGGATGAGGATGAGGATGAGGATGAGGATGAGGATGAGGATGAGGATGAGGATGAGGATGAGGATGAGGATGAGGATGAGGATGAGGATGAGGATGAGGATGAGGATGAGGATGAGGATGAGGATGAGGATGAGGATGAGGATGAGGATGAGGATGAGGATGAGGATGAGGATGAGGATGAGGATGAGGATGAGGATGAGGATGAGGATGAGGATGAGGATGAGGATGAGGATGAGGATGAGGATGAGGATGAGGATGAGGATGAGGATGAGGATGAGGATGAGGATGAGGATGAGGATGAGGATGAGGATGAGGATGAGGATGAGGATGAGGATGAGGATGAGGATGAGGATGAGGATGAGGATGAGGATGAGGATGAGGATGAGGATGAGGATGAGGATGAGGATGAGGATGAGGATGAGGATGAGGATGAGGATGAGGATGAGGATGAGGATGAGGATGAGGATGAGGATGAGGATGAGGATGAGGATGAGGATGAGGATGAGGATGAGGATGAGGATGAGGATGAGGATGAGGATGAGGATGAGGATGAGGATGAGGATGAGGATGAGGATGAGGATGAGGATGAGGATGAGGATGAGGATGAGGATGAGGATGAGGATGAGGATGAGGATGAGGATGAGGATGAGGATGAGGATGAGGATGAGGATGAGGATGAGGATGAGGATGAGGATGAGGATGAGGATGAGGATGAGGATGAGGATGAGGATGAGGATGAGGATGAGGATGAGGATGAGGATGAGGATGAGGATGAGGATGAGGATGAGGATGAGGATGAGGATGAGGATGAGGATGAGGATGAGGATGAGGATGAGGATGAGGATGAGGATGAGGATGAGGATGAGGATGAGGATGAGGATGAGGATGAGGATGAGGATGAGGATGAGGATGAGGATGAGGATGAGGATGAGGATGAGGATGAGGATGAGGATGAGGATGAGGTGAATTTCTACTTAAAAGCATTTCCAAGGCCACTGTCGCCCTGGCCCGTCCCCAAATTGTGGTTCCCTTTCGGAAGTTCCCTTGCCCATCTCGGCGGAACTACTGTAACAGCAGACTTTCTCTGCTTCCACCAGCCACGAAGTCGACTGAAGACGAACCTTGGGATGTCCACGGTGCAAAAGTACACCACCTCGACGGCGCTAATTAGCGAGCACCCTAGAAAGAGGCCCGCGATGCCGCCGAACGACACTGAAACGAACGATCTTGAGAAACTTTCCACCACCCTCCCACAGCGTCTCCAACTCACCCATCAGATCAACCCAACCGAAGACGAGGCTGGTCCGATACAGCATGATGGAGTCGAAGCGGTAGTGCACGTCCAGGTCGACGTAGGACGCATTTCCCAGGATGTTCGTGGGCAGGTAGCTGGGACGCACCTCGGTGATGTAGTTCAGCGAGAAGCAGTTCCGGTAGCATTTGCACATCATGCCCTCGTGCTGATTGAAGACCACCCTCTCCTCGCCCTTGCGCTTCATGTACCGGAAGTCATCTGTTTGGAGAGGGGTGTGGGTGGAGTGAGAAGAAGAGGATGCTGGGTAAGCCGCTTACCTCGGTGGCTGTAGATACAGTGAAAGTCGGACGCCTGGCACGCCGGAAAGTCACCTACACACGCCCGCACCGTGGAGAGAGATGAAAAATCGAAGACCCACTCGAGTGGACAAGTGGCTTACCTGGCGGGTAGAGCAGGTCCAGGGTACAATTACAATAGCGCATCAGGTGCTCCTGGCGGCACTGCGAGTAGCAGTTCGACAGCATGTACACGTAGCCAGGGATGGACTTGAAGTCGGCGCTGTTACGCTCGTCCTGGTGGGAGTGGAAGTGGGGCCGGTCGATGATTTGCATGAGCGGAGGCGGGGAGAAACAAAATCCGGAAATAATTGGCCGATTGACATTTGAATTTGGGGACGCACGAGTGGCTGATCAGAGGGTGGGGGGGCTCTCGTCGAGATGACGAGTGGCAATCGAAGAGGGAAGCGGACGTGTTGCTATCGAGAACCTCTCGTTGGAGCACTAATGAGGCGGATGAGCTGAGGAAACAAGGTCCACTTGAATCCAGGCCCAAGTCAAGACGAAGTTTTGATGTCGAGGGCAGTCATTAGCAAGAGAAAACATGGCCCTTGAGTGTCTTTGAATGGAGGGTCTTCAAGAGGAGCTGTTTCACTGAAATCGCTGGCACAAGAGGCAACAGGGGCCAATGTCAGAGACCACTCTGTTTCCACAACAGGATCCACACGCTTCAAGGGAAGCTTTTCTTGCGGCTTGTTGATGCTAAACTACGTGACGGGTAGCCCCCGCACGCCAACAACAGTCGCCGATGTCCAACACCACTCTCGTTCCACCCCAGCACCCACCCACGCATACTCACATCAAAGACACACTTCCTGAAGCTGGACGATATCCGCCTCGTGTCGTTGTCGTAGAAAAAGATGACCGGGTCGATTTCGACGGACGTCTCCGTGTTCCACGGGACAAAGAAGCCGTCCTTCTGCCAGACCGACGGCTCGTGGACCATCACCTGCAAGAGGCACTGAGCTCAGTTCAAAGCCACGCACAGGCGCGCGTCACTCACAATGACGCCTTTCTCCATCGGGCTGCCGGGCACGTGGTCCTCCGGCCGGATGTGCACTCGCACCTCCAGAGCGCTCTTGGGGCCGTAGTTCGAGTTGTGGAGCGGGTAGAACGGGTCCATCTGCTCCTTCCTCTTGGACGCGTCGTTCTGGACGCCGTTGAAGGAGTAGCACAGGCCCAGTTCGCTCTTCTGCTGGTAGAACACCTCGCAGCAGTCGAAGGGCTCATTGCGCCACTTGCAGTTGCCGAGCATCTCTTCGCAGGTCCACGTCATGAAGGCAAAGACGCTCGAGAAGTTCACGTCGTTGAGCACCTTCAGCGGGGCGTCGCTGACGTTCTTGAACGAGTCGAACCTGCCGAAGCGAAAGCCGTCGAATGCGGCGATGAACCTGGCGAAGAGGTCCAACTTGGAGGCGTCCTTCTCGAGCGGGAGGAACTTGGTCTGGGCTGCCTCGAGGCGCCGCCAGTTCAGCCGGTTGTGGTTGCACACGGTGATGGTGGGGAACACGATCTCGTACACCGGGTACGTGGTGCTGTCGACGACCGTCTGCAGCTTGCCCTCGGTGAACCGCTGCGACAGGATCAGGCTCACGTACACCATCCCGATGACGGTCAGCGTGAGCACCAGCAGCCACGTGAATCTGCGTTGAGATGGTTAGTCTCTCCGTCTCCGGTCTCGGCGCAGCCTTACCTCTCGTAGACGCCGGTGGACTCCCTCAGGAAGTTGTTCACGCCGTGGATGCTGTTGCGCGTGCAGAAGGTGTTAATTAACCTCATTGTCGCCGGCACCGTGGGGGAGGGGGACCGCCTTGACTTGTCAGCAGCTGCCGCCTGCCCGTTGAAGGAGCTGAGTGTATGGATCTGCGGCTGGTACGACATGACTGAACGCTAATGAGCCGTGAAATCGACTTAAGAGCGCACTTTTCGTCGCGTTGGGCGAGTCTCTGAGCGGATTTGTCTGAAGGGGAGACGACAGGAGCTGACAGCTGCTCATTATGTTGTCAATTAGGGCGGACTGGTGGTCGGGTTATTTTCGTAATTTTGTGGGCAGCGCTATGTTGTCCCTTGGGAGTGTGTGAGGGAGTTTGGTGTGAATGGGCGATGGTGGGGTGAAGGCGTCGTTGCGTTGACTGACTGATGACAAGTGGGTGGAGACGATGACTGGTGGAGGTGGTGATGGAGGGTCAAGGTTATCGGGGGTTTTGAAGGGTTTCGGGGATGGCCTGGGGATGTGTAGGGATTTAACACAATTGCTCCTGGTTGTGGGTCAAGAAGCGCCCTGGGGTAAGTTTTAGAGAAACCCACAACGAAGGGCATATGGGGTTGCTCCAGCAATGAGATTATATAGGCAACCTGTGAGGACTTCTGTCACGTTGCCCACAGCTTCACGAGAACAAAGTGGGATGTGGGCAAGGTAAGCAAGCCTTCCGTCACAGAAATCGCCGGTTCACCTGAGCCATCAATGGCCATTCGACTGCCGAACCAAGCAGTAGTAAAGCTGTGGCTAATAACAACGCCGACACGATCTTTGGGGGGGATTCTATTTAGCCTCGCGGTCCAAGTGAACTTGGTCACATCTCCACGTGGCGAGGTGACTCGATGACGGTTAGATGATAGCAGGAAGCACTGAAGAGCTGTGCCAACAGGTGGCATGTTTCATAAAAAATTCAATCAAATGCGATGTTATGCAATTATTCCCCATCAATGGCGGCAGTCTTTGCAGAGAGCTGGCTTGCGGGTCGAAGCAGATTCTAATTAAATCATTGCCGCAAGCCATTTTGTGATGGATTATATGATGAAAGAGCGTGTTTTGGATTTGCTGTTCTTTTGTTGACTAATGTGCCCAAAAGCGTTTGCATTTATGCATGAATCTTGCCAGCGGATAGAGAGTTGTGAGAGTTTCATCGCAGGGATGTGTGATTATCACACTACATCGCGTTTGACCTTCGAATCGGTGAAAAGACAGAAGAAACAGCGGAGTTTGCAGTCGCATTCCGCCTTAGGCATCAGCTCTTTTGGCCTACTTTAGAGCCAAAGACCTCCAATAACTTGTTGGAGGGATATTAGCAAAGCAGTGGGTGCAGTTACAAAAGACTGGGCACTCCTTACGGTAGCTTCTGTATAATCTGCTGGGATGAGGAGGAGGGAGCTGTCGGCTCCCCTTCAGACAGGTATACGTACTGAAGTTTCTACCAGCAAGGGGAGAAGCTTGCAAACATCTCAGGGAGAACATGACCTGCCAAGCCGGCAGCCTTGAGGGCCATCACCTCAGCTGCCACCTCCTCTAAGCTGGTGCAGTAGTGCAGGGAAGAACTCGAAGGAGCAGGTCGAATATCACTCTCCTCTGGGTTTCGGGCCATAGCCGACGGTCTGGCCGAGCAAGGAGCTTCCGGCAATGATCCCATTAAGCTGGTGCCCCCCGCCCAATCAACAACCTCAAAGACACGATATACGAACACACCCTGTCCTTGGGATGAGTTCACTAGGACAACGTGGTCCTGTTACTCGCGGAGGACCTAATGAAGACCTCATTAATAGACACCGCCCCGAAATAGCTAGAGTCGTGGCTCGACGCTGCTCGACTCGGAATACCTTTCAACCCACATCGTGACAGCTGCCTCGACACCCACTCAGAGGGCAGTCTGCCTCACTGTCTCTCTGTGAATGTCCGGCACTAGCCAGGTAAAGAAATATCGCGTTCGGAAAAACCCTCCTCCAAGATCGATGACCAAAGTAACTCTTATATTCCCAAGCTCGACAGGCTGGGTGAGTTAACCTCAACAGACCCTGGTCTACGGGGTGTGGTATTAAAACGGCGAGTAACTGCGATACTTGAGCCAAGCAGAGTAGCCACATGAGACCACCAACCAACCAACTGCCTCGGAGCCACGCAGATTAGCCACTTGAGCCCATCAACCAACCAAAATTCCCCTAAACATCCACAGGCCTTCCATAAGCAAGAAGAAAATAATTGGGCAGCTATTTCCACGACGGCCTTGAGCACACAGCGGGAGCATAAACATAAATGACCAATTGGTTGCAAGTATCACACCAACGGGCTGTAAGTGCGGGACAAGTTGTAACAGACCAACGAGGTGTACCGCGGGTCTTCACCGTCCCCACTCGGCCGTCCACCGCTCACAAAGCCACACAAGCACACACTTTTGACAGACACGTACCACGGTTGCGCTCGCTCTAAAACGCGCTCGCCACTGCTCCTCGTCCTCGATCGTGTCATAAGAGGAATCCGTCCGGCGACAGCGTCTGCAATTCCCTTGAACACACTGACTCCTGAAAAAGGAGGCAGAAGTTTCAAGTTGACACCCACCACCTACTCACCGACTTTAAGGCCGCGTTTGACAGAGAGAGACGAGTTATACAGCGCCTTGTCTGGGTTTGGCATCCCTGCAAAACTCGTCCGCCTTTGCAGACCGACGATGGAGAATGCCCGATGCTCTGTCAAGGTCGGTAAGGATTGTGCGGAGACCTTTGATGTCAGAAAAGGATTCGGACAAGGCGACGCACTGTCATGCGACTTTATTCTCGAGAAGATCGTGCGGAACTCAAATGTCAACACCAGTGGCACGATCCTCCACAAATCTGTGCAGCTGCTCGCATATGCCGATGACATATGGAAGAACACAACGAGCTGTCAGTGGGGTGCTTGTGAGCATCGAGAAGGAAGCGGCCAAGATGGGGCTTCCGGTTAATGAGGGTAAGACGAAGTATATGCTGTCTTCAAAAAAGGTCCACCAACACCGTCGTCTTGGACAAAACGTCACTATAGACAGCCATAACTTCGAGGCAGTGAAAGACTTCGTCTACCTAGGCTCCCAAGTAAATACAAACAGCGACACTACTGCGGAGGTAAAACGGAGGAGGATCACGTTGGCTAACCGCTGCATTAGGCACTCGGTGAGCCCCTGAGGAATAAAGCCATCTCTCGAAGAACCAGGATAACACCGTGATAGTCCCCGTCCTGCTGTATGGCGCAGAAGCATGGACTCTAACTAAAGCGGACGAGGACACTCTTGGGCGCTTCGAGAGAAAAGTCCTCCGAACTATCTTCGGTCCCGTATGTACGGATGGTGTTTGGAGGAGGAGACTGAACGACGAGCTGTACGGACTGTACAGCGACATCGACCTGGTCAAACGACTTCG